>JAGFPH010000124.1:365152-422559 GCA_018207615.1 Philaenus spumarius | reverse complement strand
CCCAAAGAGAGAACATAAAAATGAGGTGGAGCGGCCATGTTGAATGCTATAGCATCAGATTTATGCGATGTGTCCGTCAACGTGTTAAAATAAAAAAAACGGTATATTTTTTTATTGCATTTTTACGTAAAACCGTTAACTAGAAGAAATCTATTTATATTAGTTAGTAAAGTTGTGTGGTTAACAACAAAAATCATAATTACCTTTTTTTTTTGGAAGCTTATCCTTTGGTACAATCCTTTGGTTTTTCGTCAATCTTATATCATGACGGCCGTTTCAACTATTTATCAGTCTTTTTCAAATGTTGCAGTTCGCACACTCGGAACGTAGTTAAAACATTAAATAAAATCACTACACATATATATAAAAGACACTACAATGTACATTGTAAATGTAAATGTACATTGTAAACATTTGAAAATGACTGATAAATAGTTGAAACGGCCGTCCTGATATAAGATTGACGAAATACCAAAGGATTGTACGACAGCTTCCAAGAAAATGTAATTATCGTTTAAAAACAATCCAGTTTAGGCTACCACATACAAAATATGAACAAAAATCAAGTTCTATTTTTTAAATATATTGTAAATCTTTTTATATTAGTGACTTTATTATATCTGTCAAACTATAATTTAAACTAAAATTATGTACTACATAAAAAGAGGCTGTTTTTCAGTCCACCAATAAATAAATAGATTTTCAAAATAAAATTAATTACCTTATTGTACGTTTCCTGTTTAAAAAAAGAAATATAAATTTTTAAACTTTAAAAAAAGATTTAAATTGCAAAAGGAAATTACAAGAATGTAGACTTATTAACTCTTGATATAACAATTACTTACACTGCTTAACAAATATATTATTTATTATAATATGATAATACTCATTATAAATTATACATGCATTCCACAAAGTGATTGTATGAGGAGTTTTAAATTATTTTTTATCAATCTCTGTAGTTAAATTTCCCTATTATATGTTCATATATAAATGCAATAATCATTCGCCAAGCAAGTATATTTATCTTGGACATTGTTTTTATTTGTAGGAAGAAATTATTGTAATAATACACATCTAGGTACACTTAAAATGGCTCAGTTAAAAAAATTATTTGTAAAATATTTTACAACTATGTAAAATAACTAAATAACAAAAATATTACAAATATTTCATACAGATCTTACTTCTTTATTTTTAAAAGAAATATACTAAGATATAATCTATAATTTCATGTTACCAAAGAATATAAATTATCAGTTGAATAAACGAAATGTAACTTAACGACGTGTCAAAGAAAGTTGTCTTTTCAAAAAAACTAATAAGAGTTAGTTATTTGATCGTTGGAAAGAGTAACTAGGCTCAAAGTGGCGCGGCTGTACATGGTTGGTCCCATCTGTTGCAGACTGGCTGAGAATAGAATGCCAATCTGCAAACATTTTAAGGACATGAACTTTAATAGTATATTAAATCGGGGTTACATTTATTTTTTCTTATTTACTTGGAGAAGGTTATTTTTCTTTAGTTTTTAAAATTGTTTAGTCTAATATTATTTGTAAACATTCATTTTATGAGAAGATTTAATTAATCAAATCAATAACCAATCAAATATTACGGAAGGGAGTTATTTTAAACGAAGTATGATTATTGTAAAACGTTGCATACAAGTTATTAATACATATAATTATTGTACATATTGTACTTTAACAAAGACAATGAAGCAATCTACTTCATTAAAACTTTAATTTCACTTACTTTAATTTAACTTAACGAGTTTAAGTCAGATGTCATGTTAAATTATTTAAACTAAGTTTGGTTGTAGATATTTTTAAGAAATCATAACTGGGTAAGACTATGTTTCCAAAATAGGCATAATGTAAATATAGCTTATCCAATAAACATTACAGTCACACTATAATAATAATAAGTTATTTTACAACATATTTAAAACTTTTAGTATTCTTAACATAGTGAGACTTAACGCTGATGAAGTAAAAAGTGAGATTAAGTCTAGAAGTAGAAAAAGAGGTCTTCTTGGCATTGCACATGGACCATCAACATCTAAAAAACACATTCAAATTAATTGATTTTTTTTCTTTTAAATAACAAGTTAATATCTTGAACAAACTAAACACATTTAATTCACATAAAATTAAATCATCGTACAAGCTAAATTACATGGTAAAGGAGCTACAGTTAAAATAAGTTGATATCATTACAGAGACATTGTGTAATATACTGTGTATGGCATGAGCATTAGAAAAATTAAATTAAACAATTTAAATCTTTTGAACTATTTTGATTTTATTAAGAAATGGTTTTAAGTCGTCATTAATTAATTTACCAAACACTAAAATTTACAAATATGACAAAGGGAGTATAACAAACCTATGCAAATAAATAATTAAGTAACTAATAATTACAAAACAATTATCAAAAGTCTAAAAAGTAACGGAAAGAAACATATTGATAATAGAACCCTCACAATACTACGGTTACCACAAAAAGACAATCTGGGCCCAGATTCCACAAAAAATTTAGACTAAAACACTCATCCAATTAGAAGAGAAATTTTACAACATTTATTTCAACAAACACTAACTAAACAAAGTCATATGACAAATATGGAAACCACCGAAAACAGGAGTACAACACAATTTAAACATTAAAAACAATGTAAAAAAAGTTAAAACAACTCATGCAAATTATACAAACATCAGGAGTAAATATCAACCAAATATACCACAAACCAATCACATTAAAACAACCGGGACCAAAATTGTAATACCTCAATTTAAGTTAAACTAACAACTAGACAATTAACATCCAAAAACACTACCAACATATTTTATAAACTCATCATCTTAACAACGGTAAAAAAAAGTGCAGGGCGGGTTTGCTCAATCTGCAATAGAAACAATCACTTAGCTAACAAATATTTCTTCAGAAAATAATTATTATATTTGGAAGGAAATATTCTCTGCCATTGATAATGCTTGTAGTTAGTTTTGTTTTGCCTAAGGCCGACCGCACACTTATCCAGCAAAACTGCTTTAAGTAAAAACGTTTTTGTTTAAACTTGTTCGAACATTTATTTCCTACGTGTAATATAGGAATACCGCACACATATCTAGCATAAATACAAAACGCTGTACAGCACGTTTGAGCACGATGGATCAAAATGAAAAAAACCCTGTACAGTACGTTTAAACACATTTAAGCGTAATCGAGCAAGAAGCAAAAACACTTTGAAACGTAATCCAGCACGTTCAAGCAGAACTGGCAGTGCTCGTCTCATAAACAACGACCATTGCTGGAAGGCGAAACATTTGGTGTTGCGCATGCGCGTATCGCTTGTATCATCAATATTAAATCTAAATTTATCAATTAGTTATTTATAAACACTAGTAAGCCCCGTGAAAAATCACAGGCTAATTAATTAGATACACATTAGAAATACTTATTTTAAAAAACTTACTATTTCAGAGCAACATTAGGGCCTATTTATCTAGAGGCCTACCTAACTATGCTGACGTGTAACTCGGTAAATGTATACAATAATAAGGATTACAAAACTGTAGGCCTATTTGTTAAATATTGTTATTTACATACGTTAATATATATTTAAAGACAGATAAAAATACTATCTTTTAATTGCTTTTTATTTCATATTGATAGATCAAATGATTTAGAAGTTATTAATATTACAAGAATTATATTTATTAAAGTTGTAAACATAACCCCAAAGGTATAATTTCAGTTCTGAATTGTTTTCAGTAAAAACAAAAATAAAATTGCTTCAAGCTAAAACGTTTTTGCTCAAAGCAATTTTGCTGGATATGTAAACACTCGGACTAAACAAAAATGTTTCTACTTTAAGCAGAATGTTTTCGCTTAAAACAAAAACGTGTTTGCTTAAAGCAGCTTTGCTGGATAAGCGTGCGACCGGCCTTAGTAAACACAAGTTTGCATTAACGCAAAACAGAAGAACTTTCTTTTAATCCAAAAGTGAAAACTTACCACAAAAAACCAAGAAAGTTTAATGTAAATCTAAAGTATTGTCAAAAATATAGAAGATAATACCACTCAATTTAACAGTAAATTATAATAAATATTCAAAACTAACATAGAACCGAAAACGTAGTAAATGGAGGACTAAAGAAAACAATAGCCGTACAACATCAAAATACATAGGTACACATGCAAATATAATACCACAGTCAATCATGCAAAATAAACGAATACGAAACTTGTGTTTTAGTTAGGCAAACTAATAACAACTACAAGCACTTCAATGGAAAAATGCTGTATATAAAGAATAAAATGTTTCAACAAGCACCCTGCAATTTAGATTGCGCAAGGGAAATGTTTAGTGTTTAGTGTTAAAACAACACGCGCTACAAGACGCTAACTCAGCAGGAAACAACATATTTTCCGCCACACGCACACACAATATGATGACATCACGTTTTAACGTGATAGAATTACAACAGACAGTTCAACGAGAAAATTAATTTGACAAATCCATTAAATGTTACAATTACCTAAGGCATGTAAGTCTCTTAAATCAGTCAAGGATGTGACATGGGGTGCGTACAATAACTATTATTTTTAAGTTAAAATTAAAATTAAAAAGTATGCAAAGCTAACATAAATTTCAAAACAAAAAGTTGATTTTTATTTACAAATTTTCAAAAAAATTTTGCAACTAAATTTGTATTTGATTAAATAATCAAAATATTGAAATAATCTTATATTATGTAACAAATTGTTCAATGTCATTATGATCTAGTCAAAAAGAAAGCAATAACAAATAAAACAAAAACAATAGTAACATCTGCCATATAAAACCATTTAAAAATTCGTGGAGAAAGAACCTTACAATTTGATATAAATGATTGTCAGAGTTTTTATTTCAGTACCGATGGTGGATTCTCTGTTATTGTATTTACTTTTAAACTAAATTTTGTCTGTTATTTAATTGGCGTAACATTGAAAACCAATCCTTCTAATAAAATTAATCTCTACAATGATTTAACTCAACGAGACAGCACAACTAATTAAATACATAATGTAAATGCATCTTCTTTCAAGTTAAAGCAAATTTTGTTTTTTGTTTTTTAAAATGTATTATTAATTTAAATAGAAATTCCTTTAACGTTTAAATTAATTAATTTCGATTTATTTTTTTATTCTTAATTTATTTGAGGAGTATCTCTTTTCTTAACATGAAGCTAGGTTATATTAATTTACTGTCGAGTATTCTAACTTAAAATAACATTTTACCGAGTCCGTCTTTCAATAAGTATTTATCGTTATACATATCGATACTGTGTAACTGTGTAAAAATACATTAACTTGAATTACCACAATAATAATAACTGATTATTATGTACTATGTACTTCTGAATTTCATAGGCCTACATCAAAATTATGTTTGTTTAGTATTATTACAGTTTTTCAGTTATTAAAATTTCTTTTATGATTAATTTTATTCTACTTTCTTCATAGTTTAATCTAAAAATTAAATGATTTTTTTTCCTAATCTTATAACTTTTCAAAGTTCGATGAGATCTTATGAACTTGTAGCAAACTTAGAGGTGTGATACTATACGTTGAAAATGCTATTCAAAGTATTACAATATATATATTTAACAGGAATATAAGTTACTCTTGCTCACAACGAAGCTTTTGAAGCGAAAAGCGGAATCTGAATAACTTGTAGTCATTATTTATTTACAATAAACAGCATTTCCATTTACTTGTCACTTCTATTTCTCGTTACATCATCTATATTGTTAGCGTCACTTGTCAGATTCACCAAGTGTTTGCGTATTGTTTGAGAATGATATAACGTTATATTGTATCATTTTCATAGTTCAGGAACACAATGGTATTTCTCTCTGCCTCCAAAGTGCCGATGTGACAAATAGTCAAAACAGTCACAAAATAATAAATATTTAAAGTAGTGTTTTAAACATTGTGACGAGTAACAATATAACCAACCTGCTACAAAATTTATAAAAATGTTATAATCAAAAGGATTGTTGATAAGTGTCTTAATTAATGTGGAACGAATAATGTCATGTTTAGTGACTTAGGTTTTAAAATATTAATTAAAACACAACTGCCTAGTTGGATGTATACGTTTAATTTCTTCTGGCCTGCCTTGTCTGTGATCTGACATCAGACATCTTACAGAGTTTCCAAGTTATATTGAATTCGTAAGAAAAAAGTGGTATTTTGATTAGAAGTTAGATCGCCCAAAGAAGGTAATGTACGACGATTTAGAAATGCAGTTGACAAAATTTGTTTGATTTGAAGTCAACATCAATAGTGTGTTTCAATTAAATATAATATAATATAACTAAAGAAAATAAATAACTATTAGAATTTATAATCTGTATTCAATTAAAAATAAAACAACATATTGTTAAAACAAATATTGTTTTATATGAGTTATAATGCGTACTTTAACAAGAATAAACTTAATTAAAGTAGGCCATTTAAGATTTATTTTTGGATATAAAGTAAAAATTTCCCGGATTTCCAATAAACATAGATGTCTATACAGGGTGTAATAAACAAACCTTTAAAGACTTTGGGTATGATTCCTCATAGAAAAAGGAGGTAAAAGTCCATAAAAACATAGGCCCGAAAACGCTTCGTTTTCCAGATATCCGCCATTTTGTTTTTTGTACAAAATATTTCATATCTAGAGAATTTTTTTACTGATTGAGTTCAAACTTGGCATGAAGTTTAACCTAACAATGATTTATCGCTCTACCTCAAGAAAAATAATCGATTAAATCCAATCATGCGTTTCAAAATAGCGGCTGATTGAAAATTTCAAACCTAAATTACTAAAACATTTTAAATTTTAACAAAAAAATGTCAACACTCCTTTTGTGTAGCGCTTTTGATTCCCTATCGGATGTTTTAACTGTCAAAACAATAGGATGAAAGATAATATAGTTAAGTTATGTAAAATAATTTTGGTTTGTTTAACCCGGCATTATATACCAACACAGTATTTTTATACTACAATATTGTATGTACAGTTGCTGTCATTATCTTTAACTTAGCTACTATCCTTCTTCCGATTGTTTTGAACCTTACACCATCCGATATGGAATCAAATGGGCTACGAAAAGATTTTTAGAAATTTATCGTTAAAATGTACGGTTATTGAGTAATTTATTTTTGAAATTTTCTAACAGCCGCAATTTTTAAAATCATGATTGGATTTAATAGTTTTATATATATATATCATTTTTAGGGTAAACTTTATGCCATGTTTGAAACCAATCAGACAAACCATTCTCCAGATATGAATTATTTAAAAAAAAAAGGCGGATATGTGGGAAACAAAGCGTTTTATGGGAATAAGTTAAGTTTTTATGAACTTTTTTCTTCCTTTTTGTATGAGAAATAATATTCCAAAGTCTTGAATGTTTTTTTTACACCCTGTATATATTATATAGGGTGTCCCTAAAAAAAAACGTAGCTGGCTATACAGGATCTTACTGTATTCATTGAAATAAATAAAAAAAATATCAGTAATTTTTTTTCGAATTCGGCTTAGTTTAGTCGCAATACGCCATTTTGTTTTCTTACAAAACTTACTGTAACTCAAGAAATAGATGAGATATCGAGTTCAAATTTGGAATACGTATTTTGCATGTTAAGATTTAGAAGTGTACCGAATACAAAGAATTTATTTTTGTAATTTTTAAAATGGCTTTCGTTACACATTTTTAAGGTGGAATATCTCGAAAACCGTTAACTTTACAAAAGCATTACAAGAGACAAACTATTTTTATTTTTAACTACAGACAAAATATTTTATAATCTTTTCTGTAGTTTAAAGGATAACCAAGTTATTGAAAAGAAAGTTGAAAAGATAATTTCTTGGAAATAATTGTCGAAAACAACCAATATTAGCATAAAACCATGGTTTTTATTTTTTATGTTAGCAGTTTTAATAGATAAGGTAAAATCCATTGCTCTGATATGCATTAAAAATTCTAATGTTGCTCTTAACCATGGCGAGCCAAAATTGAATTTTTAATGCATTTCAGAGCAATGGATTTTATTTTATTTATTTAATCTATTCAACCAAGTTCAGGTGCGTGATCAAATTAATTTACTTACGCACAAACGGTTAGAAATTTCAGAAAAAATTATTGAGAAAATATAAAAATCCGTCATTAAAATGTAACTTTAAAACCACAATAATAATATTTAACATTAAGTATTTTGTAATAATCTATTTACTGGTTATAAGGTAGTTTGTTATGTGTTCTTTAAAATTGCTTTACGTTTTCTAAATATGTATCATATACAAACAATTTAAAGCACTATTTAATATGACAATAAAAGTGAATGCTATACATGTGTCATTGTTTGAAATTTCCTCCTCCTTTATAAACTTTATCTTGAAGAGCGAGAAGGAGTTATTTTTAAATAATATTATTGAACAAGACGTACCACTTGACCCAGCAGTTCTGTTTTCTTATAGCACACCTAATTAAAAACTATTCCAAAGTTTTATTTTACTAGAGATGTATTTAAGTACGTTCTTTAAAGATAGCTGGATTAGTTTAAAGGTGCATCTGCAGAGTGTTAAGCATTATTTTGATTACAGATGGGACTACCAGAAATTTCTTGTGAGGTTATTTGAATCTTTAATGACATACTTAAAGGTTTCTGTAAATTATGAAGATTATTATTTCAAATTTTTTCTTTGTGGTGTGTAAATCTTTTCCTACATTATGTATATAAAAGATACAAACTATCAATAAATATACGAAATCACAATGGGTACACCATAATTTAAACACTTGCTTTCCACTTATATGCATTAAGCTGCTCCCCTGACAGAAAAATGAAGTTATTACAGTAAATAAACAAACAGTGCTCTGTTTCAAATATATAACATTTTTGCTATTTAAAAATAATCATATGGGTTAGCTGGCTCTCATAAATAATTAATTAAAAGAAAAATGAGTTTATATGATCGATTTTTATTAACGAATCAATAAAGTAAATTTGTTTATAATTGTCTATGCATTTTGTATATTACCAACCATAATAAAAGAACCTAAATACCAAAGTCATATGTTGTGATTTTATATAAATCCTTCTTACTAATTTGAGAAAATATTAAGCAATCTTTGCTATTTTCTTATAAAATCAAATGAATAGAACGAATAAAGTATTTCGAATTTTAAAAAGATGTAAAACATAAGATTAGTTAGATTTCTAAAATGCAAATGCATCTTTTATAGAATTTCAAAGAAAGAGACATAAGAATGTATAAGGTATTATTTGAACCCAGAAAAACAATTTGTAAATGTAAAATGTAATATAAAATAAGTTAACATATAAGCTTAGTCCCGCTGTTTGGTAACAGAATATATTCTCTAAGTCTGATGAAGCTAAGCTATTAAGATTATATGGAATACAGTGGGGCTTTAATGAAAGTACGCCATTAGGGAGATGTCGGCAGCATTTAACTAACTTGATGAATGTACAATTAATTTTCACTGAGCTCTTTATGTAATTAAAGCATTGTGTTTACAGTTATTATAAGCACAAATTAATAAACTTCCGAATTATATTTCTTGACTGCGGCTTGAGTCAATTAGATGTCATACTCTGATGGTGAGGTCTTCTGACATTGTTCTTCAAATCCTTTATTTCAAACAATACATACAATTAAATTTACGTAATACTGTTGTTGTACTGAATTTTTTTTTCTGACAATTTAATTTAGTTTTTTAAATTAATTTTTAAATTGGATTTGTCTACCTAAAACAAAGAACGTTATATTATGCTTGATGCTTAAGTACAAAGAGAGTTTAAAATTAAAACATTATTTCAGGAATAAACATTGCAAGGAAAATTATCAACACTATTTTGATTGAGTGTTTGTTTAATTTCACGTTTATATCGTTCACAAATATATAAGTGGAAACGTCCAAATAGGTTGTAGCAATAATATAAATAATCTGTTATTTTAAACTGTTGTATACATACAATATGCATACATATTCAAATTTAGAAATAACATATACGAATAATATGCAAAGTATGTGTTTTATATATGTGAACACTCCTATAAAAAAGCAGTCAAATTAATTATTAAGATAACGATAATCATGCAGCCGATTGTTTTAGTTAATGTTAATATATATTTTATTCCCAAACATTGTTTTGATCAGGGGAATGATTAATAACAGGGAAGACCGGGGCAGCATGACGAGCAGGTAAAGATGACTATGGCGTGTTTTGAAAAATGTATCGTAGGTAGAAGCACCATACGTAGCATGGTAGCTCATCATACGGCAGGGATATAAAATACTTGCAACCAACGGCTTTCATAATATTATATGTGAAACAGTCCAAAAAGAAAACATTTTTAAAGTTTTTAGTGAAACAAATGTAAGTTAACTCAAATAACGTTTATATCAATTAGAAGAAGTGTTATATCTACATTTATACAGTATTACATTTTTAATTGCTTAGTTTTTATAGATTGCATAATCTAAACTTTTTGATAGTGTAAGTCGAGGCAAGATGAGGGAGCCAATTTATAATCAAGAAGGACCTTTAATTTCCAAAGATTCGGGGATAAAATGCACAGTTGTGATGAACTTTAAAAAGACCCACCAACAGAAGACTGGGTTCAGTGCTCTGCTTGCATTTTATGGTTACACGAAGAATTAAAATTAAGTATACTTATTGGTAGTGTCATTTATTTTTGAAAGCCTTTTGAAAGCCATTTAAAACTAGCATACACTTACTATAGGATATTGTCATCATATAAATTAAACCATACCATACTACATTTGGTATTAAGATTAATTTCCCATTCATTTTATGTGGTACACTTTGCCCCATGTAATATTTTGTTATAACAACTGAAAAAATAAAGAAATGCATTTGTATGTCAGGTTTTTAGAAAGACTAGGGACCTAACGTAACTATTTATGTGGTTATACAAACTAAAACTAACTTAAAAACATTTTCAAAAATTAAAAAACTCTTAACATTTTTATCTTACCCCGGTCTCTTCTACTAACATTAGCCTAAGTTACTTTCATATATAATTTTTAAAGATGTATATGAAGAAATATTGTGTGCAAATTTATTATTTTATAACTATAAACTAGGTAATACTTCCCAAATATGTATTATTTTTGTCTTTTGAATATAGATTATTAATAGATTTTTTTACAAACAAAACTACCATACATGTATTTCTAAGTCAATTGCCTACAGTTTTAAGCTCCAAAAATGTAAATGAGCTTCATTAACTATTAACGCCGATTCCTACGTGGGCGAAATGAGCGAATCTACCAAAGCGAGCGGCAAAACATCAGCGATACGCTCGCATCGATAGCATTAGATAGATTATTGTGTTCTACGTGGGCTGGCGATGCGGACGACAATAGCGGTCATATCTTTGAGCTGAGTGCCGTCTGTATTGTTGGCGCGTACATACGAGCAACAGGAACGACGCGACACGGGCTAGCGCAGCAACAAATGACATATTGATTTGAAATTTCAAAACTCGGTCCACAACCAGCTCACGTCGCGTCGCTACTTTCGTCGAAGTAGAACGCTCGAATGTTTTTACATTTGCTTGTTAATTCAAAAATCACCTCGTCCGCTCTGGACGCTCGCGTTGCGTCGCTCTTTTGCCTACGTAGGAATCGGCGTAAAAGTAAAATGTCAAATGTTTTAAATGTATATAAATAGATTGTAGTAATTAATGTAATAGAATAGCAGATGTAAATTAATTAATATTTTTTTTAATAGCTTTTTTAAATTTGTATTGTACTTCCAAATAAAAAATGCCTTTAGGCACAGATAAATTACAAAATTCTTATTGACTAATATTTACTTTGAAGTTTCCGTAAGCTAGGGGTTAAATAAAACTATTCGCCCTTTGCTGCATGACTTCACCTATCAGACAAAGTATTATTAGGTGTCAAGATGGTTATGTGTGACTTTGTGGTTAGTTCGATATATGAATATAAAAAATGTCTTAATTTAATTTGTTATAAATAATATTTTAATAAACATCATTGGGAGGACTGTTGTTACTGAACTATTGGTGAGCGGAGTGGTATTTAATTAGTTAAAAAACGTAGTAAAAATAATTAATCAAAATATGTTAGGCACATAATATTATAAAAAAATTTATGTATTTGAATCACCAATCAAGAAAGTTATACACCCAAATATACACCTGGTTCTATATTTGGAGCTACCACGATAATGCATGAATGTGTTTTTCGAGTGTAAACACAGATAGCGTCCCGTGTTAATTCATGAGGAAGTTAATTCTAATTGAAAAGTGAAAATGGTGCTATATAACATATTATTAAATAATGTATAATATTACAATATTCTTAGAAAAAGTTTTCACTTTCAATGAAAGCTTTAGTTGGAAATTTGAAAACCAATTCATATTAGGAGGGTTAAGACATTTATGCCAAACGAAGTTTTAAACTTAGATGTAAGTATAACTACAAAACTATAGAATGAATAGTTAAATAACCTCTATTTTAATATTTATTTCCATGAATAATTACGACTGACTGGCATCGACCAGCATTTGCAGTTTAACAGACTCTAAATACGTTTTGTTTGCACTAAACTAAGCCGAATTCGATAAAAAAAACGTGATTGAACATTTTTGTACTTATTTCAAGGAATACAATCCGATCATGTAAGGTACACTGTGTATATTATGTTATAGTGTTTAAACAATAATACACATTTAATGCTTTGTGCCCAAAATTGAATTGACGAATCAAATCCAGCATGAGTATTTATATTTATATAATATTCAAATATAAATATTCATGCTGGATTATCATATTACTCATATCCTATTTAATTTCCGTTTTAGCTATAATACCTGAAAATATAAATTATGTATTTTGTCTGTTCTTTTGAAATATTGTTTTCAATAGTCAGATCTTAAATTATTTCAACTTAAAATAGCACTTTTACACATATTTTGTATATTAAACTTAAAGTCTTATACAAATTTAACATTACGTGATAAGGCTTTAAAATGGTGTCTCCAAACATACAAAACTAAAGGTTTTACTACTTAAATGACAGTTGTATGACAACATTTAGTCACATAGAAACTATAACTTTCCAAAATTTTAAAATATATATCTTTCTTTTATATTTAGGAAAGGCAACAGTTATTCAGTTTTAATACCAATACATACCACGATAAACCAATTAATTTAAAATGTCCTTTGTTCTAGCCTATATATGTTCACCAATGATAGTCATATACTAATATTTATGACTGGTTTTTGAGATTAGAACATATAAACCATGTAAAAAAGTCAGTACGGAATGCTTATACGCATATGGACATTATATTTGAATATACATTTTTAGCAACTGTCAAAAATATAAATTTTACAAACGAATATTTCAAAAGATATTAGTCAAATAAGGAGATTTTGTACCTCATTGATAGAACTAATGAATTGACAACATTAATAAGTAATAATGGTTGATGTTAATGCAAAATAAAAAAGATACTCCGAAATCACATTTTATTTAAAATAAGTAAATTCAAATTACTTGTACATATTTTAACATTGTGATATACGAAACTTACATCCGAAATTAATGGAACAAGTAAACAAAGAAAATAACAACTTTGTTTATAAAATGACTAAATGCGGATTATAAAGGTGTAATTTTAAACTAACTTTACTACCCCAAACTATTTAAACACAAAACATTTTGCCCAGGTGATGTAAATAACATTGTAAGAAATATTTAAATAAAGTTAGCATAGTCAAAGTATTTTAGTTAGCGTATAGTGTATTTTTTTTCTTAAAATCCTTTGTGGTTATAATCCCACTTTATAGTCCAGTAGACAGAGCAAAAAAAGTGAAGTCTGCTGGAAAAAAATCCGAAGTTAATGAAACTTTTACAGGTTGTTTGGGTGTGCTGTGGGATGACTCTGTCAAGTTTTCAAACTCGAGGACCCTGTGCTAATTTTGGGGGGGCCGAAAAACTTCAAAATTTTCGGACTTTTATCGGTTTTTTGCTTATAACTTCTAAACTAAGCGGTTTTCGACCAAACCATTTCTTTTTCAAAGTTGTAGAGCAGTAAATGTGCTACAATTGGGTATCCTTAAACTTCTTCCTAACCCTAATATTAACCGAGATACAGCCGATCAAAGTTAGAGAGATGTTCTCAAAATAGCAAAAAAACCCTACAACCGGCAGACTTCACTATAGTGCATTCACTCCGTGCCGCGAGAATACATTTGTAACGAGTGATTGTACGGAATATTTCAACCACTAAAAACCATCCAATCTAAAAAAAAAAAAAAATACCATTGGAAAGGTAATGTTTCAAAATTTATTTTTTGTATTTACAATTTCTTTTAAAACATATATTTACTTGTGTAATCATTGTTTAGAAATTTTACTTTTCTAAACCACTGACGCGCGTGATAAAACTGTGAGAGATTTTCTCAAAATTGGCCCTCTAACTATCAATTATTATCAGTTCTACCTTTTCTTGTGAAGTGTAGTTATTTCAATGTTATTGTGGCAGGTTATCACCCTACTACAGTAATTACTGCCAACCCATAATCTTGAACCTCAATAAACATAGATTAGGTTGTTGAAATCAATGAATAATATCTAAAAATTAATTAAAGAATATAATTGATATAAAAATAAAGGTAGTATGTCTAATAATGCAAGTATATACAATTTATGTGTAAAAACTTCATGAGGCCACCAACAATTTGAAGCGCTTGGGTTCTGCTGCTCCATCCTCGTAATCGACGTCGTCGTTTTCAAAGTTGTCGGGGTCTATTAATCACTCAATTAACGCTGGTGACTTTGTTACAAGATTGAATAATAATGAGGGGAGTTTTTTAAAAAAATGTACTTCTTCATGATGACGAGAATAATAATATCCACCTTGTTTGGTAATTTACCATCCCCAAGCCGATGGTAACTTCTCGTATACCAATTGTATATACTTGCATTATTAGACATACTACCATTATTTTTAAATCAATTATATTCTTTAATTAATTTTTAGTTATTATTCATTGATTTCAAAAACCTAATCTATGTTTATTGAAGTTCAAGATTATGGGTTGGAGTAATTACAGTAGTAGGGTGATAACCTGCCACAATAACATTGAAATAACTACACTTCACAAAAAAAGGCACTTGGTCAACGGACCCCCCCCCCCCCCCCCGGGTGTTTCAACATGTCGATATTGTTGAATGATTACCATAATTACTGTAGAACTGATGGTAATTGAAAGTTAGAGGGCCAATTTTGAGAAAATCTCTCACAGTTTTATCACGCGCGTCAGTGGTTTAGAAAAGTAAAATTTCTAAACAATGATTACACAAGTAAATATATGTTTTGAAAGAAATTGTAAATAAAAAAATAAATTTTGAAACATTACCTTTCCAATGGTGTTTGTTTTTTTTTAGATTGGAAGGTTTTTAGTGGTTGAAATATTCCATACAATCACGCGTTACAAATGTATTCTCGCGGCACGGAGTGAATGCACTATAGTGAAGTCTGCCGGTTGTAGGGTTTAGCCATTTTGAGAAAATCTCTCTAAATTTGATCGGCTGTATCTCGGTTAATATTAGGGTTAGGAAGAAGTTTAAAGATACCAAATTGTAGAACATTTACTGTTCTATAACTTTGAAAAGATATGTTTTGGTCGAAAACCGCCTAATTTAGAAGTTATAAGCAAAAAACCAATAAAGGTCCGAAAATTTTGAAGTTTTTCGGCCTCCCCAAAATTAGCACAGGGTCCTCGAGTTGGAAAACTTGACAGATTCATCCCACAGCACCCCCAAACAACCCGTAAAAGTTTCATTAACTTCGGAATTTTTTCCAGGTACAATGTACATATCTACTGGACTATTAGTGCTTATCCGCAAAGCATTAGTTAAGACATGGTCTTTGATCATAAACAGTCTGCTTAGGTTATACGATGACTAACTCGGTCTTGATTGGAAAGAAATTTTAAGATTTGCTAGAATTGGTTTCACTATGAAAGGTTTAATATGTATTTACGACGAGAAACTTCTGCGCATGCTTTGTGCTTAACAAATACATAAAGTGATGTTAGAAAATAAATTAGGCTTAAACGTTTATATTTTACTAGGGGAGACCCCTGCGTGCTCCACACGCCAACCCCCAATGGAATCTTCTAAAAACAAATGTTATGTTTTATTTATAATAAAGTTATATGATTAATAATACAGTAATAACCTCAAAATTAAGATAATAAATAATGATAAATGTTCAAATCAAATTATTTCTTATATTTCATAACAGCAGTTATAATAATGGTTAAAAGAACCAGCAAGGCTCAGGTCTACACTTTAAACCCTAACCTAAAATCTAGAAATACAAAAATAATTGCTTTAAATATTGAAATTAGCTGTTAATGGAAATATTGGAACAAACAGGTATATATTATCTGTTCTTTTATTCAATTTATTGTTATGGTAATAAATGTAAATACATGTGTTGGTTTATCATTCTAGGCCTATCCTAAGAATTTTTTCCGACTAAATTTACAAATATTGAAATAAAAAAAGGTTTTTATCGAAATGAATTATACCTATGTTACTCAGGTAAAGTGTAGCTTGTTATCAGTAAAACTATTTTTTCAATCGGTTCAGTAGTGCCAGAGATTACCCCCTACATACAAACAAACTTTACCTCTTTAAAATATTAGTATAAATGTATGAAGAACAGCCATACAACCTTCCAAAAATCACACTTATAAGGTGTCTCTATGTGTGTGTCAACGTGTATCTTTTATAGCTTAATAAGTAGCAGATTTTATGTAAAAATATTATTTTATTTTATTTTACAAAACGGCTGTTTTATGTTTTTAATTTATTTATTTAATACCAAATGTAAACTGCAGAACAGCTGTTGTACGTTTTTAAATTCTCATGTATTTCTTATGGGGGTTTTTCGTTTTTCAGGGACCTCAAAAACCCCTTAGTTTTTAATTTTATAAAAAACTTATATTTTTCCCTCGTTCCTTGAATCGATACCTTTAATTTGAAACCTCTCCCATCATCCTCCGATTTACCAAATTCCCACAATTATGAATCTAAAATTTCGATTACAGAATTATATATAAGGATATAGCGAGAGATTTCAAACTTAAAATATAAAAGGAATAAGTCTTATGCTATTGTGTATAATAACTTACATTAATATACCAAAAGTACATATATAAGTTACGTTTTCGTTTAGGGAATTGCTTTAAAAAAGACCTATTTGTTAAAGTTTATTTTATTTTTATTAAAACAATTACAACAAATAATCGTACAATACTCTATACACTGATGTGCACGGAGAGAAGCCCCATCTAACACTGACAAAACTAAGCTTGTCTCTTCAAACAATAGAAATGCTGACCATACTAAGAACAATACATTTATAGTAAACTGTACAATAATTCTTTACATACCTCCTAAATCACTAAATAAGACATACGGGAGGGGTTGAAAATTGAGCGTCCTAGAAGGTGTCCTAACTAGCTTTTTGAACACCAACTACACCAGTCATCCAATACAGGGCAATGGTCCCAATACTAATGCCCTAGGTGACATCTATTTTCCGATCAATCCTGGAGATGGTGTCTAGGATTACTACTATTATTATTTAAAAAAAAAAACAGTTTTATAGTTATAATAGTACGATTTATTTGCAAAATATAAACAAAACTATTGGCTTATTAAAACAAAATCTCCATGCTTACAAAATTGTACAACATGTACTGCAGAACAATAAAACTGGGTGGTACTACTTCCTTTTACTAATTAACTATAACAATTACGAAATTATAGAAACATTTATTGTTACTAATGTCTCAATGCAGACTCACATAATAGATGTCATTGATTTTAAAAAAAGGCATAAATAATCATTACTAGTAGTCTGGTCTCCCATTGAAGTTGTAACAAGTGTTTTGCTGAAAAATTTATGAAAACGAAACGAAAATAACCTTACGAGAAAATTTTGTTCAGTGAATGTTACTTTGTATTGATGACTATATTAGTTTTTGCTTATTTTTTAGAAAATTTTATTTTATTTTCACATGTATGAGAAATAATAATTATATTCAATTTTATATAGCTTTTGTAATCCATAATTTCCGGGTTATATCACAGTTAGTAATCTTTATAATATATTTAGTAAAGTATTCTAGATATGTAGAACAATTTAAAAAAAAAGTATTAATAATATTTTAATACTATAACAAATAAAGTTTGTATTTTCCGCTTCCAACATCCGATTTCTAATTTAATTAAAACGTAATATGATGGTACTAGACTTGCCACGAATTGACTCTTGCAGTTTTGTTTGCATCCTCTTAACTTAAACTATAGCACTGTAACTATGCATACTGTACATACTTATTGTATAGATAAAGTAGCCTAATACCGTTCATTACATCTGAGGAATCGTTAAATTAAAATATGTTATTATTCGTATAATCTGCAAGGTTATTATTGCCAATTAGTATTTATTATTCATAAAATTATATTAACTTTAAATAAATTTGGCGTATAAGGGACATGACAAACATTGTTTATTAAAAGGACAATTTAGATTTTTTTTTTCTTCGATTTAACTAAATTGATACAAACTCAACTTTGAACTTTTACTTTAATGTGGATCTTTGTTACCCTGATTCATCGAATTATGGGTGAAGTATAATAAATAGTTTAGATTTCAGTGGTGCATGACATACTTTAACTTTGTATTATGATTTGGTAATTTAAGTTTATCCTTCTTGTCGTTAAACAAATTTAAAACACATTCACGTATTATTTCTGAGAATTTATAAAATATTCGCTTTGGGTTTCAAAATTCAAATTTGCTTTCCCTTACAAAATCACTTGCATTAGTGAGCGAGTGGTTCTTAGTTACTAGTAAGAGCATTATAACACAAGTATTATACTCCCAAATACATTTTTTCTTTTTTTTTTTTGTAATATAACAACTACAATTTCATAATATAATGTAGTTGCAATGCCTCAAATGCATTTTATTAGTTATGTTTTTCTTAATTAAGTTTTATTTATTTACATATACTTCCTTTGTGAGTATAGTACCTGGGCGACCGAACATCGATCAGTATTTTGTTTATTGTTTTTTTTTTTTTTTTTTTAGGAAATGTGTGTAAATAAGAATAGCATACTGAATAAATATAAATATTTTTCGATCTTTTGTAAATATGAACTGTTTATTTAAATGTTAAAACAAACATGAGTGGAATTAGTTCTAACGTTTTGTTAGAATTTTTCTGCAGATATAAAACCTAGCGCATTCGAATCCTGACGTCCAAAAACCTCTATAGGTACATGCAGGTTATGTAACCTATGTAACGAATAGGCCATATTTGATATTGTTTATGTATTTTAGAAATAACAAATAATAGTTTAATTATAATAAATAGATAATTTATATTACCTTTATGGAAATGCGAAGAATGCAGAAACTGGTGAAAAGGTTTTCAGAAAGTTTAATAAGAGCTCAAAAATAATTTTTTAGTTACGTTTGGTGTTTGAAGAAAGAAATAAGTTGAAAATTATACCACCTGATACATTGTTAATGATTTATGTGTTTTTTAAAATATTATATTGTTATACGAGCAATTCTTGTATATTTGCTATACTTAGTATATATTTTATATATCGCCTATACTTAGTGACTTCAAAGGTGGTATATAAAAGAAGTTCAGAGTTTAAATTGTATGCCCATTTTTCCGAGTTTATGGGCATACACATTCGATTCCTGAATTCAAAGGACAAATATATATAAATTTTCATCTAAATTGTTAGAACCGTTAGCGAAATCACTGAAATAAATTTATAAGTTTATCAACAAATATACAAGAATTACTCGTTTAATAAAATAAGATTTAAAGTATTTATAGTATAAAGATCTCTTCTACCCAATATTTTATTATTAAATAATATATATTATATTTAAATAAAACTTTAACTACCAAATTTAACATATAATTATAATAGTAAACTAAACATTAAATAACATATATGAATAAAATGTATACTTATACAATAAGATCGCCTTAGGAATTATGTTTTTTTTATTTACTTTTTTTATTTTGAGATATTGTTTCCTAACAATAAAATGAAAAAATATCTCGTAGCGAACAAGTGTGGCAGTTTATATTTTGTAAATCCATCTCAAATTTATAAAACACTATCTTAGTCTTGAAAAATACAGTAATAGGTTCAAATTGGTGAAAAAAAAGGTACAAAATGTATTAATCTTTAGATGTGGCTAAATGACCTTATAGTCAATTAATTAACAAAATTTAAATAAATAAATTATTAGTTTATTAATAACTATACTAAAATAAACCTCCTCTTGACACATTCTAGTGAATATTTCATTTACTAAACGAATTAAAAGCTGTTTTTTCGCTTATTTTTTCTATTCTATTGTTTTATCTTTGAGTCTATCAAAAATGTATTTCTCTGAAAGCACGTTGTGTAAATCCCCTTCTCCGTTTTATAATGAATAATATTAATTGAACAACTTTCCTTGATCATTAAAGTTCATGTTTCAGTTTTAATAATGCAGGTTGACTTAAACAGTATCTTATAACAAACAGTGTGTATCATATTTTGGTTTTGATTAAACAATTTATTTACAATATTATATCTAGGCAACATTATTTAGTTTGAGTATATAATATAGACAAAAAATGTATATAATATCGTCTGCTAGTGAACGTAGTCGTAATTTATATCAAAGCTATTTTTACGTATACAAATAACAAGTATTATACAAATTTTGGTTAACAGATTGGAGTTTTCCGTAATAAAAAAAAATAATAATATAATGTCAACTTGGGTCTTTCACGAGGTCCTTTTACATTAAATTTCTTGTACCTTAAAAATAAGCAATTTAATTGCAGGTGCAATGTGCAAAAATGTAAAATTTGAACTGGAACATTGCTGAAAGATACGTGAATCTGTTTCAACTTCAATAACTTTCCCGACTATCGGCAGCTGATTAACAACGACATAAACATTTGAAGTTTGGAAGATATAATTTTGATATAGACCTAATATAATTAAGATTATTATAATTGATTATTAAGATTGATTATAATATTAAGATATAATATAATTTTAATAAGATATAATTAATTATTCAAATACATTTCTTTAACATGTACAAACATGAATTCTAAAAATAAACAGCTCACACATGAATCGCTATTGTATCTCTAAACTGAACTGAATTAATTCCAGAGAGACTGAAATCATGACTAAAATGGTATTCAAAATAAACTAAACAAAACTCTAATTCATAGCAAAGCATTATGCTCATATTTTAGACATGTGTTATTATTTTGTTTAGTATTAAATAAATTCATAAATATATGTCCTTTATATTAAACGATATGATATTGTAAGGTTTGAAAAATTCAAAGGAGGTTCAGACTAACACATCAATAACCATCAGACGAACATAATACGCTTTTAAATTTAGAGTAAGGTACATAGTTTCATATTCTATGTGTAATATGAAATTTTGCAATTAAGAACAACGTCTGGCAAAATATAAAATAATAGAAAAAAAACATTAAAAATTAAATATAATGGTAATAAAAAGCATATTTTTTAAAGACTTTGATTAGAAAGTGACAATTAGAAATTTTATTTAGAATAATACAGTAGCTCTATATAAGATTACGTTTATACTTTATAAATACTGACTTGAAATATTTAAAATTAATATTACAAGGACACACTTACTGCGGTTTAGTTGCTAACTTACTTTAAACGAAAATGTTCTGAAACTTCGTGAACTGTTAAATTAATGTTTTGGTTCAGTGAACATGCACTAAACGGAAAGAGGTGTAACAAGGTAAAACTTGTGGTTAAGCCTAACTTATTCTGATATTAGGACACACCAGTTCTTCTCTTTATTCATTAGATTTTCTCGAGTATTTTTTACAACACTACCAGTTTTTAACAAAACATTGTCCATTTAGTTATTGTTGGATTGCTAGGTGGTTCAAATCCTGGGTAGACAACCTGAAATTGTCTAACTGCTTCTGCAAAGTTACAAAAAGCAATAACCCACGCACAACACTTAACTTTTTTCAATAGTAAAAGCCATTTTTCAGATCTCAAATTTATTAAAAATTGCACTATAGAAAGTTAAGTTATATTTTTTATGGCTGAAGCAATATTGTTTTATCAAACAGCTGTTCAACAATAAGCTAAGCAGTAAAAAACGTGAAAACTATTTTGAAGGTGAAAACTAATAAATTTTTAATTATTCAAGTGCAACCATTTATTTTAATTATTTTACCATCTTTTATGTCTGCAAGTGTTGTACTGCTAAAATGTTCACCTGTTGCCATACATTTAATGTTTCGGTTATTTTTTAATGATGTTGATATGAATAGATGTAAACTTTTGTATCTATCCCTTTAAAGTTTTAGTATAGTAACTGTATATTTTTGTTTGTTTTTTTAACTGGTGAACTTTTATAGTCATTACTGTACTATAGTCATGCACATTGCTATACAATTTAAATCACAATTTACATTATATTAATATATTTAAGCCGTATTAATAAAAAAGCTATCATTTTAAAATATGCCACTCTCACTTTACTTCACGATCCGTCGCAATCTTGGCTCTAACCTCTGTCGCCTAATTTTTATTTTAATATTATTTAACTTGTTGTATTCAATGTTTCAAAAGACAGTTTATTTTTTACTTGTAAATTTACAAAAAAATTTAAAATATTATATAATCAACATATTTCAATTACTGTACTTTATTCTAAGAACAAATGCAAATGGAATCCACTTTTTGGTTTCTCGATGAAATAAGTTCTAAAACGTCAGACCATAATTGCGTGCTATGTCTTCGATATACAAATTAAGCATGGCATTTTTAAGTAGGAAAATTTAAAGTACACTACTGTATGATAAGGATGCTTGAGAGCATATAATTAGTGCATTAATTGCAAACTGTAAATAAAACACATTTCTTTATTTCCCACCTGATATTTTTTGAACGGCGTAATAACAAAAAACCGTCATCTATTCATTATCCGTTTTTAACTTGTGAATAATACTAATTGTGTATACAACTAACAATTAACAGATTTAGTTTTTGTCGGTGTAATGATAGAACAATGTAGTCATTATGATGTTATAAATCTTTGAGGGTAAAAAACTATAGTTCTCAGAATACCCTTACAATAGTTAAGTATTTTTATTTAATTGTTGTTTTTTTTAAACTACTTTTATTTACACTGTTCTTGAATAGAAATTGTTATTAATGTTATTTTGCCATGTTAAAATTTTTTTAATCAAATAGTGATTACATGATTTAACCTATAACGTATCAGTTATTATGTAGGCCTACACCATCATCTACTGACCAGTAGTCACGTTAGCTAGAGTGTTTAACATGTACATGTATAAGTTTAGAGCTGTAAGCTTTTTGCTTTCTTTACTAATTGTTGATTTAAAAGGTCACTAACTTCAGCATAATATTCTGCAAAATTGTAAAACTTCGTTAACAGTATAATTCTACCATGCTAAGCGCAAAGGGGATTTCTGCAAGAAACAGAAAACTGAGAAATCAACTTTTAAAGTTTAAAGTGCTGTGTCTTGCTTGTTTAAAGGTTGCTTTTGATATTATATCTTTTATATGTTTTTTATATTAATTGAAGATGATACAGATGTATAAAAAGTTACAATACTGTTGTTTGGAAATTAATATAGGAGATATAACTAAATGATGGGGATGAAGTAATACCCTGTGTAAAGAGGAAATGGGTATTATGAGACATACTAAGTTGTTTTGGTAGTAACTACAGCAGATACTCCAAATTATGCTTAGTATTTGTTGGTTACAACAAAACTACCTTCTAAAAATGTATAAGAAGATGAAGATATAGAAGATAACAACTTAAACAGGGAGATTTTTTAAGACTTTTCTTGTAGATACGACCAAAATACCTTAGTATTTGGTGCAGAAAAACATCTAGAATCTCCTGGTAACAATAACTCAATTTCGGGAAAAATTTAGATACCCCCTTTGTGCTTAGCAGAGCAGAATCACTATTGCATGTATCAGAACAGATTGGAAATTGAGGTCTGTACTCATCCTAATGTAATTTTGATTCTTACTTGTTGTTTATATGTATTTTTTTTCAATTCAGTTATATTGATTGTTTCAGACAGTACTTCTAATTTATTTAATACGTTATGATATAATAAAACAGTATCAGCACCTGATACATTCCGAAGATCAGCTTCTTTTTCACAATTAGATTCACATTGACAAAAATTTTAAATAACTTTCACCAACTAATGGGATTTTGTCATCTAGTAACTAAACTAATATTTTATTTATATTTTTGTTGTTGTCATTTTAAAGGATAGGGCCTATTCTATTCACAGTTGTGGGGGTTGAAGTTGTTACAGTGAGGAACCACAACAAACTTTGCCTTTATTATTTAAACATAATTAACTAATTTTAAACCACTACTTAAAACTTCATCACTACTTAAGAGGATATCACTCCAACATCAGCTGATTTTCACAGAGATTATTCAGTAAAATATTTAGTAGTGGTATAGGTGGTTACAGTGTATAGCTGATGGACTGCAATAAAAATGCCAATGAAATAATGATGGTTATAAACTGGAACCCCTTTCTCTTAATTGTCAAACCATGGCCTGAATATTTGTGAATTAATGTAATATCTCAAAGAGATAAAAAAGTGTTAATCATGTATAGTTATAATAGGTGTTTTTGTTGTTTTGTTATATTGTTGATATAAAAGGCTTATTATACTTTAGAATGCAACAATAATTATTATTATTTTAATTCTGCAATATTCAAGAAATTTATTTTAGGGTATTAATTTTATTTTATTAGTATTCAGAAGTAGAATACTAACTTGTTATTATTCATTGAATATTTTTTGTTTATCAAGAGTTGTGATACGATTATCTGATTGTATTTATTAAAAGAATATAAAATGTCGTACAATTATTATTTGACATGTAAAATTAACAAAATCGATTTTGTATTAAATCATTAATTTATTATACAGGTTTTGTTCAACATGCTTTTCTTAGACATACTTTTTTTTATTTCTTGTTTTAATATTGAGACCAACTTATCGAATAAAACCAATAAATCTAAATTATAACATAGCAAATAAAATAATAAAACTATTGTACTAATTTACATTTTGAATTATTCAATTATTTTGTACAAATCCTGTTCTATTATAAACACTAAAAAATAATTTAATAAAACAATACTATTGTTATTTAGTTCTTCATCTTTTTTCAAGTTTAGGAAACGATATTTTCTTTTTAATATAAAAGCATTACTTATAATTTATAGTAAAACATTTTTTTTAAATGATATAGAAGTTTCTTATGCTTAAATCATTTCATAGTAATACTTCTGTGGACGACTTGATTTATATCTCCCACGGAATGAAAATACTTAAGAACAACTTTCATTGTTTGTCTTTACTTAAACGTTTAAAGTGTTTCAAGACAAAAACAAATCATTCAAGATTGTGTGAGACAAATTACAGTAGTTTGTAGTTAAACGGAACCCACGGGAATTACATTGTAAGATAAAAGTAATGTTGGTTAGAGCTTTAAGTGCACGACATTTACCTGAGTTAGTAGCAAAAGTTTAAAGACAATGCTAACATAACAGTTTTTAAAAATAGGGAAAATCGAGAAAATTTAATTTGTAACATTTAATGTACGAAACACACACATTCCTTATTTTATGTGTTAAATACTTGTTATTTGTATAACTTTAAAAAATAAAATAGATGAATTTGATAACCTATTTAAATTGTGAAAACATATATTTCGTTAGAGGGTCAAAGATATATGTTTAGAATGTGAGAAATCGAAATTAATAATTCAACAGCTTTGCGTTAAATTGAGGTTGAAAGACAATGGAACACTAAAATTTATCAGCACAAAATGAACAAATAAATTTGACTTTATTTGAATGAAGTTAGGTTTTATTTTTAAACAATGTGCAATGCTATAAATACAAATATTACAAGGACAAATAAATAAAACGTTCTAATTAAAAAAATAGGATCAATTTTCAATCAATTAAAATAATAGGAACTGCTGTTTTGTGTATGGCATGTATAGGGTTTTTAGTGTAGTTCAATGCATTTGGTAATGAACTACACAAAGTAGCAATACACAAATCTTGGAAAAATAGAATTATTGTAAATTTCCAACAAATCTTCTTGTATTAATAAAGATGATTATTTTCTGAGAGGTCTTATTTATTACGGAGTTCATGTCATTATGTAAACCATTTTATTGTGACTTATTAAGGGCCTACTTTACAGAAACAGCATACTTACAGTATTATCTTTTTAATCATCTCGTTTGTGTAGATTTCGTTAAGTAAGATCAATTGTCAGAATAAGTGTATAAGACAAAACAAATGCATTAACAATAGCTTCTTCAAGTCTACTTTCACTACATTATGCATTTAGTAAATGCTTGAATAATTTTACTTGTTTTTACATAATATATGTGATTATATAATAAGTACTGGTATGAAATTATATAGTTATCACATTTTTAACTAATAAAATACAATACTGCATTATTACAAACATTGCTTTTGATTATTACAAGTTAGCTATCAGGAATTTTTTTTTAAAAGTAAACTGTGTTAGTAGGGTTCTTTTTATACTCATTTTATTACATTCATTTTATTTTATAAAACTTATGATAATCTCAATTATGACGACAGATTGTTCTTTCTAATGATGGAACCAAAGCGTACCGAATATGAGGTAATCTTAAACAGGTAAATTATAGAATGCTAGACCAAATCCAAATGGGTAAAACGTAATATAAGCAAACCTATGGTTTGGCGGCTGTATTACAAAACTAAACAAATAACGTGTATATGTTTTTTTTAAGTAAAACAGATACACAAAGATATAATTATTTATTTTCATATTTAAATATTTAGGTTTATAGCCGATGGCCTGAAATCACGTTATATTGTTGTTATGGAAGGTTTGTTTAACTTTAGAATGCAATTATTTTAATTCTGTACTAATAAAAAAAATATATTATACGGTATTTATGTATTTATTGAAATTTATTAATATTTCAAATTAGAATACTGGTTATTATTCATTGGTTATAAAGTGTTTTACTGCAATAGTAGTGACACGACCATCTGATTGTTTATTAAAATAATATAAAATGTCATGCAATTATTAGCAAAATGTTAACAAAATTTATTTTGTATTATCATTAATTCATTACAAACGTTTTTTATTTTTTGTTTCAGTATTTAATAATAACACCTCCTTATTGCATAAAATCTACAAATCTGTCATTTTGAGTTGCAAATTAAAAGAAAATAATGTAATAATGTACATTTTGAATAATTTAATTATTTTGTTTCAATTCATTTCTTTTATAAACATTTATGATTCCATAAAACAATAGTATTGTTATTTAGTTCTTGACAATTTTTTCGAGTGAAACAATATTTTCTTTATATACAAAGATTACTAATAATTTGTAATACAAATTTTCTGATGATGTTATGTCGTTTACGCCTAAATCATTTATCGTAATACTGTAGTGGACTTAAGTAGTGATTCAGATCACGTGAGAGAAAGACTAAGCAAGTTTGATATTTAAATTTATTTGATTTTAACTTATCATATATGTTTGAAAGTTTTATATGTGGCAGTGTGTGTAGTGTAATGTTTTAATAATGTGTTTTTCATGTCTTAACAAGTAAAACATTTTTACGCTCGGGATGTAAAAAAAATCCCTTCAAAACCAATTTGTAAAGATCTGACGATGGTGTATACTTCTCGAAGCCAGGTACTATTGTTATCAAGTATTAACAGGAATTATTTGGACGGTGAATGAATAAGGTAATTAATTTACAACTATTACATAACTTTATTTTAATATCAGTTTTGCGTTTTTATTTCTAAAGCTTTGATATTTAGTAGTCGTTCAAAACTACAGTCATAAAATAATTTACTTTTTATCTTTATCTATTTCGATTTTCAGATTATACAATTTAATAAAAGTATAAAGCAAATTTATTATTTGTTATGTAGAACTGGAACACTGTATTTGGATTTAGATTTCATAAAGTATCCTACTTGATTTATGAAGTTTAGTTGATTTGCCAATTCGAAAGAACAATCGAAAGTAACAACATTGCAATGTCAGAAGTAAATTTAAAATTACATAAGTGAAAAATTATTTAAAGGGAAAGTTCGTTGTTACTATACACATAAATAAAAACAATAGTTAGCTTTAAGTTTTCTGAGTTAACCTTCGTCTTTCCTAGAAGACAGGGCAGTTATTAAAACTTTTCAAACTGGGATGGCTGTGCTATCAACTTTAACACATTTCAGCTCCTGCGAAATGGGTGAATTTTGACTTAATAATAGGAAGAATAAACTTGATATTATTGCGTTAATATAAGAATAACTAATTCATGAACCAGTATGTAAGCAAAAACCAACTAATGTCTACTTCATACTTCAAAGTTTAATTTTCAATTTCTTTCTATATTGCCGTACTACAGTGTTGCATATATAAAATAATATTGGTAGATAAATTTATAAAAAAATGTATACATATTCGTATTATACAATTTTGATTAAGGTTTAACTACACAACTATGATGGAAACTTAAGCTCCTCTTAACTTAAATTGGACCATAATTTAATATCTTATAACCTATATAACTTCTTAGTGATTGGTTTTCTATTATTATCTAAAATTACTGATAAATGTTCACACTACGCCATTTTCAGTAATGTGTTTAATGTAAAACGAAAAAGAATTATACATTCTCTAGAGAAACGGTGTTTTTTTTTACAGCTCTTTATTTGCCATCCTAAAATGTAAGGCTTTGGTAAACGTTAACATACAAAAAATCTACAAATTTAATATTATAGTATATAACCCTGATTGTGTATTTAATAGAGTAATAATATTATTATTTCAACTATACATTAATTATTTAGCCGCCTTAAATCATAACTAAAGTACCATTTATTTTAATAAAATGTTTAGGCTAGCATACCAATATGTAGTTATGTTATATACCACAATCACAAGTAGTTAGAATAGTATATTGATTTACAAAATCTAAAATGATTTACATTTGGCGTTAATATTTAGTATAACATAATTTACCTACTATAAAATTGTCTGTCTATAACTCATGAACTTGTCTATTATTATTATCTTGAATAACGGAAGCGAAGCTACTGGTACCTGATAACAATTAATTAATACCTTTGTAATACATGTAAGCGTGGTTAGTCCAAGTCCGCAACCCATCCCTGCAGACTCGCGGCGGTATGGTAGCCTTCCATCCTTCATCAATTAATAAGATTTTGGTTTTTAACTGCAAGGGGTTGGGTTCGGAGATGGGCGATAATCGAGCGCATCTCACCAATGGTCTTCATATGGGAAGTAACTGGGAATAGATTGTCGAAGTGACGAGACTGAGAAGAATGTTCCGGAATGTTATAGACTCTTCCAGAAGGTTCGACCATGTTCTAGAAACTAAAAACGAACTATGAAGTAGATACATAAAACTTGGCATATATTAATCTTAAGGCGATCCGCCAAAAAAAAAAAAAAAAAAAATGGGGTGGGTTTTTTTTTTTACTTTCTCCCCCTATACCATAGTATATGGAGAAAGTATTGTATTCGTCAAAATTTTCGAGTTTTAGTTTTTGGTGGAAATATCCTAAAAAAGTGGTTTTCGGAGTGTGTGTCTAGGTTTGATAACATCCGAGCCTAAACCAGTCGTACGATTTTGATGAAATTTAGTATGGAGGTACTAATCCACGGTATCTCCAGGCGTTTTTTTCATTTATGTGAATTTTTAATTTTTAAGGGTAATTTTCCCATAAAAACCCTTAAAATAACGCAAAAACCAACTTTTCTCAAAAAAGGCTCGTACGATTTTGATTAAAATTTTACAGTTTATAGTACTTTAGGTCCCTAATAAACTATAAAATTTTAATCAAAATCGTTAGAGCCGTTTTCAGAAAAGTTGATTTTTTTATATTAAAAACGAATAAAATAAAAAGGTAGTGCAATTCGCTATTACACAGTGTAAAAACTTTTGACTCCGTTTCCCGAAAGTTTACTGTTTCCTTGTTTGGATGTAGTTATGTATGATTAAAATATTCAATATTAGACCTAGGCCTTTCAAATTTTTACGACTTTATCTTAGATATACTTTAAAAATTTTTGGGTATGGAAAACACTATAGCCATAAAAATACTAAATTAAATATTTTTAATAATAATTCAAAAAGTAAAAAAAAAATAAAAAATATAACCTTATATCTTTTTTGTTGGAAACAGCACATGGTTTTCTATACCCAAAAATGTTCTTTATATTATATGCTACAAAATATTAAAAACATTAATCAAATTGGTTGAAAACACAAAAAGTTATTCAAAATTTACATAATTTTAAAAACCAAAAAAATAAATTTAGTTTCAAAATAATTAAATATGCGGCAAAAGGTTTATTCCCCCAAATCAATTTTTTTAGTTGTATTAAACAGTGTGAAAATGAATTCAAAGGTTATCATCCAAACACAAAAAAAGTATGGTTTTGGTGATCGCTTTAAGTTATATAGGAGAGAACAACCTTTTGCACTTTGATTATTTGCATCTAAGTTCGTAGAAAATATTTTAGACAAAATTTAGGTACTCCTAAAAGTGGAATGTATCTCAAACTGGTGGAAATCATTGCTTTTGTGCTTACTTATACACAGCTGATCATGTAAGATTCATAATAATAGATTCAATCGCACAGTAACCAAGCCGCTGTAAAAACTAATTGAAAATGCATGTAATAATTCAATTGCTTGTAATCAAAGAAAATTAGAGAAAAACATTTCCTTTATAGTTAAATTATATATTAAAAAATTATTATTTTGAAATGTTATAAAAGCTTAATTATTACAAAATAATTTAATATTTGTCAACAAAATGTAAAAAAATACATACAACAAACTATGAATAAGATAAAATATATCTATCTATTCAGTAAAGTATAGTAAAACAAGTGACACGTCTTCTTACTTTCGTTTTTAGTCTTATCTCCGTTATTGTTTAAGATCACATCAATGTAATCCAAGACAAGTGTATGTTACATTCCTTTTAGTTAAAATACTTTGTCCAATATTTTCTTGTTTAATTCATATAGTATAGACAAATTTGATTTGTCTAAATTTTTAGTAGACTTCTTAAATTATCGAATCAGTTTTGAGTATATAAATTAAACTTTAGCTTAAATCAGTCAATTCCATTATTTGAATATCGAAATAAATTTAAATTTAGAGAGTAAAATAATTTTAGTTTTACAAAAACAAAAAGAAGATAACTTTGATGATTTAGTCTTAACCATAAGCTTCTATAGAAGGTAACATAGATAATATAAAAAAAATATATATGTTCAAAATAAATTTACTCAATCGAGTACAAAATAATTATTAGTTGTGAAGTAACGCCAAGGCCAAAATAAAAACATAATATGTATATAAAACTAAACTAAAAATGTAAGTGTTTTATAGTAATTTATTTTGATCAATGTAAAACATTCTTTCACGGAATTTAACGGAAGTTCTTATAAAAAGTGATTATGCTTTAGCAACTTGGTAATGTTTCTCGGTCCCGAAAGGCTGGTTGACTGGAGCGCATAGTTTTAAATAAGGTTGTTCAAACAGTCCATGGTAAACGCACATACCGGTATCCAACCCATGGTGCTGTCGTACTGTGATAGGCCGGGAAATGGTGGCAGATGTCCCAAAACGCGTGAATTTTAGACTGAGCGTTAAGACAGTCCTCTTGTACAGTTGTTTTGTATTGCGTCCTGTTGTAATTTGTCAACTCCAAAATTTATAATTTGTACAAACTAATGGAAAATGTGTAAGGAAACCCAGTACTGGAAAGACTGTAGTAATCCTTTGACCATGTAGAAATCAGCAAAATAATTGCATACATTCACCTCTAATCTACGAAGACCTTGTCCTGCAAGGATGAGTGTCTGTATCTCCATAATTAATACCATTTCGTTTTCTGACAAAAATTGTGCAAAACACAACACGCTTTCAAGATTTCTTCAATATAATTTTGACCAACATCTATAAGCGTGTAAAAAATCATCCACTTTTTCCCAACTCCCCGAAGCACAATCAACAATTTGTCGGAATCTAGAATGCTTATATTTGTTGATCCATTTTCTTCATTTGAGCTGTTGTGACGGAAACAGGGACATTAGTTTTTTTTTAATCTTAAATGCATCATCGGTAACAGCAACGTATGGTTGAGGATCTCAATTTGTACCATTAAATGGCGATGGTGGTGGTAAGTTTAAGGAGCCAGAATAAAGCTGTTTACCTAGTTTGTTGTTTCTGAACACCGTAGAGTATCCTTCCTCCTGACCTGAACCATGCTGGAGATGTGGTATGCTATTGCTGATGATTTGTTCAAGAAAATTAACTGTTCAAACTAGCTAACACACGATATGGTTCTTATAACTAATTACATCTCAAGTTATCGTAAACCAATTCCACCAAAACAACAGATACAAACTTCTTCTAATAATATAAGTTTTAGCCACCTGCTAATGAACTTATACACCTGATATGTTTCCCGTCTAAGCTTCCAATACAGTTTAGATAGTTAATTTTCTTTAACAAATCATCAGCAATAGCATGCCACAACTCCATCGTTGGTTCAGGCGTTACTCGTGCTTTTAGCTGAATACAAATTTGTTCATACCTTTCTCGCCTTGTAAATTAATTGTTAGATTTTCCTCTATAAATTTCTTACGCAGGTTCACAAAAGTAATTCCAGTAGATTAACCCTAAAAAAATATACATATAAATAGACAAATAACAATATGTACTAGGCCTAATGGTTGTGGGTATTTGAATATTTATATTTTACAGTTAAATATATGAAGAACAAATTACGACATGTAAGGTACAATTTCATTAGATTACTTAATCATGGGAAAAGTGGTGAGGCTGTAAACTAAAGAAAGAATACGTATACGCAGAATCTATCTCTTTTCTTCTTAATTCTGCCTCAAAAATAACTACGACATGAAACTTGGGAGCCGCAGACAGCGTAGGGATTCCAGAAAATTTTAAAACCTTATATTTATGTGGTACTGTGTTTGTCCAAGAAAGTATACCATACCATTTAGAAAACAAACAAATGATAAATGATTGTGGCAAGGATACAATCAAAGTGTAACCATTTTAAACTCAGGTCCTCTAGAAACTTTACTCAGGCCCTGATACTGTACAAATCTTTGACCGCTTATTTTTGCTGGGTATGTTATCAGACTACCAGAAAATTTAGGTCGATGAAAAGTTCGATGCCAGGCAGAAAATCAATCACAACATCTCTATTCGACGACTATATAAATTAGTCAAAATAGCCGGAACTGTCCTAACATTTACTGTTCTGCATAATTCAATCATCACTCAATTTCCAACCTCCTTGATTTTCCGAACCCTAATGAAGGGATACGTGCAGCAACAACGGCTGTGAGGCCTAGTCCATGTGTGCAGAACCATACACTGCAAAGAGCTGAAGATAATTCAGAATATGCAGATGAGAGCAAAGAACACTATCACAATAAAGGATTTATAACACAATCTACTTAAACATCCAGAACCGACTCTATATTTGCTCATTATAGTAGTTATAATTCAAACACAGAAAACTGAATGCACGATTGGCAAAAAATAATCATATGACAACATATAAATAGCTGCCATATGTTAATTTTATTAATATAAGTAAAAGCCATTAACCCTAGAAACAGAATCATGTGTTAGGAGTGACCCTAATCAGAATCATTCGTCTGCAAGACTAACAATTTTAAAACAATTGTACAAATTGTATTTTGGTTAAAAACTTTACTTTAACGACGATAAATTATAGCAAATACATTAATTTAACATTTTGAGATGTTTTTGTAACTTAAATTTTATTTAAAGGTTATTTTACACAATTTTTCCTTAAAAGGCATAACAGCAGTGTGTTGTTTTGCCTTATGATTTTTATTTTTTTACTTAAAATTTTATTTTATTTTACAATTTTAGTTTGAAGTACATAAATATCTACTTATTCTAATAAAGTCTTAATTCAAAATTGTAAAAAATACATTTTGTGTAATGTAAAAAAAAATGTAACAGTGCACTAACACTAATCCCAATCATTCCTCTCACAGACTACGACATGAAAAAAATGGCATAACTTCAAAATAGAACATCAATCTGCGCTGAATTGAGGCAAGGCACTGTCAGATGGCCAAAATAAAGGATTAGAATGTTGGTAGACCATGTCTACTGCATTTCAACATAGCTAACCACGAATTTCGTTGAACTTGCGTCGTCTGTCAGACAATGATTATAACTCGGGTTAAATAACAGTTACGTTTTTATCATTGCATACAACTATTATTCTTTTATTTATTGTGTCTGAAATACAAAAAATAAATACGAATTAGTAAACACATTTTACTATGACATATACTTATGTTATTAATATGCATGTATTATTCGTATAGTAAATTATGTTCACTTACCTGACTGTTATTTTAAGTCTTTCTACGTTTAGTCTCATTGAGTGCTGGTTTTCATGAGTTGTGGTCGCACATGCTCTAGTAACTCATAGAAATTCTTAATGAAATTCCACTGTTACAAGAAAATATTCATCAACATTTTATAAAATCTAAAATAACTTTTGAAATTGCTCACTTAAATTCCAAGGGCGAGTACAATGCCGTCTATAAGTTGGCCCGCGAAGTAAATTAGCAGCTTCCAGAAAACAGATAAATTTTACTTCAGACAACATGGTAAACTCAGTATGAAATCCCGAACTAAATAATGTTATATTTGATGTAGTCAGAGGTAGGTCCCTGAAGGAGAGAGTACGTTTTTGGCGTGTCCATGTGTCCGTAACCACGTGATCCAGGTTTTCGGAAGTCAAATTAACGGAACTCGAGAAACTGGACAGTGTGGTCACAGCGTAAGTTAGTTTGTTTAACAATCCCTTTGTCGTATGTCTAAAATTATTGAGTACTTTACATTTCAAATGTAATAAATTGTAGAATTATAAAGAATTTAAGTAATTAGACGAAAAATATAATCTATATCTATATAAAAAAAGCGAAATATCATTCACTCACTCATCACGATTTCTCAAAAACCACCGAACGGATTGAAATGAAATTTGGTATGTAGCTTCCTCTAGGGCATAGGTGCTCACTAAGAAAGGGTTTGAAAAAATGGAAATTTTAGGGGGAGGTTTGGGGTATCGAAGTTATTAAAAAACTATTTCTTCAAAACTACTGAACGAATTGGAATGAAATTTAGTATGTAGCTTCCTCTAGGGCCATAGGTGTTCACTAAGAAAGGGTATGTAAAATTTCGAAATTTTAGGAGGGGTTTGGGGGGATCAAAGTTACTAAAATCATAATTTCAGATCTTTTATTATTATGACAATAGTGCTTTTATTATTTAAGATCTATGTATACAAAAGCCAAAAACCACTCACTGACTGAACACTTAAAAAGAATGCAATTACGTTAAAAAGACTGAAAATACCAACTACCACGGGCAACGCCGTACGGGTCAGCTAGTATATATATATTTATATAAAATCGAAAACACACTCACTCACACACTGATCTCATTATCTCAAAAACAATAAAACATTCTAATGTGAAATTTGGTACACTTTTGCTCTTAGGTGTTAAAGGCGCAATAAGAAATGATTTTACAATATTTTGAAACAACCCCTAAAGCCAAAAATATTGTTTATTATACTTTCCTTAAGGAGATGTTCCACTGAAAATACTAAATTGACTAATTTTAACTACTGTATATCATTATAATTTTTATTTTATTTGCTTATAATATTTCTGTACATATAAATTGTATATATATATATGTAAATGTGGGGTTTTTCAGAATTTAATATATCTCCGGATCTAACAGTTGCAATTTGATGAAATTAGTGTAATTTTGTTCACATTTTGATATTCTAATTATTTAATAGAGTATTTGACTCTATCTTCATTAAAAAATTTTGTATTAAACAAAAATTATTTTTTGTTATTTTCGCATATATGCTAAATAAAAAAAATTACACAGCTCCTACACTAGATTTGGACATAATTCTTCCTAAATATTTAGATAAACTATTCATTAATGTATGGTAAAATTTCAAATGTTTTCTGTAAGTCTTCCTGAGATATATCAATTTTTTATTGAAAAAACACGGAAAAATCAAACTTGCGGAAATCCTTAATCAAAGTAGGTCATTGGATTCAACCAATAGTTTTGTTTTGTAAGGAGTTCATGAATATAAACAAATTCAGGTAACTTTTTTAGTGTTATTAGCCACAACAATACAGCACTTTAGAACATTACTCAAAGACATAAAATAAATTTTGAGTCCATAAATAAGTGTAGGCCTAGATAAATATTGAAAATGAAATAAAATATGAAAAGATCAAAACTCAGCATACCGAATATTTTGTTGTTTAAAAACAACCTGCTCCATGTGTCAATCCCTCTTGTTTTTTCTTCATCTCTTCTTCTCTCAGTTGAGATTGCCTGAGTTTTTTTTTATATTCGCTGTACTTCATAGTTTTACGCACTTTTTACAGATTTAGTCGCTTTTTGTCGAATCGCTTGTCTATTTTACAAGTCATAGGTCCAGGACTTACGCCTCTACTTGATTGAAAATCAGCTGATTGTGGCTTTTGGTTCAGAGACAGGCCAGTGATCATGTAAGAGACATAATATGTAACAGAGTGTATGGATTGAATGGTAGCAGAACTAAACGTATAAGGACTGAATGAACAAAACCAACGCTCATCAAGTCTGGCTTACGCTCCGGTTGTGAAGTGTACCCGAGTCATATATTATTTTTTATTGCAGTAAATAGGCATTGCAACCTATTATATATATATATATATATGTATATTTTATTGAAGCTAATTAAATGTAGAACAAAATTCAGTAACAAAATTTAGTTTGGGAAAATATTTGTTTGCCGATTTTCAGTAGAACATCCCATTAAAGATAGAAAGTTGAAATATTGTATATTTATTTCTAAAAATATACACATAAAAAGTAAACTAGTTTTATTTATTTCACGTACTGCTAGGGGTAAACATTTTAGAACAACGCCAAAAACAATAAATTAAATATGCATTTGTATACTTTTCTTAAAGCTGGAGGGTTGATAACTTGTAATGTATCTTACAAGATACATATAAAAATTTACCAGTTTAACATTTTGCCACGTTCTTTAAGCTAGTGTAAGCTGAAATGTAGTAACTACACCTAAAACAATAAATACAATTTTTTATAATTTCCTTAAAGCTAGAGAGTAGAACATTTTTAAATTTAGTATTTCTTACAAGATACATAGAAAAGATTTGCCAGTTTTACATCTTTTCACGTTATTCTAATTGTTGAAAATGTAATAACAATTCCTAAATCTTTAAAGTATTCATTTAATACCGCCTAGGAATGTGAAAGTTAATAAACATATTAGCATACATACAAAAATACATAGCGCTCATAGGCGCTAGGGGCGCACTAAGAAAGTGTTTTAAAATATTTAGCCTTTAAGGGTTTAAACAACTCTTAAAACGATAAATATTGTTCGTTATATATGTAAAATACCATACCATCTAGGGACGTGAAATTTTGTACACATATTGCTCATAGGCGCTAGAGGCAAACAAAGAAAGGAATTTTAAGTATTTGAACTTTAAGGGTTAAAACAACATCTAAAACCATAAATATTGTTTGATATATTATTTCCTTAAAGCTAGAAAGCTGAAATTTTTTACATTTTTTTATTTCTTACTACAAGATACACACAAATAGTAAACCAGTAATAACAACCCATAAAAACAATAAATGTGCTTTTTCATTTTTTCTATAAAGCTAGAGATATGTTATTTTGTAAATGTATTTCTTACAAGATATCTAGACAAATAAGCCACTTTTACATTTTGTCACGTTTTGTAAAGGGGTTAAAATGTTGTAACAACCATTAAATCACTAAATAGTAATTTTTATACTTTCCCTAAAGCTAGAGTACTGAAATTTAGTATTTTTTTCTTACAAGATACACTTACTTCAAAATTAAACCGGCACTCAGCTAATATTTTAAGATGGTCATCATTGCCAATTATTATTATTTTAAATTTTGTCCATCTATTGTGAACCAATAGAATAAATAACAAAAGTTACGTCTTTAAATATTAACACATTTAATTTAAACGGCTTTGTTGATCATTGGTGAATGATTTAAATATGTAAATGAAATTAAATATAAGATCAATACAAAACGTTCGTGACATTCTTGTAATTGAGTAAAGAACGAAACTCGATTGTCTTACATAAAGGACGAATAACAAAATTGCCGTTTCAAAATTTTAGCTCAATTGATTTAAAAGAAGTTTGTTGCCCACTGCTTTCTGCAACAAGTTTTAAATTACATTAAATATAATATCTACACAAAACGTTCACGGTATGCTTGGAATTAACTGAATAACTAAATTTGATTGTCCAACATAACCTCAATTTAAACTAAGCTGAACTAAGAAAAGTTACATTTAGCTTAATAACATCATCTGGTAGCAGATAAGTTCGCAGCCAACTAAACTTATCTAATCAGTGTACAGATGTTTATAGCTAGAAACTTTATTTTACTTTTAATCAAAACTTTAGATGAATTCAAAAGTTAAATTCCGTCAGTAAACATATTCAAATATGTTGATAGTATGAAATTCAATTGTAACAAAGGATATACAAGAGGCAATTATTATGCCTGAGGAATATTTTAAATTGAAATTAAATAATATTAAATGTATGTTTTTGTTTATACATTTTATACAATAATTATTTGTATTGGATTCTGTATAGCGTGTATTAAAAGAAGATATACAAATTAGAAAAAAACGAAATTACATACATATTGAACTTAAACATTGTATGATTAATTGTTTTGATATTATTTGTGACTTGACTGCATATTTTATAAATTATTATACATTTTAAAGTTTTTGTAAATAAAGTAGAGATAAAATTATAATCCACCTTCTGTACTTTTTTCTCACCAACCATATTATATCTTTAACCACGACCTCTTTTGTATTTAGTTTTTATTTCCCACAATTTTTTTATTTTTTATTGTACACAGTACAGAATTGTAAACAAAATATTTGTACTATACTTTGCCTTACATTTTTTATAAAATGGTTTTAGAAGAACTGGCATATTTATAAAACAGACAACGTCTACAAGAAATGAATACAACATACCCTGTATTTATTTAAAAAAGTACACAACAATATTATAAACATGTACTTTCACTTAGATACATCTTTATATTGAAAATTTTTGAAAACCTACAATAACTAAAAGTAATTGATAATGTTTTTGCAAAGCCAAGAAATTCTAGTTTAATAAATGTTTACTAATACATTACGGTCGCTTCTAATTTAAAAATATGAGGGGATATTGGAAAGAACAGAAGACAAAGGAATCGCCAATACGGGGCATATACTCTTGATCTTTCCTCCTTTGTAAAATGTATGATTATCTCCAATGAAATAAACAAGACCTAAATGTATTAGTGCGTATTAGGCATCGCGATAATAGAATGGGGAGATATGGTCGCTCTTTTCTCTTGACTTGCTCTTAGTGGATTACACTTTACACGAGAACGCATTGTGTTTTTTAATTTGACTTCTTTAAGCTTTTGTTCTTCTTTTTGTCTTTTATACTCACGCATTGTTTACGTGTTATAATATTAAAAGCATTTATCATATTACTTGTTCTAAAAAGCTATTGTTGTTGAAATTTATTCAGACGTATAGATCTTATACAGTGAACATACGAAGAGAGGTAAATAAACTAATGTCTGGTTAGTTACATTGTTAAGAATTTGTAGCTTAATATACAACCGCATCATATATTTCAAATGTATTTCTCCACATGTTGCGATACTTAGTTAAACGTTTGGCATTAAATTAATTATTGGAGTGTAGATAAAGTGTCGTGGTTGGAATGTAAATAATTGTATTCTATTTTATTTCAGAAATCAATTTGTGTTATTTAGCAAAATTTATAACTAAACTGAGTGGTGGTTTTTTTCACAATACATAGTTAACATTTTAGAAATTCCATTTGTTGATAAATGCTTTCCACTGCCATTTATTCCAATGATAAATATATGAATGAAATTTTTGATTACGAAGGTCACTAATTTAAAAGGCAATTTTCCCTTCATTCGTTAACAACCAAGCTGTAATAACAAATATTTAATGACCTCAGTTATTTTTGACGGAGTTAAAATTGGGCTCGAATAACAAATTACTATAAAAAATACCGTTATAAGTATAAAACGCCTAGGCCTAATGTTCTAGGATAGCTTACTGTCATCTATCGATTTGCATTTTACTAATGTATGTAGTAATATTAGTTATATATTTAAAAACATTTTCTTTTCCACAGTCTCTTTACTCCATTCATCATGTCAGCCGCTCGTATTAAATAATTTTTCGCAATTATATAACAAATTGTTCGCGTTATGATTTTTAACTTATGTTTTACTAATGGGTATTTTTTAGCTACAGTAGGCCTACTTATGACAGAAATAAATTAGCAAAATACTCAAGCTATCGCCTTATCAATAAACTTACTCGAGTCATAAATAAATACTTTTTTAAAATTTATTTACAAAAAAAAATCGTTAAAAATCACTCTACCACTAACACTAGACACATTAAATGAACACTATATATACATTTCACATTACTATTAAATTACTAAATATCTTTAAAGTAATTTTGAAAATAAACTAGAAGATTTTGTACATGTGAATAAAGGACAAAAATATAATTTCTATGGTTTATCGTATCTTATTAAACGAGCAATTCCTGTATATTTGTTTATACATTTATTTCGGAGATATCGGTAACGGCACTAACGATTTTGATGAAAATTTGCATACAGTGGTTTTTTGACGTCAGGAATCGAATGCGCTAGGTCTTATGTCTGCAAAAATGCGCATTAACTCGGAAAAATGGGCATAAAATCTAAACTCTGAACTTATTTTATATACCAATTTTGAGTTACGTAATGAATTCTCATTTTGGGACACCTAGAAGCATCGTTCCTCCCGTCTTCATTAGCCTTAAGTGCAAAACAGCAGGACGTTAAAAAAAAATACCTTTGAAGTCACTAAGTATAGGCGAATAGATACTTTATAGATACAATACAGTTCTAACGATTTTGATGAAAATTTGCATATATTGGTTTTTTGACATCATGAATCTAATGTGCTAGGCATTATGTCTGCAAAAACGCGCATTAACTCGGAAAAACTGGCATAAAATTTTAACTCTGAACTTCTTTTATATACCACCGTTGAAGTCACTATGTATATTCGAATACATACATTATAGATACATTAAAGATGTTTTACAAACAGATGTTAATCTGTTAATTTTAGTTCCAGATGTTTATATCCTACAAACATAAATCATTAACAATTAATCAGGTGGTATAATTTTCTACTTATTTCTTTATTCCAACACCAAACGTAACTAATTATTTTTGAGCTGTTATTAACCGTTCTGAAAACCTTTTCACCAGTTTCTGCATTCTTTGCATTTCTATAAAGGTAATATAAATTATCTAATGATTATAATTATTATTTATTATTTCTAAACTACATAAACAATATCAAATATGGTATATTCGTTGGATAGGTTACATAACCTACACTTTGTACTTATAAAGTTTTTTGGACGTCAGGATTCAAATACGCTAGGTTTTATATCTGCAAAACAGTTTTATAAAATGTTAGAAGTAATTACACTCATTTGTTTATTTAAATAAACAGTTCATATGTACGTCAATCGAAAAATATTCATATTTATTCAGTTACTGAATTGTATTTACATACATTTTCCTAAAAAAAAACAAAAAAACAAAATACAAAACAATAAATACTGAGCAATGGTCGGTTAAAGTACTTAATATTTACTTTAATTTATTTTAAATTAACATATGTTAACTTGTGTAAATTAAGATGTATTCGAAAGTAATTAAAAGTAAGTGTTTTTAATTTCATAAACCTGTAGAAATAAAATTACATAAAATAAATCTAAATTTATATAAGCATCTTATATATTAAATTTCATGTAAATGATACTGTTTTAGTAAAGCTATAAAGTACAAATTACATGTTTGTTTAAACCTAGTTTTAGTCAGTAGAATATTATTTTAACAGAATTCATATAATATTGTAAAACTATTTGACGTTTTGAGCCAGAGTCTTATTCTCTTCAAAAGTTGAGTCTCTTAAAACTTATAATTCCTTCCTAAATAGCGTTAAAGAAACGAATACAAGCTTTCCTTACAAGCCGCTTAGAGCTAAGTCCTTTGATTTCCCTTGATACCTTATTTACACAATATTACATTATATTAACATTTGGATTTGAACACTGTGAGTTTATTCAGCATTTAAATTTATCATTTACCTTTGTTATATTGCTTATTGCTTTGTTATATGTAATGTGTAAGATTTTAAACTGTCAGTAAAACAATCAGTGTTTACCTATCTTATAAACAGTCAATACAATAAAATCTGCAGCTGTGAATGCTTATAGATCAAGCATATGAAGTAAAGCTTTTGAACTCATGCTGTGAAAGATGACACAAAAAAACCTGTAAGATATAATTTTCTTTAGGCACACAATTCATTCAGAAACTTGTAGCAATTCCATCTTTACTGATAAGAAGAAGATCGATACTATTTGGTAAATCAAACTGCAAAATCTTTTCTACTGATTCTCTAAAAAAATTATAAAATTAAGTAATCTATTTCTATTGTTTTCGTATAATTATACATATTACAACACGCGTTAGCCCTTCTTTTTTATTTATTCGATTCTCTGAAAAAACATCTATTAGATTCCAGTAAATAATTTAAAGTCATTAAGACGAATATATTTTCAAAATTTTAGGTCAATTATAGTGTTATTATAATCTCGTTTACACGATTTTCATTTGAAATGCTTTTTTTTCTCACCAGAGAGATAATATTTTTACAGAGGCATTTAACTTAAATAAAAAACTTCTTCATATAACTTGCACATACAATTAATGTTAAATAAACAAGTATTTTGATATAATAATTTATTTTGTATATGGTAAAAATTTATTTTTATTTTTACGCTTTATATCTTGAAAGTAATAAAATTAGAACTACCATCTGAATAGTCTTTAATATTTGTCTTAGATTTGTCTACGATCGTAAAAAGGAAAATGTATTTTACAAATATAAACTTGAATACTAACAACATAGACGTAACATAGAAATTCGTGTATGCTATTATACCTGTAATTACATTGTAAATTTAATGTAAAAAGTTTCAAATATTTAACTTTATAATATATATTTCGTGAAAATACAATATTGGTTTACCTTTTATCAGATACAAGTAATTTTATTTTATTCTATAACATAATAAAATTACTTAAATTAAATAATTAAATAATATGCTGAAAATATGCTTTAGTAATATAAATATTTAAAGTTACAATATAAAGGAAATATATTAAAAATTGTTTATTATTTACAGCATAACTATAATAATTTTAAATTATTCTATTTCATTCTGATGATTTTAATCAATGATTAATGATGCCATTTTATTAATAACATAATCATTAAACAAGTTTAAACCAGAATGTGGTAATTTTCGATTTTGTATGACTAAAATGACCTTTTTAACAATTTAAACTTATGCTTGAAAAGACAATATGTGTACAATTATATAAAGTTTATAATTAGAACATTATCACTGTGAAGTCTACAATAATTATGTCACAATATATTGCAAATTACTTAATAATTACCTTATTTTCAATTGAAAAGGAACATGTTTCAATAAGTATTTCAATTGCTGCTATCAAGACAAGAGTAACAGCTACATAATTGATTTAGATCATGTTATCGCAGGGAAATAATTAACGTCATCGGTCATGTTACGTTACAGATCAGCTGTAGTTTTATTTAAAAACTTATCTAGTTTCATATCATTAATAATTAACAATGAAACCAATTAATAATATACTAACCTTCCTATATTTGAGTTTTGAGCGAGATTGTACTGACCTAAAATGGTCGTTATTTATATTGCAATTGTAGCCATCCTAATGCTGTCAAAGAAGGAATAGTTGATTAATTATTACTTTATATACACTACAATATTCTTTTTTTATAAAATCAGTTTAAACCACAAACTAACTCGTATTGTACAAGTATATGTTCAAAAGATAAATTCAAACCATTAAAATTGTCTAAATTTCAAGAGCGAGAAACAATAAAAAGAGCGAGTGAATGATAAACCACTAGTGTACATTCCCATTATTTAAGTGTCAGGATTATAAAAAAAATAGGTGCATGGTCAGAAATATACGATTTGTACCACCTTTAAACCACAAAACACTGCTAGGCAGTATTTCTTTGAAACTAAATCCAAAAATGGGTGACAGGATATTACAATCTCTATTTTTGGTATTAAATTTAATTGTGGTAGGCACAATTTTGGGCTGAAATTTTTTTAGAAAAACACATTTATGTTAAAAAAACATAAAATAATTAACAACTATGCCTAATATATAAATAAAACTACAAATAACATATTATGATATAAAACTAAACAATTTTATGTCAATAAAGTTAAAAAAATATATATTTATTTTCTCCATGTTCTTTTTAAATGTTTATTCTTAAGGTTAAGAAGTACACACGAAAAATACTCAACTAATTTTAAAATTGTTTCAAATGTTTTTTAAGAATTAAACAAATTCAAACTAAACTTAGCAGAATTTTCTATTATTCCAAAGCTAAATACATAAAAGCAATACTTATTGTTGACTAAAAAATAAAATAATTACATTCTAACCTAAGAAAAACAAAAAGTTATGCAAAACTTTATCTTCGCAATGAATATCAGTCGGCTATAAGTATAAACAAACAAGGAACGTTTGAGTGAAACAGATGCGTCTATAGGACTGGAGTAAGCGATAGTAGACTCATTTGCTCTGGCGACAGTACACAGGCCAATAAGGCGAAACAGACATTGCTTATATTTTTGATTTGGTCTAAACATACTCAAAGAACATCACCCTCCACTCTATTGGAAGTTTCGTGAATTATAAAATCATCTAAGCACATGTTTGTGTATTTGCGTTTAAAGGCGCTAACCTCGCTTAGAGATTGGATCGTGCTGCTTCTAAAGGCGCTAGCCACCTGTTAAGGGTTAGTATGCAAATATATTATACAGAAAAAACAAGTTATACAAGTAATAATTGAAGCCTCTTAAATAAAGTTTAGGAAACATCTATATTAGTTAAATAACAAAAGAACAAGCAATGAATAATGGTTCATTGACGTTCCAATATTAAACAAAGCCAAAATTAGATAACAATATAATGGTCAATATTTAAAAAAAATATGTTTACTGTTGGATCATCAGGAAGAGCATATACCCCGGTATATAATACTAAAGGACATTAAAAATATGGTAATCAATATGGCTGCGCTATTATGTGTTCTGACCTTGTTCAGATAACACTTGTTTGTGTTCATTTAAATGTAACGCTGTATTTTTAGTTGTTTTTATATATTTTTCTAGTTTCGGCTTATCAGAATCAGTTCTGAGATCTACCGCATAAGAATCTTAAGGAACGTATATTTCGACAAAGTACATTTAACCGTTACAAATGCTCTAACTACCATCTAAGCAATAGATTCTGCACATTATGTCTCATGAAGCAAGTTATTTTAAATTTAGCATGCAAAACTTCCAGTGATACAAAGCAAATAGGATCTATGTATATGTTGTTAAATTTAATTTAACTTGAAATAATGGTGTACACAATATATATTAGTTTGTATACCTTTTTACAGTTGGTTAACCTAGCCTAGTATGTGAGTCAGTTATATCGCCGCACGTCCTTTTCATAAAATTTTTTTTACTACACTTTGCATTTTTGAATTATAATTTTTTTAACACTTTCATTGGGAACGTTTTTTTAATTTTGTTGTAGAGTCTTTAAATAGTTAAATTGGTTTATGTGCGACGGTAACACAATTTTTTTTCTTTTTTCCTTTTCGAGGCCATATCTAAATTTTGTTCATAGTTCTTCTTTCAAAACATGTGAATACGTTTAAACTCTTTGACATCAATTGCCAGGTAACCATTTAAACCATTTCTTAATTATTTTTACCATCTGAGTTGCTATATTAATTTGTAATGTTGTAAATTTTAACTATAATTATATATCTGCAGTTACAGAATAATTAATTTTGTTAATCCATAAGTAAATTTAACCTATACAGCCATTTCTTTAACCAAAGATACAGCCTATAAGCCTTCAGCAAATTTCAGTTTAAAATATAGTAGCATTTTGTGCTAAATAAAGGAGAAACATGTTAGTAGAGCCATAGTCTCTGTTCAGATTTTTCTGTTATTCATTTTATAAAACAATGTTACCATACAGTTTCTTGCATAAACATACATCCAGTTTCTTGCACAATATTACAATTCTGTTTTGCACATGATTTTTTTGCACTTAACCTTTTCATTCTGAAACTAAAATTATGTTGTATTTTGTTTAATAGTTTACAACTGGTTCAACAATGACTCACAAAAATTGAATAAACTTAACTTTTTGAAAATTTGTGCCTTCAGAAGAACTATGAGTGTAAAAGTCCAAATTTGTGAAACATCAGTGAATATTAATGGATAATTATAAATAATTTAAAATAGTAATTACATGTTTAAACATTAGAAATAATAAAGGCTGTCTTATGACAAAAAAAAAAATACAAAGATAATTTGAAAAAGGCTGTATGTAAATTTCGTTTAATTAAATTACTTGGAAGGGACCGCTAGCAAATTTTGGAACTACAACTCCCAGGGATTTAATTTCAAAATCTAAAAGTTTTTTTTATTTATTATATGAGAGACGTCTTACCAAATTATTAAATGCCATTATTTTTATTATTTAATTTCATTTAGTAAAGGTTGGCCAACAAAACAAGAGTTATTAATAAATCCATGGTACTATATATTTAATTTTGTAATGTTGTAAAAAGGTAATAAATTTTAATAAATCTTGTATTATAAATGGGGAGGGTTTTTCTAATTTTACTTTAGGGGAGGGATCTTTTAAATATAATCAAAATCAATATTGTAAATGTAAACTATGTAAAGGGCATATCAATTTGAATCTTTTCTTTAAGGGCATATGATTTTTGCAGATCACTTTACGGTTAAATTAAATAAACAAAGTGTTCGTTATATGAATTGTATTTCCTGTAAGTAGCTAACTCAGGTGTTCAATATCAACTTTAAATAAGGTAATTTTACAGATCTTTTGCTGTACTTGGTAAACCTTTATTTCTTATAGGATTGTATGTACCATCTTAGTCTTAGCCCAGCAAATTCCAAATTGTTGTCATTATTTCTTTAAAGGTGGTACAAACATTTGATTTACTTTATAGTAACAAATTCTGAAAATCTTAAAAGTACAAATACTTTAATGGCCCAATTGGAATGTTTCTGATTTCGAATAATTTAATATAAAAAACTAATCAAAATGGAAATTGTTTCCTTATGCTTAAACTTTTTACTATTTTCAAAATTATTGACTAGAATTTTAGATTACTATCGTAGATTTCTAAATTCGATCAAGAAAATATTAGTAGAATTAGTTTTTAAGCTTATGCAATATTTAAGTTTCATAAATAATTTTTTATAAAATATTAACAAACTAGTGTTATTAGAACAAGTGTTTAATAATTATTTGTATAAATCAGTATTTAAACATTGGTGTTACAAACAATCTACACTTTCTGCCTCTGCTTGCTTTTATATTTTATTTTTGTCTTAAACTAAGGAAGGTTGCTCTTTTGAATAAATTGAAATAAAGTTACACATAATTTTTTTCCAAGGATTTTACAATGCTTATTTATTAAATTAATGTCTATTGCGTTATATATTTCCTTAAATTATAGTACTTCTAATAAACTCCTAGAGTGATTTTACATAAAATTTTTATAAAGTTTGCTTAAATATAAACAAAATTAAAGGAAATTACATGCAATATTCATTAATTATTAAAAACAATAAAATGATGAGTACAATTTACAGAATAACTTAAAGTAAAATTAAATTCAGGTACAATTATATTTCATTATACTTTTTAGGAAAAAAATAATAAGTATATCCATAAAACGCAACCTATATACTGTTAAAACTATAAAAAATATTATTGTATAAAACTTTGCAAATAAAACTAGTAAAGTAAGTAGAATGAAATATAATAAATAATACAATAATTACATTTTGCTAACAATGAGAACAATCTTAAACACTTCAAACGTTTGTGTTTTTATTTTATTCTTATTTGTATTTAATTAGTTTTGTTCTACTCTATACATTTCACATTTTAACTAACAAAACATATTCCCTTACATGATACTGATTATATACATATAAATAATTTGGATTTAATAATTGAATGTGGGCTCTTTCCTTTACTATCATGTTATCTAATTCGCAGTGATTAGTTTACGAGAAGTTACTCTTGAGATTGGGTGTTATATTGGAGGGGCATAAAGAGATTAAGTGAACCCTCGTATTTAATGTTTCATAATCAACTTAGTTGAGCCATCAAAGTATAATTATACTTGTACAAGTATGCTCTATCTACAGCTACTCATTATGTATGTATTATGTAGCTTGCAAAAAACGATCGCGGCCACACGTACGTTCGGCTGGCGTAATTATGAATAAAATTTAAGTGTCCCTATCGAGTGATGTATTGTGTTATGTGTTACATGTTGTTTGTGAATGTTTTGAATAAGTGTTTCATTTTAAAAACTTGACGCGCATTAACAAATGTAAAGTACTAGTGAAGTGTAGGTTTGATAATGCCTGAATAGTAAAGGCAAAACGTACGTCACCAGGGAATAAAAAAGAAAAATAAAGGACTGAGAGCTGTAAGTACACAAAAAATTATAATTATATGTATATTATATTTATTTTTATATGAATGATAACAATCTCACAACAATTTTACACAGTTTCGAATCTGTGACATATTATAAGAAAAACACACGGAGTTTTTAAACGAATATTAAGAAGCTATAGATTTTGTTTAGCAAAGATGTTTTATGCAATTTTAAATATCAAGACCTGCTCTATCCATCCATATTTTTTATTAATCAGGTATGTTCAGAGAAAGAGGTATACATTTCCATATGAAACAGTTTTTGAGACTAGATCTTAATCGAATAACATATCTGATAGGTAGACTGAAATGATCCACTAATAATATTGTAAAGTATTAATATTATAGTACTAAAGAAATTTAGTCGATTTATAAATAAATTATTTACAAAGACATAAGTGATGTACTGGATGTAGATAAAGACTTCTGAAGCGATTTCACCTTGAAAATAATGTATACTTCAAGTGACTCGCTTATAATTTGCGTTGTGGTAGATTGTTTGTGTATTTTCTTTATAGTTACAAGTTTGTTTGTTTAGTAAGTTAGTTTTTTGTTGTGTTTTATTTATGGTCAATTAGTGAATTGTAGGACATTTTGTCCTTTTTAATATTATAAAGTTTACTCAAAGTCATTTTTCATTTATTTATTTTATTTAGATACTTGTGTCATATACCTAAAAATTCCTTAAAACGATTTTACAAAGATATAAATTATTGAAATGTTTTTATTAATGTGTAATTATGTTTCTTTTTTAGTACAAGAATATAAGCGATACAAAATTGTAATAAATGCAGAAAAAATAACAAACATTTTATTTTTACTGGAGAACATAACTTTAGTATATAAAAGTAACAAGTTAAAATATCGCATGAGTTTTAATTGAATTATTCCCATCTCGAATGAAACATCAGGATAGGGTTACGCGTCTCAACCATATATGTAAACATGGTTATGCATATCATCTGAATTGAAAGCTGTGGAACAATATAAACTTTTTGTTTTTTAGACCCACTATAAAGAGTAATATTAATATTATTACCAATAAAGTTGGTATACAGAAATACATAATACAAAATTTTACGTAAGTAAAATTGTGGGTTTAGTGTTGCCAAAAATAAAAAAATCATTGCAACAAACTAAAAATCGTTTTTATTGCCTAGATGATACTTTCTGAAATTAATCTCTTTTTAACAAATAACAATAAATTTTTAAATAAATTAGTGCATACTATTCTGTGAAAATTATTCTACTAATACAATATTATTTGACTTACGAGTTTAAATTATTTGTCTGATATCCCTCCTCTTTCAGACTGGGACTGAAAATTATTGATATATTAAATAACATCAGTTATATATTCTATTACATTTTTATAAATTAATGCTTTCTGCAATCCACCCTGCTCACCCCACAAGACAACCCTTGCTATTATAATTATATGTATAGATGTTTTTCTTCCTAGCAACACTCAACTAAACGGTGAAAATTTAGACACTTTGTTTATTTTTTATGGATATTTTACTATCTACCAAAAACTTGCATAACCAGCTCTTAAATTTGCTGAATTCAATAATTAAGACAAAATTCAGGAAGAAGAAAACATTACTAACATCTAAAATACTGGTTGTGTATTTCCTCCCTTTTCCTATAGTCCCAATAAAACAGTTTTGTGTATATTGCATTATTTGCAGTTACAATATTTAGATTTTTTTTTTATTTTGTTCTTCTTTAAATACATTATGCATACTTATTTGTACTTTCGTATAAAATAAAAATATTTAACTACATTATACTTCTCTTAAAATTAATATCTTATTCGAATAATTTAAAAAAAATATTTTTAAAACATGATATCATTAAAAAATATATACATGTTTGGTATTTATTTAAAAATATGTAATAATAATCAAAATATAGTAGAAATTTATATATATGTGAATCTAATGTGCATATTTGCAAAAATTCTGAAAAATAAAATGTGTATTATTATTTCAGCAGAGACGTAAGGTGCACATATGTGCACACTACAATTTTGAGGATAGGGTTGATGGGAGATGTTTGTCAAAACATTTACATGCAATAAATTTGTATATAACTATATAGAATAACATATACAAACATTATTGTGATTTTATAACTATCAGGAGTGTGGGCCTAAGAGGATTAAGTTTAGAAAGTATTAAATAATATTTAGTATGTATTAGTATTTATCTAATACATCACTATTTAATTTTATAGTTAGTTTTTATATTGCCATTCAAGTGTAAACACCAATAAATTCCCTGTCATCCATGTTATAAAATGAAAATTTAAAACTTTACTGGAATGAACTTACGGAGATAGACTGCCTTATGTAGATTGCTACTAAAGTGAGTGATACAGACTACTTTTAAAACACAATTAAAACTCCAGATACAATAATACGGATGTTGAAAATATTTTTTTTTAAACTTAGTCAATAAAATTTAGATCTGCAATGTATGGCAGCAATGTAACGGGACGTATAACAACATATTTATTAAATATAAAATTGTAATTTTAATGTGTAATTTTGTTGCAACATATTTAGTTACTAAAAATGAACAAAAAAAATATAAAAATTAATTAATTATATTATATTAATAAATATAAAGAAGTAAAATTATCTATAATTTTAAATTGTAATATACCCAAATGACAACTAAAACTCCAAAAATTTAAATTCTATTGAAATTGGAAAATCAAATATTTGTAGTTATAACATACAATTTTATTATTCTTCTTAAAGCTCTTTCTTTCAATTTCTAGTCACAAACATATTCCCTGGTTTATAATCTCTGTTCTTATTTTATTTTAAATGTTAAACAACACAATTATTCGTCTGCAAATTCAATGAATGTTTTGAACAATTACAATCAAAGCGTTTTTAACAATGACACTCAAAGGGCACGAAAAAAGGTAAACGAAATTTTTGTTTTGTGTTGTAGAAAAACTGACTGAAGATAAGTGCAGGAGTCATCTAAAACAGATGTACAGACAATTATTTGTTATTATGTGGATAACATGACCAATGAACCTAAAAGTAGTAACGTAATGTAATAGATACAGTGGAAAAATTCAAAAGATACATTGAATTTGGCACTACTAATCCTAATTTGCCTTTAATAATATACATTTATGTATTTTATCGCATCAACTATTTTTATGCAGGTTAATTATTTTCATTATGCCGTTTGTTATTAAAAAAACGTATTACATGCGTATTGAATAGTAAAACAAAACAAAAATATATATATACATATTGCACTTCGCAAATTTTGATATCTTTTTCTGTAATAATTAAAAATGAATTTAAAGAAACTGAATTTAAAAATTTGCTTTACAGTTTTTATTTGTTTCAGTTTTAGATCAGTCAGCATATTTATACCGGGAAGATGTTGTTTATTTTTTCAAAATATTACCAATTTTATATTAACGTAATAAAGTATGTTTTAATGTGTTATATTATCGCTAGTTGTAGTATAAACAATTATGCTAATACTACATATAAATAATGAATTCATTTTCAGTATCCAGATCACTGATTTATTAAAAATAAAGTTTCTTACCTTCTTCCGTCACGTGATCTCTTCTTTATATTCTTTAGTGACGCGTTTCGGGACTTTTATCCCATCATCAGACAAAAAATTACTCAATCGGGGTCGTCATACATTAAAATTAAATTACACAGAACACACATAGCACATTTCACGTTTAGGTGTACACCTTCTGGCGACCTGCCGGCAACTGTCAGTCTGTTGTCACGCGCACTCTGAACCTGTTCTTACAGCGGGCTTTTTGGATTCTTATCGCCGTATCGTATAACGTATTCGAGTCAAAACTCAGCTGGTCGTTTAATAACTGGTGTTCGCCGTTTACATCTTTAGATTTGAACGCCTTATAGATCTCGTACTCCTCGACTGCGTTCATATATCTCCCTTTGGTGCATATTTTAATTGGTTTCAGGTTATTTTCCAGGCTCGTGTAACTATGGTTTTCATCAATTAGATGGCGGGCAAAATTCGATTTGTTGCCTGAAATTGATCTTTTTGGCAAGTGTTCTTTAAATCGAGTCTTAAATGTTCTCCCGGTTTGGCCTATGTAAACCTTTTCGCAATCGTCGCAAGTCAATCTATACACACCTGTTTGGTCTTCTATATGTCTTGGGTTTTTGGGTTGAAAAAATTGTTTGATGGTGTTACTGGTTTGGAATGCTATAGTTCTGTTAAGTTTATGGAAGGTAGAAGTGACTATTTTAGGTAAGATGTTGCCATATTCAGTCGATACGAAGATCGTTTTTTCTTTCTCTTTGGGACGCGATCCAGATCTAACCTTGTGTTTTAAGAGAAGTTTGTCAATTATTGAGCTTCCATAACCGTTTCTTGTGGCAATATATTTTATCGTATTTAATTCTTCTTGAAAATCGTGAGGCTCTAATGGTACTGTCATTAATCTATTGATCAGACTGTTATAGGCAGCCATCTTATGAGGTAATGGATGATGGGAATCAGAATGTATTGTGATGTCTGTTGTGGTTGGCTTCCTGTATATCTTATACCGAAACTTGTTTTGTTGTTTTGTGACGGTTATGTCTAGAAAATTTATACTGTTCTCTTTTTCAATTTCTAATGTGAATTGTATTTTTGGGGTTATTGAATTGATATAATTTTTTAGTTGTTCTAATTGCCTAAAAGTTCCGTTAAAAATTATAAATGTGTCATCCACATATCTGGTGTAATACAGAATTTGGTTGCTAAACTTGTTCGAATCGGACAGCAGAAATACGTTTTCAAAGTTGTTCAAAAATACGTCCGCTAAAAGACCTGAAAGTGGCGATCCCATTGCTAGTCCGTCTTTTTGGACATAATATTTCCCATTGTGGGTAAAATAATTCTGTTTCAGTATTACTTCTAATAGGTTAATTATTTCGGAGATTTTATTGGAATTTAGTAAGTTGGTTTTGTTGAGGAGTTTTTGCACAATATCTATTGTTTCCTGGATGGGTACGTTATTGTAAAGATTAGTAATATCAAATGAAGCAATTTTATAGTTAGGCTGAAGTTTAATTTCATTTAGTCTCGCAATGAAAGTACATATAAAGTATACATTTCTGTAATTGCATTATTATAATAAGAGGCTTATAATAAGATGTTAAACTCAAGAGAATTAAAACAACTTCAGATAATTCATTAAACTTAGTTATTGTGCTAGGTTTGATTTTAATGTTTTGACGTATTGCATCTGAAGTTTAGTAACTTGTTTTTATTATATTTTACATATCAAAAAGCTCGTTTAAGTATTGGTTTGAGGTTAATGATACTTTTAACTTTGCTCTAATATTTTTTAAATTATTTATTTTGATAAGAAAAAACTAAAGACAAAAGAATAAAGTAAAAATATTCAATAATATTAGAACACCTAATATTAGAAGTATATAATATACTTTTGAATACATTTTGTGACAAATATTTAAAATTGTTTATATTTTTTTAAATCGGAATAATGAAAATTAATAATTTAGTAAGTTGAAACCATACACATTTATACGTTAGTTATACATCAAGTATTTATATTCAGCGAACTGTATATTGTTATCACATCTTATTTGTTATCATAAATATTAAATAGAATAAATTTTAATACAATTTTTAAACAACATACACACCAAAAATTAAAAATATCATTCACTGTTAAATTATAACCCTCATGACCTCAATACTATTTACACAAATGTGAAAAGTACCACTTACTCATTACGACTACATTTCTCGACTGTTCTTAAATCCGAACTAATTATTTCGGATTTGTTCAGCCGAACGTTATTTTGCTAAAGATTCTTTTGTTCTTTGAATAATTAGTGTTAATTTATAAATCAAATGATATTACTTTTTTAGAACAGAGTAGAACTACTCTTCCTTTATTACTTCCTTCATGTACAATTCAGTTATTCTAATTCTGGTTTAAAAGACATTTAAATATTAAAACAGATTAAAAATACCTGATCCCAACATTATATAATTACTTTCAAATTAAAGGTAAATGTATGAAATATTTAAAGTGATATAAAAAATATATATATTTTGAAAATGTCTTTAAAAGATACCATTTTTTTAGCAGTATTAAAATTTCGATTTTTCTTTTAAGATCAAATTTAATTCGTTTGTATTATTTACTTTTAAACTACTTGTTAAAGTCTTGAAACTTTGATCCGAACATGTAAAAAAATAGTCAATAGATTTTTTTAAGTCAATTGTAAGTCTCAGCAATGTAAGTGTAAAGTGTAAGTGGCAAGTGAAGAATACTACTTTAGAAGGCAAGTGGATTTTATAGCTGCCATGTAATTTTATACTTATGTTGATATATGAGAAAGTCACATACAAATGAAATAATAGTAAATTTAATACATCTAGATACTAAAAACTTTTATTTGTATGAAAGATTTAAAGAGTAAATTAAAAGCAAATATTGGTATGTTTTTTAAATAAATATTTAAAATGAATGTGCCTGTCTATTAAGGATTAAAGTAACCTTCTCGCAACATTAGTATTCCTCACTTCCACCTCTAAATAATTGTTCTACATTTATTTTAATATAAATAAAGCTCTCTCCAAGGTCTCCTAATTGATACTGTCCAGTGACTAATTAGTGGCTGTTTATTAATATTTAAAAGAAACATATTTTACGCCAGTAAAGGAATACATTTCAGTACATTTTAATCTCTAAGTATTTGATATTTTTTGTTGGCCTTCTTCAATTTTATTCACTTTTATCTATGCAGTCTCTTAATTTTCTATTTAATTATTTTTACGATGACAATTGCAAAAGATGTACAAGATATCGTTATTAATATTATGTTATATTTAAGAAACAAACGTATATTTTTTAAATATAATGATAGAATATTTAAATTTTGATGATTAATTTTGGAAAAGGTTCCTCTGACAATATTATATGTGAGTTTTATCGTTTATGAAATATATATATACGTACATACATCAAAGTCAAAACAATTATTTCAAAATACTGTACATTCCTAACAGAGTGTCTATAAGCTTTTGCTATATTATTTGGTTATGCATAATAATACATTAAAAAAACAATTTTTAACTGGTATTATTTACAATGTTTAAGTTTATCATATTAATTTTTGTTTATAAGTAGGAGCATAATTTAACTAGAAACCACCTGACTTCACTTTCAACACAAAATCTGTAATTCTGAATTAAGTAATTTCCGTGAACAGTAACTTACCTTGAAATGCAATTGGTTAGGTTTAAAATGTACTACTTTCTTGAAAATTTACTTTCAGTCAAGTAAATCAACTTGGTTTTTTCGTAAAACTACTTAAATAATGTTTAGTAATGCTAAACAAAGAATAACGTAATAAATACAACCGTGAAGTATAGTTGCATTTGTTTAGCAGTCAAATATACTTTATAATAATTTATTAACAATATACTGTACAGTAGTGGGAATGTAAAAAATGTTAACTTTTTAACATAATATTACATATTACATTAATTACAACAATATTTCAAATTTAAACATAATGCCTTAAACACCTTGAATATTCAGTTAGAAAAGTTACATGGAATTTTATGTTCTGGTATTGAGATGCAGTAACTATAAGGAAGGCATTAAGCATTCCCTAAAGAACTAGCATTCCAATATGTTTTTTACTGTAAATGTTGTTTTAAAAGTTCTGGTTACTCTCAGAACTATCTTGTTTTTGTACATTTTAAATATAATCGTGTTACAACTTAACTCGGATTATCTCATATATATAAAAAGGATAATTGATTTATTAAAGCAGAAGTGTCACATTTAATTAAACTCAATAAAACAGTTAAATAAATTATATATAATCCTTGAAAATATAACAAACAAATAAGATAATATTAATTATTTATTTTAAACAAAAATATTTCTGAAAAAATTACTTGAAATATATTTGGATTTTGCTAGCAATAGATTTCAAACAAAATGTTAAACGTACGGCCGGCTTAGAATAAATACAATACAAAAGAGTCAGGCTTAGAATAAATACAATACAAAAGAGTC
>JAGFPH010000124.1:354879-365142 GCA_018207615.1 Philaenus spumarius | reverse complement strand
GGCTTAGAATAAATGCAATACAAAAGAGTCTGGCTTAGAATAAATGCAATACAAAAGAGTCCGACCCAGAATAAATACAATACAAAGAGTCCGACTTAGAATAAATGCAATACAAAATAGTCTGGCTTAGAAATGTATAAGCAATTATCTCTACAACAGAAGAAAAATAACTTGAACCTGATGTATTTAATAAAAACCCAACATCCGGTGTTTATCCATCGCAGATGAATTAATATAGTTTGAAAACAGCATAAATAACGAACATTAACAAACCTTTAAAACTTTTGACAAAATAATATATTAATAACAAATGAAAAGTGTATAGGTAGCAGTTACTTTTTTTTAATACTTTTTGTAACAAAATTACTTTCAAATAATGATATTTTATCTTTAGGTTGTCAATAAAATTTACGAAAATTGTTTTTGTAAACACTTTAATTGAAACGGGTGTCCATGAAACATATATATTCAATTTAGGTAGAGAATAGTGGCAAAACTGTTTCTCCAAATATAAGCCTGGCTTCTGAATTCCTTTCTCCCTACTTCCTTATCCCCGCTCTAAACAGGTTTTCAGGCTGATAGTGTTTAGTGGACGTGGCTGTGACATTGACGTTTTTAACCCTAGCCGTCTCACTGACTGGACGTTTCGGATTACGTTGCGATTATTATTAAAAATTTTAATACAAATAAAATTAAAAGAAAATAATTGACTTGCACTATTTGGAGTTTTAGGTCAATACAGGCCTATAGGCATGTTTTTATAAGATAAGCCTGAGGAGATGACATTTCCATGTTAGAGACAATGGTGTATTCTGAAAGGAGATATTTCCGGTAACGTGTCTGGAACCTAAAGTGTTTTGACAAACATGCTCAGGTATTTTTTTAATTGATATGTTCTATAATTAAACTATTTGATTTTGATCACATATTTAATGTCAGCATTAATAAAATTCCCTTAATTCACGTAAAAGTATTAAAAAATTCAATACCATCTTTTTTATATTGCTGTAATGGAATAACATAAAGTGAATAATCTGTGCATAACATAAAACTTAATACCACTATATCATAACAGTCGAATAAATAGATAGATTTTAGCTGCAGTAAAAGTTACAACATAAAACTTTAAAGGTAGATTTATTTTTAAGAGTTGGAAGTAAAACACAAATAAACGTTTTATTAAATCAAATCCAATTTTATATTTATTATATTTGTTTTTTTACGTTGACAAACTTTAAATAAAAACTATAAAGCCAAAAGATTTGTTGTTTCATTCTGACCTGGTTTACAAGAAATTTTATATAATAATATGTAGACAAAAAAAGTTTAACGTGATAATATTATAAATTTACGTCAAAAGTTAAAACACAAAACTTGATAAACAAAGTAGATTGCGTAATCTATATTTTATTCTAACGTAACTGTAACAGAACATAATATTCTCAACAAATGAAGACATTCATTCGAATGAGTTTACGAATGTACTATTCAAATTATAAATTAATGTACTATTAGTAGTATAAAATAATTTGGAACAACTTTGTTACAGGAATGTTAAAAAATTGTTTTTGTAAACAAAAACTTACACAAATTGGTTGACAGGACTTGAGTAGGAAATGGCTTGTTCGATACATCTTACAATGATTGCAAAGTAATAGACAAGTCATAAGAATTAAATAAAGACAAGATATTGCACACCTTCATCAGCATCAAGATAATGGTAATGAGGTTTCTATTATTTACAGTAATTTATTAATGCAATTTGTAGAAATAAAATTATAAATAAAATATAGTATTCTAGTTTTATTGTGACTGCCGGCAATCGTAACACACCAATTAAATCTTGTCTATATCTAAAAAACGTTCTATACCATGTTGAGTTTAGTAAAAATGTATAAGTTTTACGAAAAACACAATGAAGGTAAAGTCAAACTCTATTATTTGATGAATATTAATTAAGATATTATATTTGTTTTAAGTTTGTATCTATTAGAAAGAAGCAATACAATTTTAATATAAGCATTGCATTAAATGTTGTTGTTTTTTTATAACAGTACATAAATGAGATAAATTGTTTACATTTGTTACAACTAATTCAAATCCGACAATAATGTAATAAATGTCTATATCAGAGAGCTGAAAATTGTAATAAAAAATGATTATGTAAATTAAAATTCTGTGAGGTGATTTTAGTAAATATAATTATTAACATGTAATTAGATTACCCCCGTTGACCAAACAAAAAAAGGTTATAACCCTAATTTAAACAGGTTCTTCTTCGTCCTTATATAATTATTTCTAGAATTTATATTTTCGATTTTTGTCAACTTCCACACTTTTCCAACATGGGTCCAACATGTGAAAAAACATGAACTTGGTTTCAATCACGGTGTTGGTCCACGTTTTTTACTTGTAATTTGGATAAATTTATACTAGTTATAAATGCATTACATTAATTTAATGGTTTAATAGTATTTACCATTTCTCATCTACCATAATTTATTCTTCAAATTGATTTATGTAGAAGGATAAAAGTTTATAGTTTGTAAAACTATCTTTTATAAAATTCTTTAAGTCAGGTTTAAATAATTTTATCATTGTTAGAAAGCACCTTCATAAGTAGATTCCAAAATAATTTAAAAAGATAATATTATTTGTAGTTTCTTCCTCACATACTCTCATTACATTTAAATTGTTTATGCTTTCCTTTTTTCATTTTATCTCCAAATTTCCACTCATTGGCGAGGTAGAATTTGAATTCCTAAAAATGACCTTGACAACATTATCAATAATCCGCGCCAATGAGTGGGATTTTGGAGTGAAATGAGAAAAGGATAGAAGTAGGCCTAACTCAAGGTTAACGTAAGGAGAGAAAATGAGGAAGAGACTACATATAACCGGCTACTCTAAGTTTCTTTTTAAAGTTTAATACATTTGTATTCTATTTTTGTTATTGGCATTTTAATTTCATGAGTATATGTTATTCATTACACTTAAAAACTTCTTCTTTTTAATTTGTATCTGCTTATATATATGGTTACAAAGAACAGTGGTTACAAAGAAAATTATTAGTTTATCATTAAATAGTTCCTCTTATGTATACAGAATATATATTTAAGATTGGCTACCAATTTATGAATCAATACTTTTTTATATAGCTTTCTTTGCGTTTAATTTTTTTTTATACTAAGTGATTTTAAGATTAATATAATTTCTCAAATGAAATTCGCTGATTAGGTTGTGTGCCTTATTGGCCTTAATTTTCCTCATGGAGGCCCTGTTTGTGCTGAAAAACTTGTTTTGCATTGAAAACACTCCTGCACCTCTGACTATTATGTTTTATCTCGCTTCAAAATTGCAGCTTCCTAGGTAGATATCGAGATATATTATGTATTCACCTGGGACAGAGGTCATGGGAGTTATTGATTAGTATTATTAACAAAATGAAATAAATGTAATAATATCAAAAACAAGTGTTATTTAAAATTTTATTATTTTAAGTGAAGTTAAGAAACTAAAATTTCCTAATTTTAAATTCAGTAGCCTATTCTGTATTTGGTGCATTTTTAATTTTCTCCCATTACATCATTAACCTTTTATTACTGCTATCCTTTTCTCATTTCGCCTCCAAAACTCCACTCATTATTGTGGAGAACTGATTATTTTGTCAAGGTATACCGCGCCAATGAGTGGAATTTTAAAGGTTTAATGAGAAATGGAAAGCAGTAAAAGGATTTAAACGTAATGAGAGAAAATTAAAAGGGGACTACATATAATAGGCTAATATATTTTTCTTTTAAAAGTTTAACTAATTATTTTTTAAATTTATATTAAAGTTGCATGAGTGTATGTTAGGCGTTGCTGCTGAAAAATCTCTTATTTTCAATTAATGTTAATCTGGTTATATATATAGTTACAAAGAAACGTATTAGTTTATCATTAAATAGTCACTCGTATTTAGCCCTATATATATTTAAAATTGGCGAAATCAATAATTTTTTATAGAGCTTTCTTGGCGTTCTTATTTAACACAAAGTGTTTTTTGGGGGATACCATAATTTTGTGTTAAACAATACTAAATATAATAAATGTGATAAATTCTGATAAAAGATTATTGTGTTTTATATAAAGTAGGTAAACTTTTAAATCACATATTAAGTAAAGTTTATAAAAAGGTTAATATTATATTTTTTTTCTCAAATTAAATTCGATGAATAGCTTTTGTGCCTTATTGGCCCTAAATGGCTGCAATTTTTTCCGAAATACTTGTTTTATTTTCAAAACCGCTTCTGAGATATCATCAACACCAATATTTATTCCTTCACGTCTTAGATTTTATCTCGCTTAAAAATTTTAGCTTCCCAGGTAGTTATCGAGATATATTATCTATGGAGATGGGACAAAGGACATGCGAATTATTGCTATTATTATATTGCTTGTATATAATAAATGTAATATATTAATTCCGAATCGAGTAAATCAAGAAACTTAAAAGATAATATTTTTATCTTTTAGTTGGCATATAATAATGTATGAAAATAACAAAATAAAACTAATAGGCCAACAATATAATAAAATCACGTTAACATTTTGAAACATATGATTATTTTGTAATGACAGTAGTATTTGTAATGATAGTAAAACCCTCTGAGGATGATGACCATGCCATCGAAATGTACATAAGGGTAACGTATTAAACATAACTTACCATTTAGTTGTTTAGTTATTGTTTTTGTTCCTTGTTTTGTGGTTCGGGTTTTTTATTTAAATCAGGGTGATTTTGTCGCCACAGTGCTCTTTTATTTGTTTAATATAAAATGTGTTTTATCTTTCTTTTTATGTATAGCAATATATATAATACATTTTAGCAAACAGGTACATAGTTTTCGCTATATGATAAAGCAAATAGACATTACCTAATATGTTGCTTGGATAGTCAAACATTTATGGTTAAGTCAAACAAACTTCTTATAGTGTCCGGAAGTGGTTGTTTTTGTATATAAGTTATAGAATTAATATTGGCTATAATAATATATGTTATCTTATTATTATGTGATGTAGATTAAAGGTTAAAAAATATCGTTGAAAATATTTGTATTTTACAATCATTTTTGTTTAATTAATTTTCTTGACAGCTAAAAAGATCTTAGTTTTACAAACATAAAACTATACTTTAAACCAATACTATCTTGGGCAATGGGTGTGAATTATTGCTATTTTATTAGAATATTATCAAATTTAGGTTTTAGGTCTTTCTCACTTCAAAATTGCAGCTTCCTACTTTTTAAATATTTAAAATACAATCAATACAGAACCTATATCAATTGTATTGCTTCCTGCTTTCTTTTCTTAAAATAATACCATCAGCTCATCAGATCAACATCTTTTGCACATCACTTGCTTAAAAAAGCTTATGAATATTTAAGATCAATGACGTCATTATTCACTGATTCCTGTTTATACACGCTTCTTCCTAATTCATGACACACGTAATCACTTTCATACTTTTTCTATTTGCATAACTTTCTCCTCTTTTTATGTTTAACAATTTTGGATTTGTAATAAAAAATTATAAAAAATTGTATTATAGTTATAAATAATTATATTACAATTCGGTAGTTGTTTATTGTATTAGTGGGTTTCAAGGAATTATAATATACAATTGGGCACTTAACCGTAACACAAGTCTTATTTTCCATTATAAAATATGTTAAAAAATGGCATTACTATACAAAAATATCTATTATAATTTCATAAACAACTCTCTGTTAACAAACTTATAGGCCTAACTAAATCAAGTTCTACAATTGCGAGTGTACTTACTTCGTCCATGTATCATTAAATAAGAAAATAGTAAAACAGCTTTTTAGTGTAACTTTTATATGACAGTATTAAAGTTAATTGAATGAATATGTTATGAATAAAAATGAAGCTAAATTAAAGGCTCAGGTAGTTACTGATTTTTGTTTTGTACAAGTAATAGTAAAACTTACCAGGCAACCATGTTTTTCTTGTCTTAACTTTATCTGATATTTTATTTAGATTAAGCATTTTTAATGTGATTTCAAGAATATTTTAACACTTTAATTTTTTCAACACTGTTTTTTCTACATAACAATCTAATTATTTTTGATAATATTTTTGCAATATTTTTATAAATTAATAATAAATGTAAATAAAAAATAAAATAAAAACATACTTATTTATTACAATTAATGTAAATAGACAAGAAATGCATATGACATTACTAGATGTAAAATTATAGGATTGGTAATACTATACTAAGAAACTGATGAGTTTAATCATTATTTAAAAAAAAAGAGTTAAGGCTGAAAAAGATACCAACATATACTTTCGTTTGAGTCCAATACACATTTAGTCTATTAGTCAACAACAAAAACAGAATTTCTTTAAATTTAATATTATAAAATGACAATATTATTACTAAAATATGCGTCAATAATTTGCATTAGTAAATGTGGAATTTGTGTTTTGCAATAAACTTTGTTGTAGTTCTGGTCCGCGGAGAGTATTTCAATGCTATATTGACGACAGATATACCAAGGGTTGTAAACTGTCCTAAGTAAAAGTGAATGTAAATCCCCTCGTGGCACTCAGAAAATTTTGAAAAGTTTCCCGGAAAATTTTTAAATTCAGGAAAAATTTTACATTCTTTTTTCTATGAATTATAACTTAAGAGCAGCTTTTCTTATAAGAAGCACAGCACTACATGTTTGTTTACATTCATTACTTAGCAAATTGATAATCAATTAATTATTCTTCAAAAACCAACAGCTTTTTTAGATAAAGACAAACGAAAATCAAACACAAACAAAAATAAACGAAAATGATGGAACACTTTTTCGAGACTTCGGCTCGTCTGGACAGAACACACGAATTGAAAGAAAATTCAAGTTAAAAATTACTTTTTATTTGTTCCATTTTATTAAAAAATAAGTGGTTAAAATAATCGGTTTTCAGGTACCAAAAAACGTATTATAAAACGAAACCCACACAGAATTTTTTAAATCTTGATCCAAAAACATGATCTCGACGCGCTACGACTTTTTAACTGTCAAAATACGTTTTATTGTACCCAAAAACATAATATACAACGATACTCCACAATTAATTTTCAAAAGTTTTATCAAACTACGTGATCCCGACGCACTGCGACTTTTTAACTGTGAAAATTAGGTTTTCCATAACCAAAAACATACAAAACGATACCCCTCACTGTATTTTCAAAATGATGACTCAAAAACGTGATCCCGAAGTGCTACGACTTTTTAACTGTCAAAAAACGGGTTTCTCGTACCCAAAAACGTATAAAACGTTACCCCACACGGAATTTTCTAAATGTTGACCCACAAATGTGAACGAGACGCGCTACGACTTACGCTAGAAAGCTCAAAAGCTATTCAACTTTCCCCAATAAAGTTACGAAGATTGTCGTACCACCAGAAGTTTTCTAAGACGTTTGTGAGTGATTATATCGTGTTTACAGGAAAACAGAAACACAATATTATCGCATGATTTCATACTTCGGCATTCTAATGCGAGCAAAAGTAATTTTTTGTTACATAACTGATCTATATAAAGAGAGATAAGCTGTTTAATATGTTGTTTATGTAAAACATATTTTATCTAAGAATTGTTTAATACTTGTCAAGACATATTTTCGCTTTCAAAGAAAATAATAATAAACAATTTGTACCAGACATAACCATAAACATACATGAGCTTCAATATAATTACAGTACATTGAAAACTAAACATAGGCACAATCTGAATGGAACTAAATAAAAGCCTTTAAAATATCACATTTTTATCTTTATTTTGATATGTAATTGTATATTTAAATACTATACAGTATATTTTACTAATTAGACATATAAATAAAAAATTACAAACTTTATTTGCACCACTTTGTTATATTCTGAATTAATTAACACGGATGTTACAAAGTGATTCAACATAGCTTTGTCATTCAACATACCAACAAACATTACATTAATTTAAACATATTTATATTGAAAACTAAACAAACAATCTGAATGAAACTAAAATATAAAATTTGTTTCTTCGTCTTTATATATATAATTCTGTGTGTGTACGTCACTGAACTCCTCCTGAACGGCTGGACCAATTTTGATGAAATTTTGTATGTATCTTTGAGTGATGATTTAGATTCACAATTGAAAGGGGTAGAAGTTGGGTTGTTACCCCTATACAATTAATATGAAATAAACTAACTTCCTGCAAGCTATAAAGCTAAACTTTTTTAATATGTAATATTATTTTTAAGGGTTATACAAAACTATTTTAAATTTGATTTCGTAAGTCAAATAGATGAAATGGAACAACTAACCTTAAAATTAAATGATAACTACCTTTTTACTTATATTCTCTAAAACTACTGAACTAGCCTAATTTTACCAAAATTTCACAATTTACTCACACTAGTACCAGTTTTTTTTTTAGAAAATATCGTCTCTACAAACAAAAAGATTTTAATGATTCATTAAAATAAATTGCACAAATTTCCTACAAACTATAAATCTAAAATGATTTAGTATTATTCTTAATTAATTGATATAAAAATTTATATATTCATCTTAATTGATGAAAGGGGATAGCCACGATTACAATTAAATCAAGCATTGCCAGGTTCACCAGATTAAAATAAAATTAATACTCGCAAATACGTATATACGTTGTTGAATAATCTTATCGTTTTAATCTAGAGAGTTTTACACAGTATAGTTAATTTATAACTGTATTAATAATAATAATAATACAATTTGTACTTTTTAATTTTAAAGATATTTACTCATATATGTTTATTAGTATTTCTTGTCTTAAAGAAAAAATCTCCACAGTCATCATAGTCTGAAAATAAATTTCGTTGATTGTAGCAAGTAGCTCAAATGTACTGGTGGTTGTCCATTACACATAATAATATTATGTTTGTATTACGTTTTATCATGGTGCTTTAAAAATGTATACTCCCTTTGACATTGAACAAATCAATAATACTATACATGGGAAATTATTAATTGAATATAATAGTGCATGTCCAACTTTACAGTGACTATATTATAATTAAATTAATGCGTCAACAACGAAAATCTATTAGAAAAGAGTTCCTCTGCAAAATTGCTTATGAATATTTTATGGCGTAATTTATTTAAGGATGACAGAGTACCTCTGAGTGTTAAGTTCGCTTGTTACAAGTCTATTATACGTGCAGTAGTGTGTTACGGGTGTCAGGTTTGGGGATATTGCGAAAGTGATAAACTTGAAGGGGTTATGCGTCTATTTGTAAAAAGAATTTTCCAGTTACCAAATAATGTACCTAATTATGCATTATACGTGGAAACAGGGCTGGAGAAAGAGTACATTTACACACTTGGGATGCATTTCAATTATATATTACGAGTGTTACGATTGCCACCAAACCGACTGCCAAAATATACTTGCTAGGCAAGTGATAGATAGGAATGTTTCTTGGTTTGAGAATATGAAAACACTAGGTCGAAAGCATAAAATTGATATTATGAGAAATTCAGGTGCTGGGGAGGGGTTAGATAGCAGTCAGCTGTTATTTATTTTGGAGTCGGTTAGTAGAGAGGTAAGTTAAAATTTTGTTTTGGCATCCAGAAGGTCACAGTATCATCAACAATACGGGTCATTCAACCTTAAACTGCGTGACAAATCTTATATTGGCGATAAGATCTGTTTAAATACCATACGCTGGGTGTTTAAAGCTAGAGTAAAAGAGATTGATTTAAACTATAAACCATGGATGAGTCAGACGTATATATGTTCTCTTTGCAATTTGCAAGAAAATGAAAACGTATTTCACTTTGTTGCAAGATGTCCAATTTTGGCCCATATTAGATTTCGGTGGTTTGCAAAAAAGAACTGAAAAAACATGAATTTGAAGAGTATTTAAATGGGCGGGATTGGCGAAGTCTCGGAAAATACTTAAAAGACGCATGGAAATGTAGGTGGTATTGGGTAAGGGAGTTTAATTATTGAGTGTTTTGCGGAGTAAATTAATTAATTTTAGTTGTACAAATTATTAAGGGTGTGTATTTTTATATGTGTGTAATGTGTGTGTGTGTGTGTATGTGTATGTATATGTATATATATGCATGTGAAAGTATGTATGGGGATGCTGTGTCGCTTTCTTTCTCTTCATGTGTTACAAATATTAAATATTATGTTAATTTCAATTATATAGGTAGTTATTTTTGT
>JAGFPH010000124.1:315432-354869 GCA_018207615.1 Philaenus spumarius | reverse complement strand
TTATTATTATTATTATTATTATTAATGCGTCAACAACGAAACCTACCTTATTTTACTAGTTATTAAGGAAGAAGAGGAAGTAAACGTATATCTTTCAAAAGGTACTGTGCTATAGATTTAAAGAAAGTAAAAAATATGTGTATGCCGATATATAATACATATGTAACTTCAATAATACTTAAGAACGAGATTTTGTATATTGTTGGTATATATAATATTTATATATCTGTTTACAAGATTTGTTTTTCTTAGTTGCTATAAGTCTTTCTGGAAAAATTAAGACTTAAATGAAAAATGTGGGGACATCGAATATCTTTAGTTCTTTGTGACAGGATTAAATTATTTACACAAAAATGTACTACGCATATAGATGAGTAATTTACCTATCCAATATTACTTTGCATTCACCTTCCAAACACTTTTATGATTAGTGTTCAACATGAATAACAAAAACCATCTACAACAACAATCAGTTGCAATATCCTGAGTAAAAGTGGTTTCAAATTTACGATATCATACTCACTTCTGTATATAGCACACAGTTGATTTAAACTAAGCCTAAACTATGGTTAGGAACGAAGACGTAATACAAACTGTAATTCAGGCGCATTTTTTAAAAACAGATTATTTAAACAAACATCAGGTATTAAAGTTTAATGTTTCCTTCATAAACAATATTTTAAAGGCAAGAATTAAAACAACTGGTTCAGTTTTATTTGAAAAATGTTGTCTTCATTTCTTTAAATATAAATATCTATTTTAAATCACCACTGTGGGAAAACTTAAAGATTAGAGTATAATGATTGCAAATGACGTGCTACAAGTTTTACAAGGTAATTTATAAGCTGCGAAAAATTAATATTCGAATCAAGCAATGTTTATTTATTTATCCTTCACATAGTTTTAATATAATCAAGCGATACATTAATCACGGTCAACCAAGACAGAAAAGTTTGCGTTCGGGCCGTTCCCATTGTGGGGAATAAATTAAAGTTTGTGCTTATAATTACGTAGTAATATCTGTCTCTCAGGCAATCTATAAATTCCCTACTACACAATCGGTGAAACGTTTTGAACTTGTAAGACTAAATAATAATTTAATTGGTAAGGTATCTTGCATGATTTTTTTTTAATAATGATTGCTGTAATTATTCACAATTTTAGGCACATAAGATGTCTCCATTTAAAAACAGTCACTCAAGATTTTCGTTGACACAGTTTACCGACTTTTCACGTATCGTGTAAGTAAAATTTCGATTTTTATATTCGGGATCTCGTTACGATAATTGAATTACAAAGCAGCAACTTCACAATTTAATATTAATTACTAAAATATTAATTGTTAAAAGTATGCATTGAAATTAATTGTGATTTACCTAACCATTAAATGCATGACGTACTAAAACTCTTATACAGTCACAATCACATACATCACAATATACATATCACGAAACGGAGAAGTTAGTTCTGCGTAAACCATAATGTTTGTTATTGATCCTTAATAGTGTTTAAGTGCAAAGCAGTATCACTACAGATTTGATAACACGTATTAATATCGTTTTAATAAAAGACCTATTTTCATATTCTGGAAATTTTGCATGCGCTCTTATTTAATACCCTATCTACACAGATGCGTTTTATACTTTCATATATTCATCTTTTTATATTCAAAATATCCTGAAATACTTTAATTTGATAAAAAATATTAATACAAAGTAATAGATTTCATATAAGAGGAGAAAATTGTTTTTAATGAAATTGAATACATAGTCGTGAACATAAGTAATATTTATTCACACTAACTCTTGATAAAAATGGTATTTTTATTGCACGTTATTACTTACAAAAGTTTAAGAGCACTGTTGCGATCAATTTACACTGATTAAATGAAACCAAGAACGACATTAAAGAAACAAATAACAACTGGGGAACTTAAACATCTTCAGAAAGCTTTTAAAGACCCAAAAGCCGTCTGAATATTATGTTTATCAGTATAAATCAATAATCATAAATTCCGATTAAGTTGTTTGTTTAAGTTTTTGGGGATTAATTTAATCAATATTTTAACGAAATACTTAACATAATTTCCGATTACATTAATTTTAATAACGTTGGAAACGATGTACAAAAGGGAGAAAATAAAGCCTCACTTTAAACCATTTCCAAATTATACTTTTTTTAGATAAATAAAACGATAAGGGTTCCTATGCAGAGCAATTTTCTTTAGTTCTTCTCGTTTTTGAAGAGACTATATTGTGTAAGCGAGTAGTAATAATTAAATCATAAAGAGGTTTCTTTGTTCATTTCCAAATGCATTTATACTTAAACAATGCATTACAACGAGTTTTATCTTCTTTTTCATCCTGTCATTGATCGAACGTTACTTCTTAAAAATTAATAAGATTGTAATAAAATGACTTTTCTTATAATTTTAAATATATTATAAATTAATTAAATACATTTATTCTGTTTATTTATTCTTTTTAACACAATTATAATTATTTTTCAAAAACTTTGATTTAATTAACTACCTTGCCTTGAAAACTATTTAATAATAAAAATATAAAGGATAGCAAGGATGCCGTATATTTGTATTCATTTCTAAGCCAGTAGGCCTACTAATGTTGTTTGTATTTGGTAAAAGTTCCTCAATCTATCTATATATATAAAATCCAAATACCACTCACTGAATCATCACGAAATCACAAAAACCACGGAACGGATGGAATGAAATTTGGTATGTGCTTCCTCTAGGGCCCTGGGTGCTCGCTAAAAAAGGGTTTAAACAAATTCGAAATTTTAGCAGGGTTTGGGAAGGTAAAATCTACTAAAAATTTCCATAAGAAATACATTATATAATATTATTTAATGATATTTTTTTGGTTAATATACATTTAACTTTGATTAGTCTATCAGTTCAAAGCCGGATCGGGCAGCTAGTGATAATATATAGACGTATCTTTAGTTCTTGAGTAAGCAACTAAAACTAATGAGTTGATTAATACAAATTATAATTTAGTACAATTTTATATTCTCATACGGGAAGTCATTTCATATTTAGTGGTAGTTGCTCCCATTAATAAATAATAATAATTCACCCACGTCTGACTAGGTCTAATATTTTATAAAAATAATAGTATAGTAAGATATATTTATATTATATTGTCTACATATAAACATAGTGCAATTTATTTGTTAGCAACTTTTTTACTATGTTTAAGGTTCATACTATAAAGTAAAATCTTCGTCAATAAAATAACTCAATTTAATAGCTTACCTTTACTGATAAGATACAAATTCTATTATAATATAATTACTAACAGCATGCAAAAACGTTTAATACTTGACGGCTGGATTTGTTTTATCATCTGGCTTTATATAATGTGTTGTATTCCATTATTATAGGATACATATTTTTTTTTAGTTATTAATATAAAACGAACTATGCATTTTATATCAAGATTATTCCAATAACAGGACTCCAATACTATCTTTTGGAGTAATATTTTAAAACTAAAAATACTATTTTAGATGAAATATAAATTAAAAGGATCAAACCAATGATCAACCAATGATTTTAGGCCACACTAGTATAACACATTTATAATAAACACTAGGGGGTTGCTTCTAGTTTTCGTTTAGGAGCAACACTTTTATTCTACAGTTTAAAATAATTTTGTCCAGTCTTTTGTATCAATATAGTATTTTAAACAAAAAGCACAATACAAGAATATTCGTCGGTCAGGAGATAAATTAGTCAAGACATAGGTCTGAGTCCTTTATGTTAAAATCGCTTCCATAACAGTTACAATGTTAAACACAACAATCCTTTTCTGTGAGTTGGATGTCATTCTAACTTTCACAAATAAACTTTGTTTGTACTAATTACAACACGCTTACAGTACAAATTACTTTATGTTGCACCGAGTTGCCCATAGTTAGTATTTAAGCCTTCATTTATTTCTAGAAATAAGTTTATTTGGAGTTTTTGTTTTGATGTTTAGTAAGAAAATAAACTTCGTTAAAATTATAATAATTATAATGTAAACAAAATATGTATTTAATATTATAAAAGTGGGTTTTAGTCAACAAATTTTCAATATAATATCACAAATACAACAATATATGTTTCTAAATTTGTCTAAAAACTTTAAATATATAAATTATTTAAAATTGTTATGTTTTGTTATATTTAAATTAAGATTTTAAACATTTAGAGCAATTTAAGAAATTTTATGTAAAATGTAACTTATTATTTTTATAAGTGAACTGATTTCGGTGAGTTTGGCAACTTATATTTTTCAATAGTTACATTTTGTGTGTATAGATTAGTTTGCTAGACATTTTTATAGAACTAGATGTACCTTCACCTACACTGCTACTCAAATTTCGTATTTCCTGTGCTAGAAGCTGAAGTTTTATTTTTTATATTTATAGTCTAAATGAGTAGAAATTACTTCATTTTTTTATTTTTGAACCTTTCTACGTAATAATCACTTATATTTTAAAACGGACGCAAATTCTCAAAATACAGGGATTGGCGTGTGAAGCACGTAATGAATTTTGTATTAGACATACTCCAAATATGGAGGTTGGCGTGCTAAGCGCCGCTTATCATAGTGTTCAGTGACAAGCTCACATGTGCGTCCTTAACATTGATCGTGTTAATGTTACAATAACTATACAATACTAATTTCTAAACACAAAAATGTTAAATATAAGAATATATTTTACAAAACCTTAAGTATGGATATAAGCTTAAACTTTAATTAAATAATTATAATATTAACGTAGTATCATAATTTAATTTGATTTTTATAAATAAATTAATTAATACATATATTGAATTAAAGTAAAAAACATTTTTTTAAAGAGTTTCTTTTACGATTTTTATTTATTTTTCTGTATGTGCTTTAAACACATTGCAACTTTATTCTAAATAATATTACTTTCGGTCAACTATTCCTCAGTTTTAAGTTTTGGTAAAAAAAGCACAGTTGCGTCAATGTACTTATTAAATGAGCAAAATTTATGCAATATCAGACGCTTGCTCTAGAAATAATCAAAGACAACACTTTTCTTGTAACTGAAAAACAATTTCATCTGTTTTGCATGTTAATTTTAATATGATTGTATTAAATCAAATCTCATTACATTATTGTATTATAAACTATGAGATATAAACTTTTGTCAAAATGATCCTTCGTAAAATGACAGAGGAGATATTTAGTTTTACAGGGGAATGTAATTTCTACTTGATTACTTTACGATTGCCTCAAGCTTTTGAAATATTACTTGGTTACGAACTTTCTTGAATATTTCGTTAAAACTTTATTTAATATTATTTACCTTATACAACCAATCAAACAAGTATGGAGTAAGTATTTGTTTTAAAGTACATCATTAAAGTATATCTATTACAAGGCATACAAAAATGAGACTTATTGATTACAAACTTGTATTCATTTTTGGCCCAGCGTAAATGAGGTCCTGTTTTAACCTGACCGTGTAGCTTTTATTCTTCTTTGTCTGTTTTTTACTCTATTACGACCAAACTCATTGTTAAATTTCTTAAAATTTATCACAATTCCTTGGCGTCATTAAAAAATATGCATTTGTATGGGTTTTTGTAAAAAGTTATATTGTTAAATTAATTATACACTTTGTAAATGAGTCTCAAAATTTATATTACTAAAGTTTTTTACACCAAGTGAAAGTTATCTAAACGGATAACGTCTGTGTTTTTAGTTCTAATAAATGTAAGGATGCATGGTTTGCTCCCTTGAATCAATCATTATAGTTTTTGCTTTTTCAAATATAAATTTTCATATGTGTCATAATCTTATGGGGTCTAATTTTTTTCTTTCTGTGTCCCTACAAATAAATCTGTAAACAAACTTGTATAGTAATAATAAACAAATAAAAATTAAACAAATTTTATTGCAATAAAGCATAGATCATTCTTTCACATACATTATAAAATTGCAAATCTGTAAAAAGTTCGTAATCAAACGAAAAAAGAAATTAAAAACTGATAGTATGAATAAAATAAAACTTAGTTAAGGTGTATTTAAAAATAATTTTATAAACATAAGGAATTATATTGCACAAGGAATGTGTAAATATGATAGTTAAAAAATCTCTTATTTACAAACATTTATGTTTTATTATTATAATGAAATATATTTTTTGTTTAATATATAATGGTCTATCACTACGGTATATCATGCTATTAGAAATATATATTTGATTTCTTGTTAACCTTAAAACCCGTAAAATAAACATAAATCTACGAAAAACCTAAATAACGCCCTTAAAATTAAAGAAAGATATATTTTACTAACTTAATACATAGAAAACTCCATACTGTTAAAGAAATTTTACAAAACACAATAAAGACTTGAGAAACATTGTAACACTTTAACGCTGTATTTAACTGTAAATAAATACTTGATATTTGTAATAAGCAGTATTACAATGTATAATAAAACCAAACAAGGTATATAATTCATAATTAGTTTACTTGTATAATAACATGAATTTATAATGCATCTAGACTCTTGTTAAAGCCAAACTTTTAATGTATGTTCAAGCCACACCCTTTAAATTATGTACGACTTGGTTACTTTTAACAATTTTCTTATTTTTATTGAGGTTCAGTAGAGAATCTGACATTTTAGCTGTAACATATAATAATAGGAGTCCATAAACAAATGTTTATCTATCTATAAAATGTTATACCTTGAGTTAAATTTAATGTTTTAATGGTTATTGATTGGCATAACTCTACTGGTTACCTATACAAATATTATATAGAGGTAAACTTTGCTTTTTGTTTGTTTGTTAGTATGCAGGGGTTAATTTCTATAACTACCGAATCGATTGAAAAAAATTGTTTTACTAATAAAAAACTATTCCTGAGTGTCATAAGATAAAATTCATTTCGATAAAAACGTTTTTTTTTTATTTCAATATTTGTAAATTTATTGGGAAACGTTCTTAGGGTTTAGACTGATAAACCAACACATGTATTTACATTTATTACCATAGCAACCAATTGAATAATATAAGTGTTTGCTCCAATATTTCCATTAACAGCTGATTTCAAACTTTGAAGCCATTATTTTTGTATTTCTAGCTTTTAGGTCAGGGTTTTAAAGTGTAGACCTTAGCCTTGCTGGTTATTTTAACCATTATTACAACTGCTGTTATAAAATATACGAAATAATTTGATTTGAACATTTTCATTATTTACCATCATAGCTTTGGGGTTGTTATAAATCCTACCCCTTTATTATTAAGAAAACATAAGATGATAATGTGTATAGAAGGTTCCAACAGGGTTGGCATGCGGGGCACGCAGGGGTTTCCTCTGGTTTTTACTATATTTAACTTCTTTGCATACTTACACCTCACAGTCATTTTTTTCCGTTTTATTTTCTTATTTTTTACGCCGTTTCACCTCTTTATCAGGCATTATCAAACCTATATTTGTGTTTTATTTCTTGCATGCATTAATGCGCATCAATTGGTTAAATGAAAACATATACACATCACCATCTCAAATAACAAATAACACATAACATAACACTTTGGGACATTTAAGTAAATTGAATAAAACTACTCTAACTGTAGCTCTCGTGTGTCCGCGTACGTTAATGCCTGATAAAGAGCCGAAACGGCGTAACCAATAAGAAAATAAAAAGGAAACAAAAAGGACTGTGAGCTGTTAGTGTACAAATAAGTTAAATATATTCAATATTTATTTTTAATGTTTTTGTATAGAGGCTGCATTATTTAATTGGATTATTTATATGTTTAACATTTTATTTTATGTGTAATGTTAAAATTATTACAATTATTTATTGATTATTTATAAAAATAATCTAAATCTCAAACTTTTCAACAGATTAAAAATAAACTAGAAATTCGAAGAAGATAAACTTAGAGAGAAAAAATATTTGTTCTTAAATAATATGGAGTGATACATTTGTCTGTGTGAACGGTCTACCAATTAATTATATAGTGACAATGTTAGGTGTAATAACTTTGGAAGCACAATCAAACCTTCCCATCTAAAAGACATGACTCTATCACAGTATTGATTGGGGTCGTTAGAAATAATGTAATTGAGAGAAACTGCCTCAAACAAAATTAAGCACAAAACTTTTGTTTCAAGGAATCTTAAATTAATTATTACTTTTACTTCCATTTATTTTGTGGTACTTCTGTTGATATCAAATGTTTAGTTCACTTTAATTTAAAACGTGACATTTATTAGAATCAGCTCTTATAAAAGCGAGTGTACGAGCGTACGTACGTGCGTGAGTAACATTTAATATAACAGCTTATTTCACCCATCATCTGCAATCCCAGTGTATATTATAGTTTGAGGTCAAGTTTACAACTTCAATCATTATAATGTCTTTGTGAAGTTGACTTTTTTAAATATGAGCTAAATAACTAATGTATGCTATAATATACATTATAATATTTATTTTGAGGTTATAAACTATAAATCAATACAAAATGTTATCTTCAGTAGATTTTTTTATATAAATTTAAAGAAAAGATACCTATTCCTTTAACTTCAGAAACATTCCTACATCTAAACAGCTGATATCATCTAGCACCTGTAATACACAAACCCATTGTAGATTATAGTTTGGGGTTATGTTTACAACTTCAATCGTTGTAACCTTTTATCATCAATATATTTTTGTATACAAATTTTAAGAAGAGGTATATTAATTTAATTTCGGAAACATTCGTACATCTTCGTATAACATAAACATATTCGATTATTAATTTCTTTACTATAATATTAATAACTTTTAAATCCTTTGATCTATCAATACGAAATAAAAAGCCATTAAAAGATAGTATTTGTATCTTTCTTTAAATATATAAAAACGTACATAAATAAAAAAAAAATGTTTACAAATAGGCCTAAAGGTTTATATTCCTTATAATTGTACACATTTACCGAGATAAAAAATCACTATCAACATAGATATGTAGGCCTAGATAAGTATTTCTTAATGTTGTTTTTTAATAGTTAGTTTTTTAAACGATGTACGGTACTTCTGATGTGTATCTAATTAATCAGCCTGAGATTTTTCACGGGAGCTTACTAGTTACATTATAATTACTAAACATTTGTTTATACATTCAGTATTAATTTACTTCAAAATTAATTTATGCAATCATTGGATTGTCAAAAATGTATAAATTGTAGTTAGGTTAATTAAAAAAAAATCTTATTTTGAAGGTATAATACATATTCACTTTATTGTATGATTCATATTTGTAATTTATATATGAATCGTAAATAAAACACATGTTATTGTTATAATTGAAGCTTATTTTTATTTTTACACTGTTATAAATTTAACTATACAAAATTATAACACTGTCTAACACCTTATTTTAACGAAAAAATGTAAGTACACTGGCACAAATAGACTCACCAAATTGAATATTTATTTTAGAATTTAGTTTACTCATATATATATACAAATAATAAAGATTATATATTTTCGAAGTAAGCTCTACAAAGTCTTTAAAAAAATCTAACGAAAATGAATTGACGAAGTCAAATAGTATAGACATGTTACACATGTTTTCGCTTTTTGGTATATGTTTTTAAACTACTTAAATTTGTCTACTGTATACCATAAATAAAAATCATGTTTCTTCGTTTGTGATCTTGTGTGAACAGAATATCTTGTTTCACTGCCAAATGAAGATATTTAGACTTCGATAACTACTGTTTGTTTTAAGATTCCGAGACATAACTTGGTTAAGATGATTCTTGAACTGTTAATTAAAACATTACTTCTTCTTATTTAAATTATACAAAAATAAAACTTAAGAATACTGAAGATTCTGAAGAATATAATACTCATTATTACTGACAACGTTTTTTATAATTCCCGTATTATTTGCATAAACACACTCTAAACAATTAATCGAATAGCAAAATAAAATCATGGAACAAATAATAATATAAATTAAAACACAGTATTTGCTCTGGATGTTTCATATAAAATTTAACAAAAATATCTATTATGCGAAATTTAAATTTAAGAAAGCAAATTTAATAAGAGAAAATTTAAACCCAAAAAAATGTACAGATATAATTGTACTATAACTTTATTATGATTGAACATAATACAATTCAATCATTCATTTACTGGTTGGTCTCTACGCTCTGCTAGTTAGATTAATGAGGGCGGGGTTGCAACTTTTAGCGCAAGGAGACGTAGTAAATAGACTATGTTATATGCAAACTGGACACGTTTTTAACCACTTTTTCACACTAATCCAGTTTAAACTTAAAGGTAATTGTTGAATAATTATTTAATACAATGTATTCTTTTTAATAAAAGAAAAACACACATTTTAAGAAACTATTGCTTGTACTTAGAAATTTAATGGATTATTTTTATATTAAAACCATAAACTAATAGCAAATCATTTACTTTAGTAAAATATTTTTCAAAATTAGAAAACACATTTGTACTTTTATAAGTAAATGTTAGTTATTGACAAAAAAAAGATTATTTTGAATACTTTGTTTAATCTACAAAATGTCAACAGATTAAAGATTACATAAATTGGTTTCTCATTAGAAAAATAAACTATTGAAGTCTGCAGTTTAAAGTACAAACTGAAGTAGTAAACCAGACTGATTCTTATTGATGAATTAAATTGTTAAACTTAACTTATTTAAATACAAGATAAACTTTGTATGTTTAATTTAAATCTCACTAGTGTATCTTTTCTTTAGAGAAATCCTTACTATAAAATTAAACAGTCTCATTGCTGGGAGAACCGTAGCTTTAGTTACTTTTAAGCGTCTCTAATAGTGTCTTGCCCATTTATTCTAACTTTATTTTATATCTACCGTTAGCGCTAGCCGTATCCCTTCCAAATTCCGTTGGCATATATGTTCACTTATGATTACACAGCGGCCATTGTGGCGGGTGTTAAGAATGTCTAACCAGTAGTTTAAAAGTATTTAATATGTTCACCGGTAAATAAAATAGCCTATGATAAACGAAGTAGTTTTCATGTGTTAGTTCATTTATATCGAACCGGAGTGCGTAATATACCACGTTGACCACTAAATTTTATTTAAGCAAATCAGGTTTCCATTGTGGTAAACACATTTAAATATGGTTTAAATTTAAGTTTGAAAATGATGTAAATTTCCAAAACTCTATTAAACTCCCAAGCATTGTACTCTAAAATAAATTTCAAACAAAAAACAAAAAAAATAAAAAAATGTGTGTTCTGTCAAATCCAAGCAAAATTTGATATGGCTGGAGACTTTCTCGAAAATAATGCATTAAATATACCCATTTTTTTTTATTCAATAGTCTCTGTTATTCTTGGATTTATATTTTGTTTAGTCTGACATGAAAATGTATATTGCAGCTAAACTCTCATAAAAAAATATCCTTTCAAAAATTAAAATGCAAAAAATGTACGTTTAAAAGTTCATTATCACACAATGTAAGAAAATTAAGGAAATAATAAAAAGATAAAATTTAAATTTGTCATAAATAAATTTAAATTTAAAGTTTCATAAATTATATAAAAAAGGAATTGTCAAGTATTATCTTTGTAATATTATTTATATTACGCATTGCTCATATGGAATTTTAAACAAATGCAATATATTTACTTACAAATTCTAAATACTACCTTTATAAAAGATCTTAAACTTTTATTTATAACTAAATAAAATCTGTTTGACATTGAATGTACTAAAGAAGAAAAATATGGATTACTTAAATTGTTAGGCTTTATGTTTTCTTATGGATTTAAAGTTATGCTAGTTAAATTAATAAATATGGAGAGGAAAATATGCGACGAATGTTGCAAACGCGATTGGCTAGATTTAAGAGGATTTTAAAAATGACACCGTAAAGGGGCATTACTCGGTAGGGAGTCACAAAGAACAGCAGGAGGAGAGTAATAACACTTTTAATCAGAAAATATATATAAACTATAAGCGTATCCAACTTTTATATTGGAAAAGAGCAATTTAATGAAAGCCACATACTTTTTATAAAGCAAATTAATGTTTATTATGGAAGTGTACCACACTACCTGACAATGTAAAACACTTTGTACCAAAAATGAATAATATTTGCAAAGCTTTTTGCATTCAGATTATATTGAAAAACTAATTCGACTGTGAGATGTAAACAAACGCGTTAGTATTGAAGCGTTGCGATTCCAGATTATTGTATAAAATATGTACATTTTCAAATAACGTATAATATTTATTTGTTAGTAATTTTGCTAACTCATAGCAAAATTAAATTTCAATAAATTAAAGTAATTGGTCTTTGATCAGTATTACAAAACTGTGTTTAAGTTTAGAAATTAGTGACACAATCACAAATGATTACCTCTAAGATTTGGCAGGGTATTTCTGTACAAGGAAATTGTGACATCTGCAAACGTTTGCACTAAATAGCAAACATTGTTTCTAAACATGGTTTAGTGTATGTGTTTAATCAGTATTAAGCTATTGTAAATTGTAAACTAGGATATGGTATATTTAATCTTTCAATAACACAAGCTGTATATGCCATTGTATTTAGGAGAAATATGTCAAAATGTATTCTAATTTAAGTTTTAAGAGTTTAGTATATATGTAGTCCATTATTGTACTGAATAAAATGATTGTAGAATTTAAACTTAGACATGTAGATAGATGTTTTATATTTAAATAGTATTTATAAAAGAAGGAAAATGTTTTTTAGCAAAAAAATCTAGAGCATCGCTATGTATTCAGTTATAATGTATATTTCAACACTAAGAATTTAATTTTCATTTAATTTGAAAAATTCTTTATTATGAAGTTAGTCTGTATATTTAATATATAAACAAATATGGTTTATGTTTGTTATCTCCATAGTAACTGTAAGTAACTTACAACCTTAAGTAATTTTATAAAAATTTAATTACTAAATTTTAAGTGCTAAGCATATACGAAATCAGTTTAAATTTTTTTGTATGCCTGTTTAAAGTAAACTTTATTCTAAAATGAACATTATTATTTTCTAATATTTAATACATTTAAAATGTTGTTAGGTGTTTGTAATTTACAACTCTTACTTTTTTTATATTAGTTTCATAAATTTCAAACATAACCATTTATGAACTAAATGTGTTGCATTTTTGTACAGTAAGTTTAAAAACAAAATACGCATTTATAAACAACTCAGTTCAAATAACTTCCATTTTGAAAATAAAAGGTTAAATTAATGTTTTAATAAATGAAAAATTAAGTTCTTAAATAATATTAAAATTTTCTTAAATAAATACCACGTGTAAAATATTATTATCTAAAAATTTAGGTTAACTAAAAATACAATAACAGTTTGTAATTACATTTTTTTATTAGTATTTATTAGTTTTATTTTTATTATGATTTTGTTATTTATATCGCTCCTAATTTATGCCTAATGTTACTTTAAAACCATTTATCAGTGTATTACAAAAGTTAATTTAACTTAAGTTACTAGGCTTGAAGCTACATTATTGTTTGAGACGTTTTAAATATAGCAGAATAACCACTGCACCATAATGAACTCACAAGTTCTGTATCCCCCTTAAACATTACTCCAGTTAGAAGTATAAAGGTACAGTAATGTCTGAGTCATTATACTTTATATAAACCAAGTATAAAAGCTCTGTTATAATATAGAATCTTAACCACCACATTAAAGTAATTAATTGTGTATTGAAATACAAAGGATAATTTAGAATAATTTAATTTAGTTAGTTTCAGAACACGCAATATATATATAATTTTACTGTAAGCTTTACCTTATTATGTCATTACTTGCAAAGTATTTCTGTGGAATTTTAATTTCAAATTTTACAGCTGAATTTATTTGTTCGACATCTACAATATTAGTTATTTCAAGATACATATTTCTCTTATTTTTCAACAACTTATACTATTTTTAATCTGTTTATAAAAATATTTCGAAAGCTAATTAAATTTTAAACTAGGTTACGTAAACAAGAACAGTTATGGCCGTGTTATTGTGGTTTTATTTTATGTTCTGTCGTATTAAACGAATAAAAACATAAACTTCTATTATGTACAGTTGTTTTAAATACTGGTTCTAGTGTTGATTTTTAATTAAATCTTAACTATATTATTATCTATACTGTAGTGATAAATAAACCAGTAACGTAAAACCATTGTAACGTATTAAAATAATATTCGATACTAGTAATTTTAGATTATTTAAGACACCATTTTATAACAGCCATATTTAAATATAAGTAATAGAAAAATATAATACAAACACAACAAATTACTCTTATGATTAACTAGAAATTACAAATTGAAGAATTGTAGTAAGAAGATACAGCACTTTTATACATACCTTATTAACTATATTTGACCTATAGTATAAAGTTCACGTGGGGAAAACTAAATGTAAAACATCGAATTGTTGTAATTTGTACAAATAAATAAAACCTTGTTTTATATTTATAACTTAGTAGGCCTATCCATACAATTTGATATCAAAATAACCTAAAATTACTATTATAAGTATAATTACAAAATTTTATATTTATTTAATGTTTATAATTTCTTTGGACTTTTAATTTTTTAACTAGAAAACAAAATTTTCCTACAAACAATAATTGCTTGCAAACATTAAAATAATTAAACTAAACAAACCTATTTTGGTAATATACAAATTATTAAATTATTAAAGATAATTCGAGTCAGAATATTCCTCTTTATAAACAATTTCTTTATAACTTGGAAACAAAATCATGTTATAAACAACATTTTAATAGACATTTAAAATAGTTATTGACATTTAATAATTTTTATTTAAGAATAATAATAATACGGATGTCAGAAAAAAATACTTTAAAACAAAAATGTATTGCATTTTAATAAATAAAAATTGTATTACAAAGGTTGAAGAGCACTGTATCGACCAATTCACAATGATTGAATGACTCCCCGAACCACAAATTTATTATATTTGTAGTTCGGGGTTTCATTCAATCATTGTGAAGAAATTTAATGTTCAATTTACTTGAGAATATTGTTTAATAAAACTGTATAAGATAAAAATTATCAATAATAATAACAAAACTTGTTTGCACTTAAATATTAATATCTACAAACCTCGTGGAATGCATTATTTGTTAAATCTTGTGCAACATTTTATAAACTTTCATATAAGTTATATTTGTATATCATTAAATTGTGGACATTTACTTGAACTTATATTTAAGTGTAAGTTTTCTGAAAAAAAGTTTTTTATCAAATGTAAAAATGAAAATTAATAATACAATTATAGCAATGTTTTTAGTTTTTTTTTCAAACATCAAGGTTTTATTTTAAAGAAAAAGTTGATTTAAATTAAATGTTATAATCCTAATGATTTGGTTTTATTAGTAATACAGTATTGTTAATTTGCGTAAAGAAGTTATGTCCTTCTTGATTAAATTCTATGTTCTTAAAATTACTATAAAATATTTTAGTCTCTTATTTATAGTTTCAATATAATATTACTTTTATAAAATTTCTCCCGGTCATGGTGTTTACCCAGGTCTCCTTTAGTTACTACTTTATTTGCAATATGTTTAACATGAAAATAAGGGTTCCTTATATGACTGGTGTGTATTTTTGGAGCATACAACTATTCCTAACTGCATTTTGTAAATTTATAAAAGTAATTTGGTTTGGAACTCAATCATAACAACTCTAGGACAATGTTTCTATATTCAATACTAAGATTATTAGGAAAATTAAGGTTTCTACTATAATCAACCAGCAACAAACTAGTATTATCAAAGAGAAGTTACGAGATGCAATTAAAATATTAGTATTAAAGTTATGCATTCAGAGGAAAAAATAAATGCATCTACCACTTTAACCAAAATTTAATTTTAAAGTGACTAAAAGGCATAACAAAAGGTTCTTCCTTCATCATGAACTTCTAAAATGGTTTTATTTAACCTTTTACCATTCCAAAAGAAAAGCGTAAAGTTGTGTGTGTCATAATTTCTACAACATGATACCTTTATTGCAACGCTATATCTAATTCTGTTGTCCAAAAATGATCAAACTGAATCAATCTGGTGACCAAAGAAAAAGTTAATTAAAAGAAAAAATAAAACCCTCAAAACCACCTTGCATTTGTCCGACTAATGTAGTACGCCTACAACCTGTTTGATATTGAAATTGTAAGCATGCATGTGAGACTGAATAGTATACTGTTAACGTTTCTGTTTTAAATCAGTCCAGCTTTGAATTAAATGTTTTACAATGGAGCCCTTTCACATGTCTGATTTTGTACCAATCTTACAAAAGAATAATTAAGGGAACGGAAACGATACTGGGCCACATAGATTGGTACTGTTCAAGACTTACCTTAGAATTTAAATATCACCAAAAGTAGGAATATTTCAGCTTATCTCTTACAATGCACAGGATACCTAGAGGTTAGCTCAATAAAGCATAGAAATATGTATAATTTTAGGTTTATTAACCAAGTTAAATAAAAGTTTATACGCCCTTAATACAAAAAGATAATTAATATGCCCTTAATACAAAAAAGATTGAGATTTAAAAAAAGGAAAACATATATATTTTATTAAATTTAATTTAAAAAACCCTTCCCAAAAATAAAATTCAAAAACCCTCCCTTTTAATAATAATTACAGAAATTATACAAAAATTTTACAAGTTACAAAGTTTTAACATGAAGTACCATGGATTTGTTTTAAGAAAAAAAATATATATTTGTCGTTGGCCAACTCTAAAGGGTAATTATATAATTAAATAAATAGACAAGATTAATTATGAGACGTCTCTCTATATATATATAAAAAAAAATATAAAATTTCTAATATGCAGCCCTTAAGGGCTAAGGTCCGAAATGTGCTAGCTTGCTCCTCCCAATTTATTTAATACTAACATATCCTAAATAGTACACATGTGCAAAATTATTTTCAAAAATCCAGCCTATTTAACACTTAACATAAGAAAAGAACAAATACAGATAGTTCTCTTTTTTTTTTAATTAACTTCTGTCTCTAATTAAAACTCAGTAGAAAATATTTAGATTATGCATTCCATTTTTCAGTTGCAAGGTAGGCCTTTTCTAATAGTAGTAGTAGCAGGTTATCTCATTGCATTAAACATCCCCTGCACTTGGACCAGTTTAACTGTATAACACAGATAACAATTTCCTTTTTAGAAAACTTGCAGTTATTTAAATAAGCATAAAATGATAGTTGTTTGAGTTGGCTGTATTTATTAAATTTTGTAGCACAAATAGCAAATTGCTACATAGATGGTGATTGTTAATATAACATGTGTAATGTTGCATAACACTGTCTGTACATGTTAGGTAAGCCACATGGTAACATAAAATAAATGTTAACGTTTAGTTACATATCAGCCATATATTTTGCTTATAGCTTATTAAAAGTTTTCAATATCTGTTACACTGTAGACACTCTACACAGTTATAGTTAATTAATGCATAACACTTTAGGCTTGTTGTGGAAATCTGTTTAGGCTTTAACAATAACAAAAATGATATCGGCTTTATAGTTTTTTGTAGGCTGTAAGATTTACATTTAAAATTTAGGCTGTAAGATTACATTTAAGTTTAGGCTGTTGTAAAAAAGAAATATATAGGTTTCTCTAATAAATTGAACAAAATGAGTTAGGAAGTTGTACATGAAGCAAAAGTGGAAATAACCTAATTAAGTTTTACAAGTAATATCTTATAATTATTAAGGTAAAGCTGAAATATTGTACCTGGTATGCGAAAACAAAAGGTTTAGAAGTAAATCATGTTCTTCAGCGACACACGTTACCCCGATCAAATTATTTAAGGTTCGGCAACATTACGACCACTTGCCAGCGTCTAAGAGTTTTCGTTCGTAACGGTCTAATGGCCGACGCTTTCTACGTACTCATGACCAAGCAAAAATTTTAACTGAATAGATAGAGAACAGCTGATCGGTTGTGGGATGCTATGGCATTCTAAAGTAGTGTTACGGCTTCAGATACCGTACGGAGTCGACGTCTGGCGGAGAAAAGGATAACTGGGTGAAGGTTAAATACAGAAAGGTTGTAAGTAGGTAAAATAAATGATAGAGGTTGTTGATGGACGTTACAATTTGTTGATAAACACCATTAGGTATTGTCAGGGATATACAGTACTGGTAGAGTTCAGTTGGCGGAACGCTCTATACTCATTCCGCCTGCCAATTGCGTACTTTACTGCATGAAGACATTGTTCCACAATCACTGTCTCTGACTATTCTTATAAAATTGTCTTTTACGATATATTGTTATAAATAATTTATAAATTTATCCATGAATAGTTTATTCAACAACAATTAATTATAATTACATAGTAGGATTTTAATACTTGAAACCGAAAGATAAGGAATGAGAATGTTTTTAGTAATGACGAATTATGATTCAGTTTCCTTAAATAAGCGTAGTAGATGCCTTCCTGCTGGCACCACCAACTATGCTGCCTATTACTCTAACTAAATCCCAAAGACATATATAATTATAAAACAAATTAACAAGTTATTAAAACAAAGTTATTTGTAAAGAAACGCATTCCTATAGAAACATCGTATTAACTAATCATATCAAAAGTATGCTAGAACCACACCTGTAAACGTATATGTTACAATTCCCAGACATTTTGTGATAACATTTATTTTCCATACGCCTACGTTACAAACATATGTAAGCAATACATGTGTTGAGTATTAAGTTGTTTCACAAAGAATTGTCAAAGGAAGCATTATTGCATGGGAAAGAAACATCACAAAATATATGATGAGCACACATTTATAAAAATATAGAGCCAATCAGAAAATGATTTGAACTGACAAAAGTTGATGGTAGATGAATTTGAGAAAAGTTTAATTTTAAGAATCATATTTACTATAGAATAATGAATTAAATGTATAAAATTAACTGAAAATTAAAGAATTTATAAGAATTGTATGACTATAAAACCAGCAATAATAATAGTAAAACTTGTTCGAAGGAAATGTGTGTACTAATATACGTACTTCAAAATGTATTTTATTAGATTTTTATTTCGTTCTGATACTAAGCTTGTCTTTTTTAAAGCAATCAGAAACATCTTCGTCTTTTATTTGTTATCAAAAATGCTAAGGAAATTGGTTTCCTTGAAAGAGTTGTCATGTTTTAGTATTGATGTACATTATATTGATGTATTCTAAGTACTGTCAATAACAGGTTTTTCGTTTATATGTCGTATGATTTTGAAAAATATCTAATTATGATTTTTGTTAATTAGTGTATGCGTTAAGCTACTCTATCGAATTTCGTTTATAGTGACTTGTTCAAATGAATTTATTTAAACCACTTAATTCAAGTTTATAAAACAAATAGTAAGAGACTTAAACTTTGTGAAATCATTTATCAAACTTTGCTTATAATGATTTTGTATTTTTAATTAACCAGAAAGTTATTTTTTATTCTCAAAGATATTATTAAGTTCGTAACTGAAGCTAGTAATTGTTTTAATTTTGGAATTTTTGATACTATTAACTTTGGTATTATTATTTAATAATTGTTTTGATAAAATAATGTGCTTGTTATTTTATGATTTAAAAATAAATGAGAACATATTTATAATATATTAAAATACAAAATTAAACACACAGCATTTACAAGAGTATACTGAAAGTACGTGTTCAAATAAATAATTCTAAATATTTAACTAAAAACCTTATAGAATACATCATTTTCAATCTACACTTATGTAAAATATTTTGTATTTCAAAATTAGCAATTGATTAATTTTCAAGTAATATACATACATATGTATGTACCCTACTATTATACAAAGCATACAATCGTTTAAGTGTTCATATGTTATGTAAAAGAAAAAAACTCAATATGTTTTGTATAAATAATTAGAGTAAATTAATGAAGTTGATTTCGTCATAAAGTAAAAGTGGAAAACATTGCAATAAAGTCTTAGTACATATTGAAGTCCTAAATTTAATATAGACTTTCACTGGCTTACTTCAAGCTTGATAATCCTTGATAAACACAATAAGCTCTTAATAATGAAGTCTATTGTTGGTTTTAAAAATTGAGAATTATAAGCATTATATATCTATATAATAAAAATGAATTGCTGTTTCTTTGAAATCGCATCAATTGAGAACTGCTGGACCAATTTGGCAATTGTTTGTTTTAAAATTTTCGTAATAGTCCGAACTAAGTTTTTATATAAAGAAAAATTTGAAAAGTTTCCCGAAAAAGTTTCAAATTTGGAAAAAACTAAACAGCCTCTTTTGTATGGACTCAAGACCATAGCGCTCAAAAACAGCTGTTCGTATAAAATGCTTAGTAACACATGTTTGTTTACATTCATTACCATAGCAACTTTAGCAAATTTATAATCAGTTTATTATTCTTCAAAACCAATAGCTTTTTAGATTAGATTGACAAATTAAAAGCAAACACAAACAAAAATCAATAAAACATGCTTAGGCCTACTATATTATAATTAAATTTAAACATCGGTTGTTACATATTATTATAAATAAAACAACTGTTATGGATCAAAAACTGAACATAATTTTAAATTAGGCCTACAATGAACCAAAAAACTTTTATTTGCAACCAATTTCTCTAATTTATAATCGGGTTATTATTCTTCAAAAACCAAAACAGCTTTTTTAGGTTAGATTGACAAACAACACAAACAAAAATCAACGAAAAATGCTTACTGTATTATAATTCAATTCAAACATCGGTTGTTACATATCTATTTACTTACATATATTCTGTTTAAAATATTGTTTATATAAATTGTTTATATAAATTGTTGACATAAACACCATTTGCAATTCAATAACTTAAGTCAAAAGAATGAAATTTGATAACTACCCTTAAAATTACATAAAGCAATAGCGAAGCATTGCCGGGTCCACTAGTCATTGCATAAAATTTATTGCTGATAATTTCTATTTTCAAAAGACTGTGAATCTGTTATTTAATAATTGCGTGAAAATTGCATTACAAGAACAAACAAACCTTCTCCTTCAATAGATATGTCTGAATGGATTGATTAGAAAATAAGGTGCGAGAAACTGCCTAACAAAATTGACAACAAACAATCTCTCCATGAGATCATTCATTCATAACACGTATTTACTTTTATTCCCACTCTCGTATAATACTATATAATAATTGTATTTTGATCACTTCTAATGATACTTCTATCTATTTTATTTAGCATTAAATAAATATTCTATTGAAACGCCACATTTATCAAAATAACATTATAGCTATTACAGTATTACATTATTTGAGTATCAAACTATTTTATATAACAGTTAAATATACTTAGGTATTGTCTGAAAATTTCACGAGATTATGTGATGGTAAAAGTAAAACTAACTAAAACATATAGGAGAACCAGTTAGTTTATAGTTAGAGTGTATATGTAAATCACACATATAAACACTGATTAATATTATTATGTTTAAAGCTCCAGTTTTGTTTTTAGGCTATTTATAGCTTATCGAAGTACAAATTAAGTCTTTAATTATTAACTTTAACTAAAAGTATAACACAAAAACCTCATTGATAGAACTAACACTAAATAAAAAATGCAAACGAAACCGCCAAATGATATAAAACATAACAAATTTAGATTATTACTTTTTAGTTAACTTTGTTTTAAACCTGAAGTTGATAACTGAGATAATATGACTAGAAACGTGCTTTTTCCACTAAATATAAAACATTTACGTTTTGCTGATTACTTGATAATGGTTTCGTTTTATAAATAGAAAACATACATTTATTGGTAAAATGTTTTATAGCTTTAATCTTTTAATATCCTTTAGGAATGCATTATTCACTAATCGCACAATATAGTAGAAAGGGTTTAACCAATTATACTTAAGTCAGAGTTAAAATTGAAGAACACCTGAACCTTAGCCAATATGCATTAAACAGTTCACCGAACTAGCCCGTTTAATGTAAGACAGATTGCTTTTATTTTGTAACAAATTGCCTCTTTATTTAAACTTAAACGTACTATTTACCATTCCTATCTATATATTTAATATGAATAGTATAAAGTACACATTCTGGAGGAACTTTTTCACTGTCTACGTACACTTTTTGGATTATTAAATTATAATAGCAAGTTAGATAAAAAAATATGTGTTTTATTTTTAAAATACCAAGGTACGTCAAATAAAAAAAAAATCACATCAACATATTTTATTATTTTGTTTATATAATCCAAACAAAAGTTTGTATTTTTTTAAATGTTTAGATTTTCTTGAAATTATTTTATCTTTACTAGATATTATTAAAGGTGTTTGAAATACATCGAATTGCTATTAAGAGATATTTGGTAATGTATAGTCCCTCTCAATATAACAAAAATATAAATTTAAAACAACCAACCCATTATTACAAAATATGTAGAGGAGATGATTTATGTGTGTTTAATAAATTCATTATTTCGAGTTTTACGATACATCAACATGCATTTTTGTTTGTGTTAGTTTTATGACGTTGTGGCATTACACGCTCATAAAATGCGGTAATTTAAAGTGTTTAACAGCCCGACGTGTTATGAATACATCCATTATTAATGCATTGCACCAATTTTTCAGTTTTAGATTATGTAAATTTGAGGTGATCAGGGAAGTCTTTGAATTTAATTTCCTTCCTATTAAATTTATGTTTAATTATTGTAAAGATTTTTTTTGTGTTTAGTAAAATTTGTATTTACTATTTAAATAATAAAGACCTAAACCATAACTGGTATTTAAAATAAATAAATCTAACGTAATTAATTAAATCTGACGTCTGTATTAATTATCAAGAATAAATTATTTTCAAATTAAAATGTCTAAGAAATAAAGATTTGATGGTAGTTAAAAAAAGATACAACAAGAGGAGAATAATATCTATAATATCCAGTGATCTAGATTTTACTTTATTTATATTAACAAACACTTTTCAAGTCTTACTAATTATTGACACAATATGATACACACACACTCACATATATATATAATTTTGGTTTTAGACAAATTTTAATTTTTGAGCAACTTTACAAATAAGTAAGCGTACTTTAAAAGCTATATACTATACTCAAAATTTAAAAAAAATTAATATGTTGAGTTTTTAAGAAGATATTAAGCACACAATTAACAACAAATTTAAGTATTAGACACCATAATTTAATGACTGTTAATTATTCTTAGACATGGTAGGTACTTAATGAAGGTGACTTATCAATAGCAGGCGCACTGTTATTTATATTTAGTAACAGTATTTTTACCAATAATATTCTTTCTATTAGATTATTGATATGATTTTTAGAAACAGATTCGCTTGCTGGCGAATAGTGGGTGTCACTTTTACGCCTTACGCTATTTTCAATACTAGGATTCCGTGCCCTACGTAGTAACTTTGAATATAATGTTCATATTGCTCATTATTATTAAATAAATAATTTTGAATTACATACAGAGTTTACTTTCCTATGGTCTTATACTATCTCCATTGGTTGGACTGACTTTTTGTTCACCTCGGCCACTCTAGGTCCAAGTACCACTCATACTGATGTAGAGCCAGTATTCCATACGGATTATTGTGGTGTTGGAACACAAAGAAAATGTACGACTACTGGTAGAGTTTTACAACTTTCTTATTATATTTGGTATACGATTTAAGTCAATGACGTTATAACTTTTATTATTTTACTGTACTTGACAGAGATGCTAGATTTGTAAATACAATGTAAGGTTAAGAATACAGCGAGAGAGCAGTCCTTGACTCTACGGAATCAATGATTAATAAGGAATATGGGGAGTCTCATGACCAATATCAGCTCTCAAAAATTTTTTTTTTTTAAATTGACAATAAGTTATGTTGACCTTAAAATTTGCATGCGTGTCAACTAAAGTACAATAAATCAGTTTTAATATTTTATGACATGCTCATTAACATTAATGCATCTACCTATGTATTTTTCAATAAATTTTATAATTTACTAATACTAATAACTTATAATTACCTTATGTTTAATTGTTTTTGCTTTGTTTTGCTCGACAGTATCGAACACGTTCCTTGGAGAATTTTAGGACGTTTAACCTCTAACACTAATCAAAATGTAGTCTTTTAAAATTACTATATTTGTACATATCCATTCATTTTATTATTTCTTGTAGTATGTTAATCTCGGTACTGCGGATAACGTCAAACCCTTCACATTAGGTACACTAATTATCCAACCATATCTGATGCGTAATTGCATATCTAAATAATTTAGGCTTATGTTATTTATAAAATTTCCATATATTACAGTAAATTGTTGAGTTGAAAAGCTACGTAAATGTAAACCAATAATTCCATTCTAAAATATAATATAGATTACGTAATTATATTTTGATACGCATTTTTTCGGTAAAAAATCACAATTAAATAATACAATAAATTACCTTCTAAGGTCCGTCTTGTGACTTCAAATAGTTTTTTTATCTAATTAGGTTTATTACATGTTTCGAAGTCTTCACAACTTCATCATCAGATACCTCTTGCTTTATTCATTCACTTGAGGAACTCGTCACACATTAAAATCGTTAAAACACTTAGGCCTAACACTTACACAAACATAAAAACGTTAAACAGTTTTGTCCAGCACCGGTGTGCACTCTAATAAGTACGGTGAAGCACTCAGAGTCCGGTTATAAGATAGGGTAAGGTATATGAAGTTGTGAAGACTTCGAAACATGTAATAAACGTAATTAGATAAAAAAAACAATTTTAAGTCACTAGATGGACCTTATAAGGTAGTTCATTGTATTAATTGTATATTATTTATAATTTATATAGGAGGTAATCTAAATATCCAACTAGACAATTTAATTTAGTCGATAAACCAGTTTTTTTTCATTCAAGTGCCTGTAAATTAAATTCCTTACCGTTGAACCTCAATCTATCCATTAAGGATAATTTATTTATTATTATATATTTTAAGGAATATATAGGCCTACATAAATGTTTATTAGGAAATTAACCTGAAATGTGTATATATTATTAACAAATGTACTAGTGACTATTTGTGAATTAAGGTAAATTTTATGTAGAAATGTACTGTATGAAAAAAACATACGTTTCTTTCAAAGTTACGAACATTTAACGAGAAAGCGATTACAAAGTATTTAAACAATACCTTTTCCTACACATCTAAACTTCAGAGTAAGTTCTAGTTGTACCATTGCATTTTTATAAACTAATAGAACTCCGATCCAATGCAATATTTCATTCCACTGTAAATTTGACGATAGTGGCACTATCTATTGGGGAAACGACGGAAGCTGCCGTATGGATGCAAGATCTATTTATTATTCATGATCTATGGTTGTACATACAACTATTTTATATTGAGCTTTAATGCCCAAATATATGATAACATATATTATAAAGTTGTTTCTATTGTAAAATTATAATGGTGGTGAGGTCGTAATTTTAATAAAATCAAATTATTTTTTTACTGCATTATAAAAATTAAATTTTATTTTTTAATCCTCCATTCATACGAGTTTTTCTGAGACAAATTTTAGTATTACAGTGAAATGACATCTTATCTTTGATTACTTTACGATTGTCTCAAAATGCTGATTATTTGGTTATAACTTTTTTTCAAAATTGTATTTAAACTTTAGATCTTATTATTATGTTAACATTCTAAGATAAATAAAGATGACTTTCGGTAGATAGCTAATTCTTGATTAATTTTTTAAAAAATAAATACAATAATATGTAAATTATGTTTAGATTGACAATTATTGCTACCTTAAGTTTTAATGTCATATGGTGATATCCTAAGAGGAAAAGTAATTAATACATTTTCGAAAACATTCACTATTTATTCTATATGTTAGAAATAATTATTATTGGTAGAAAAAATATTACTAATTTAATTTTGTATTCGAATATATTTTTTGTATAACTGTACAAGTCTGCTAATATGTAGTCATTCATAATATTTCAAATACATCTTTTGAAAGGTAGTTAATTGCCTTATCACTTAAGTACTCCAATATATAAGACTTCTTTTTTCTTTAAGTTTAAATCACAGTACTGTACACTATATTCAACAGATGTTGGTTGTTTACTTTTTTTAGGCTTGTTATAGAAGAGACCGAATAATTCTGACGCGGTTATATTGAGAAATTCAGACGAAATATTCTCGTATATTATGTGTGATCTATATAAGAATGAAGCATTATAATAACAATATATTTACAATCTTTCTAAACAATACCAAATACAAAATTACGACTCAATACTCTCAAATCATTTCCATTAACCTATACCTATAGTAAAGTTACAGAAAAGCCTCGAGTGAACACATTTTGACTTGAAGAGAACGATACGAGTTGTGAATGAAACGTGTCCCTTTATTTGACCCTGCAGAATTTAATGCTACTTCAAAAGTGAGTTGAATTAATATACATGAAAACAAACACCATGAAACTAATATTAAAACAACTGAGAAAATCTCTATTTCATTGATCAAGAAATTGTCTGAATTCTGAGTAATGATAACAAATTAACTAAGATAATTCACATTTTGAAATAAACTTGAATTACAAAAGAATATCATATAGAACACTTTTCTTATGAGGACAAGGACATTCAGAGGTACAACAGAATTAACAAAAAACAGATTATAAAAAATATGTTATCCCTTTGTATAGTTTCACTACCACTAGAATGTTATACATGCGAACAAGGTTAGGAAGTTATTTGGTTAATTCAGCTTCAAAATAAATGCAAATGTGGAGTGCACGCTCTGGAACCTTTGTGAATATTTAAAATCCTTAGCTATCCTTCACAGAGACATAAATGTATAAAATGTCAGACCTTTTATCAAATCTAATAACTCTAGTTTCTTCAACTGATACTTTGTCACTGTTATGATTGTCCAACTACCTATGCAACGTTAAAAGTTTATTTGTAGTTATAAAAAAAAAATCTTAAATTGGTTTTAAAAAAATAGTACTTATACATTATTAATAAAATATGTTTATGTTTACCGATTATTACAAAGATATTTCAGTATTATCATGGTCATTCTAGTATTTGTGCCGATTATCATTATTATTCTAAAGTTTTTTAAGTCTCATCTTTCTTAATCGTCATTGTTTCACTTTTCGCAGAAAAATAATTCTCATCATACCAACGCAATAAACCATTGTTTTCAGTACTATCAGCTGTGATCGAAACCAATCGATTTCCGATAGGCCGGGTAAACAGTCCGGGAAAAACTTTAAAAAGAACTAGGCCGGGTAAGAAGGTTCCAAGATTTGTCACCATTAGAGCAGCTATTTTACTTACAGTATTCCATTATATAAACAGCTGATTGTTTCTAGCAACATAAACACATGAAACAATAACAAATCTTTGATGTTGTTCGTTTATTAGCCTATAGGCTATTGTTAAAGTGTAAACGTACCTAATAATGGCTGATTCAAATTGTTTTTCAAATTACCCTAAGACAATGCATTTCTTTTAATTTGTAAAATTACCTGATCTTAACCTAATAAATATTTGATAGTTCAAACAAGTTACTTTTGTTTGTAGTTAATAGCTGGAAACAGTTCAAATATATCAACACATAACCAGTTAAGAGGGGTTGTAGGCCCAAGTTTATTTTTAGCCACCCTGTATATTTAATAAAAGGTGGTATGATGAAAGTACTGTTCATAACTCGTCCGAAAGTACTATTATGTACCGATGCTTGATCGAATTAAAGTACTCGACTTCACCTCGTCCTTGAAACTCGATAGTGCACCGGTAACGGACACTTTCCGGACTAGTGATGAAATATACTATTTCATATATATATACTATATACTATGAATATATATACTATGAAATATACTATTTCATCACTCTGTACTGAAAATAGCCACTTTCAGTATCAGCTTTGAGTATTGAAAATAGCGTTTTGCCAGTCTAGGTTGGCAAAATCATCTGGAATTTTTGACGACCTCTAAATTAGTTATAAATTATAACACTAGTAGCGCTATATATAATAATTATGATTTGAAATGGTGAATTATTAATTTATTAGATGTAATAACCATTTTAACAAAGAAACAAACATGAGTGACAATAAAAACTACATTTTGATACTATTTACAAGTAAATAAAAATAGCCTATAACTTATCAACATACCCCAATTTTCAGTCAATAGTAGTACTTGTTCTTCAAAGTATGGCTACATGTTTCGCTGCCACAGGCAGCATCATCAGGCCAGCCAACATCACTAATACTAGTCCATTGTTTACATAAACATCACATACATATAAACACAATAAACATAAATAATTGTGCAGATATGGCACTTGTCAAAAATAAAAATAAAAATTGTTTTAGTTCCCAATACTTAGGCCACATGTTTCTTCAATGAGATGTACTGGGAGACTGCTACCTCAGGTATTCCTTATCAGATTTGTACCTTTGGCCTTATTCTGAAGTTCAAAAATTAAGTCATACATACAATTGGAAGTGAAATTTAATTTATCATTTAAAATGTTTGAATGATTAAACTTTTGGTGCTTATAAATTTCCAATTCTTCCATTATGTTCAATTTGTGTCCTTTTCTCATTTTGTGCAATATAGTCAAGTTATTCTGTATATTGGTGTAATTGTGGCGGCTATCTATTAGATGTTCTGCATATGACGAATGAATTGAATCTATATTCCTGCTATTGGGTAAATGTTCTTTAAAGCGAGTTTTAAAAGATCTACCTGTCTGACCGATATATTGTTTCTCACAATCATCACAGTGGATTTTGTATACGCCTCCATCTAAGTACTTATCTTGGGTAGGTTTTGGGTGTTTTAAAAAACGCTGTAGACTGTTATTGGTTCTGTGTGAGATACAGTATCCGAGTTTTTTTAAATATGTTGCGGGTTTGTTTTTCAAATGGTGGTGTATAATCCATTGTAATGTATTTCATTTTATTCTTGTTACCACCATTCCCTTCTTTGTTGATCGGAGAAGCCCTACGATGTCAAGCGAAACATGTAGCCATACTTTGAAGAACAAAGTACTACTATTGACTGAAAATTGAGGTATGTTGATTGACTAAAGTAGTTCTAAAGCTAAACAATGAATACTATAACTTATTATTTAAAAAAGTACATCAGTACGTTTATTCATGTAAAAGTATAGGTAGTGGTATATTAAAATTGAGTCTATTAATATTACGCGATGATTTGATATCAGCTGTTCCAATTAAGTGAACTTAATGTATTGTTGCCATGCAATGTTTGCGGGTATTCTCGGTCGAAAGCGATAAAATAAGGACATAATAAAACTGCGAAGACAAGATAAATTTTTCCTTAAAAATCAATGCCTAGGCCTATACATTCTTAAAATTAAGGAAGGTATTAATTTGTATCGCTGTTGATATTAAAATCAGCTGATCTTAATAATTTAGTTAGTGCTGTAAACGTAAACTATGTACTTCAGGAATGTTACTGGGAAACGATAGGCTATTTTGAAAAAAAAAATGTATATTCAATTTATTATTAATCACAGTGCGATGAAAAATATCGTTCATCCACGGGCCAAAAGTGGCTTTTTGATTCTGGTTCATTTTCGGACCTCGGCTTCGCCTCGGTCGTTAAACTAGAGCTCGTATCGAAAAGCGTCACTTTCGGTCCTAGTGATGAAATATACTATTGTAGCATAACTTAGTTGGAATTTGTACCTTACATAGATATTCTTGACTGTGGTAACTGATGTTACATTTTTGAAATAACTACTTTTGGTACTTCTGAGTGTGGTAACATTATATGTACTGTTATTCTGTCATTTGAATATTTAATATACAAGAAGTGTATATAGTAGCTGGGCACAATGCTATACATTCAGGATTATCCTAAACGTAAACACATGTACTTAGTGTAAATAATCTAATGATAATGTTATAAATATTCGAGCCAAAATACCTTACACGAGTCTATATTTATATAAATGAAACATTTGTTGACCTTTGGAGTTAACTGTGATACAATATATGTTTGAAACGAATGCTAACAATACAGGTTAGACACCTTATATTGAGTGTAATATTCCTGTTTTATCTTTAAATTATATCCCCTTAAAACTATTGATAAAACACATGTTGCTAGTCATTAAAATCTATAATTAATATTTATGTTCACTAAGCTATTGCTTACTAAAAATAAATGAATACAAAAACGTTTCTAATACACGTCAAACAAATGATGACTTGCTTACTAAAGACAACTCTTACATATAAGTATTTTTTAATTTAGGTTATACAAATTGGAGATGTTTGTCTATATAGGATATGGAATTCAAATTTTCAAACATGGTTCGTACATTTTATACATCAAATTAAATATTGCAACAATTAAATGTTTAACATTGTTTTTTTTTAATTATCAGTAATAAATTATTTAACAAGAACATATATTTTATTATAGAATAAAAATATTTTACTATAGTATATAAGTTTTTATAGAATACACAGTGAACACATTAGTATTAAATTACAAAAATGTATGAAACGAATTAGGGCAAATGTAAAATCATTATCTATACGAAAATTGTGAAAAATATGGTTTAATTGTAATAAGTATAAAATTGCAATTAGTAAGGTTTACAACAGTGATTTTGATTAGCAGGTAAAACCACATCAAATCATCTTGTACAAGATAATTTGAAACTGTAAAACTAATATTATTTATTTACTGAACTTATTTGTTAGATAACTTACTTTAATGTGGTGTTAAATCGGTTAATAGTATTTTATAAACTAATTTTTAATATTTAGTATAAACTCCAAGTAAAACTGTTGGTGTATGGTGAAGGATTTATTGAAAAGCATTAAATTGGAAGCTACTTTTGAATATAGTATAATATTTATCTATTGTAAGAAGATTTAGTAAAAGTTTAAGTCATTCATTTAAATAGATCCTTTGTGAAAATGAGTGGACTATTACGCTATCAAAGATATTTGTCAAATATTGGCCAAACTTGTATCATTTGTCAAAGAATAAATACTACACCTGTAAAATTTCTTTGATCAGCTGTGTTATTAACTAGATATTTTTGGGATTAAGTTTTGTTTTATTATTTTATTATTATTATTTATTTACTATGTTTAAATAAATACAGCTGTTGAAAGATTGTGACTCATATTATAACCAATTTTAAGATTTCAAAAACAAATCTTAAAAAACTTGTAAATAAACTTTTACAATAAAGTAAACATAATTAAAGTCCCTCTTTAATGTTTACAAAAAACATAAACATAGGCTAAGGTTATACTGCCAACCCCAATATTATGAACTGCAAAACATTTGTAGGTCTAATTTGTTCTAAAATTGTTTGCCTTAACATCGCTGTATTTGAAGGGATTCGTGTGAATGTTAAACAAACACATTCTTCTATTTCGTAATGTGCAAATTAAAGCATAGTGCAGGCAAAGCTATTGTTAAGAATTAATAAAATTTTTTAAAGAAAATTTAATTATTATCTTAATATTATAATACAAAAAGCATAAATAAAGTTCCTATCCACTAAATGGAGCAAGATTTACCAATTTAAAAAGCTAATAACAAATGTAGTTGTATAGTGAAGCTAAACTGTCAACTAATGATAAATTGTCACACTACTAAAAACATATGTGAAATACTGCTTGCGTGGAAGTTAGTGAAACAAATAATTTTTTTGGAACTATTCTGGGCTTACTGTAATAAGAGTAGAAACTTTGGTATATTTTTCTTGGGAAATGGGTACACTAGCTTTAGAAAGTTTTCTTTAGATAAAGCATAAAACATAGCACACCTAAATTTAATTAATTAATATAGAAGTCCTTATGATATTATTAATTAATTAAAAAAGTGTACTTAAAGTTTTTTCTCAGAGTAGTTTGTCAAACAGTGCTGAAGTTTATAGCTTTTGTTCTTATAATTAAGAAAATTGTTTATGTAAAACTTGTAACTCTTAGACATCTGATTAATAAAGTTAAAGTTTATGTATTTCTTTATGACAGTCTTCATTTAACTAAAATCTGTTTTTAAGAGGTATATAACATTATTACCTTATGCGTAAAATTATTTACCCGTGCTTACCTGAAAGCTACCGGCCAGTATAAATTGATCCAATACTAACTAAAACTATGAAGTCTTACCTATTAGGTCCACTTCACATTTATCGTATTAGCAACAAATTGTTATATATTTAGCAGCAATCGACCTTTTAAACTGTTGCTAAACAACAACTCGTCAGAAATTTAAACTGTTGTTGGAAACGTTTTACAAAGTTTTAATCACAAATTAACTATATTTTCCTAAACCTTCCATAAATATTTTTGTATATACTTAATTAGTTAAAACTTTACCATAAAAATAAATTTTCTTACATAGCAATAAAGACCTGGTCTCTATTACCAGTACAATATGATGTAATTATTATTAATAATTATTTTTTACATTTATATTTTACTGGAAATGGCTTAAAATGCTAATAAAACTATTATTAGCTTACAAAACTCTATTATCAGATAACAAGAATCTTGAACTATTTCAGAAACTCGCTGTAAATAGTTCAAGAAGAACGTCTTGAAGTTGTAGCACTCTGACCCAGAATTAGGTAGTCATTGTAAGCATAACATGATTACCACCCTCATTAATGCAATTACTGTAGTGTAATTAGTTAAGCGATAGAAATCTGAAGCTTTGTGTGTCCACATCTCCATTGTTAGTTATGACATTTCTGTTGATTGGAGTGTTTTCCAAATAGCTTGGCAAGATTTTTCACTATTAATCTTATTGTATTTTTAGAGACATGAAAATCATATTCCAAATCTCAAAAACTCATGCCGGATTCAAAATACCTAAAAACAAACATAACCATTGTTAGCAATTTGTTTCCAAAAGCAAGTTTGTTTAATTATTTACTATTTTTATGCTGTTATCGTAGAGGTGAGGGTGGTAATATGAGCCATGTAGGTATTATGAGCCCCCAATAATATCTGGTCATACTGTGCACACAACCTCGTAGAAATTATTGAAAACACTATATTAAGTTCCTTTTTATGCTACTAGAGCGCTCTGGTTCAGTTGTGTATGATAGTTGATGGTTGAAACAGGTGTTTGTGTTTTACTTCCACTGAAAACTTTAAAAGGTACCTATTTAGCGTTTAATTACGGTTACTATTCGATAACATTTACTCTTATAGGCTATGTGATCTGATAGAGTAGGTTTTAAACTGTGATTTAATGTAGGGGATAAGTAATTTAGACAGTATCAAAGGTTGATTATGGTTTGAGGAAATTCAATATGGCGATGTTGGTAATGTGAGCCCCCTTCTGTGCCTGGTATATGAGCCCCAATTTTTGAGGGGCTCATATTACATACACTACAACTTGTGTTTGTACTTTTATTGTTTCAGATGCCACGAAAGGTTCTATGCTCAAAACCTACACCTAAAAGAAAAAAATGGAATACTGATGACATGGTTATGGCAATAAAGGCAGTTAGGAACAAAGAAATGGGTTTGAAAAAGGCTTCCCAGACATTTTCTGTCCCAAGACCGACTCTGCAAAGGCTTGCTCGAGTTGACAAACCGCCGGAAGAAGCCGCTGCCACTCGACTGGGAAGGAAAACTATAATGGGAGATGAGTTGGAAAGGGAGCTAGTTGAGTACCTGCTTCTGATGGAGAGCAAATTTTACGGTCTAACCAGGCAAGATGTTCGCAGAATAGCGTACCAACTTTGTGAAAGAAACGGAATCAAAAATCCATTCACAAGAGAGGGGTTAGCTGGTAGGGCGTGGTTTGACCACTTTATGAGGCGGCACAAGGATGTCTTATCTGTATTGAAACCTTCAGCAACTTCATTTTCGAGGGCAAATGGATTTAACAAAGAGGCAGTCAACAATTTCTTTGACATCTTAGAAGCTGAGTATAGTAAACACAACTACCCAGCCGACAGAATCTTTAATGTCGATGAGACGGGAATTTCAGTGGTCCAAAGCAAAATTCCCAGAGTAATGGGTTTAAGGGGAAAGAGACAAGTAGGAGCTCTTAGCTCAGCTGAAAGAGGCGCTCTTGTGACCGTCATCTGCTGCATGAGTGCAGGGGGTACCTTCATTCCTCCCATGTTAATTTTTCCGCGGAAGAATATGTCACATGTTCTAATGAAAGGTGCTCCACCAGGAGCGATTGGTAGGTGCCACACATCAGGGTGGATTCAATCTAACTTATTTACTGACTGGCTACGTCATTTCATTGAAAAAACTAAGCCCACAAAAGAAGATCCAGTGCTTCTGATCCTTGATGGTCACAATTCCCATACGAAAAATATAGATATCGTGAATCTTGCAAGGGATAACTTCATAGCAATCGTAAGTTTGCCCCCACACACTTCACATAAGCTACAACCTTTAGACAAGTCATTCCTGGGGCCTCTAAAACACCACTACAGTGAACAAATACGCCAATATATTAGACATGGCGAAAAACGTGTGGGACCCTACGATATTGCAGAACTTCTGGGACAAGCATATCTGACTTGCCAGACAGGGTCAATAGCTGTGAATGGGTTTAAAACGACCGGATTGTATCCATGCAATAGAAATGTCTTCATTGCTGCAGATTTTGCACCATCATCTGAAGAGACGCTCAACATGGAGGCCCTACTGCAAGCAAGGATGAGAAAGCATGCACATGCTCAAATGGTACAAAACATTGGCAGACCTACTGAACTCTCAGAGGAGGACGTCGATGACCCTGAATAGATCAACCAAAGCCTAAATGACGACAATTCACCCGAGATCCAGCGACAACCCACCACATCCACCCTATTTCGACCATCCACTGAAGACCTAGCCTTTGCAGGTCCATCCGGTGAATGTGGGAATCAACAACAACGTTCTACACCCGCTGTATCACCAAAGGATATATGGCCTGTGCCCAAACCGAAGAAAAAGGTTTCAAACAAAGGACCAAAACCCTCAAAAGCTGCTCTTGTCAAGTCATCGCCCTACAAGAATGCTCTTCTAGAAGCTGCGGAAAAAAATAAATTGACTGAAGATAAAAAAAGAAGAATCAAAGAAAAGAAAAAAGAAAAAATCCAGGCTTCTAAAAAGAAAAGTACCACAGTTAAACGATCTGTAAAACGGAAAATTCTTGTAGACGAAGATTCAGATGAATCAGACTGTTCCGTCAATTCCGGAGAGTCTGTTTGGGAAATGCCAGTAGGAGTTGTTAATCCCGGAGATGAGCACACACCCTGTATGTTTTGTGAGGGATTATACTCAGCAGATCAACATGGAGAACTCTGGATACAGTGTATGATGTGCGAAATGTGGGCGCACAATGACTGTGCTGGGGCCGAAAAAGACGTTTACGTTTGTGATTTTTGCAGAACATAAATTATTTTCTGTTTGTTTTCCTACTTATATACACTGTTTAGGTTTTTTATTTAATAAAATACAATGTTCATATTTATATGGATATTTGTATGACTAATCTTTTGTAACTGTGTCTTCCATGTATTTACTCTAGGGGCTCATAATACCAGCACAGAACATTTTTTCAACAATACGACTTGTTTGGATTTTTTTTTTTTACTTTCTATGTATTTAATCAACTCCATATTTTGTTAATATATTCACCAAATGTTATACTTTAAGTTCAACATAAATAATGTAGTTAAAACCATTAAACACAATTTATTATAATAAAAATGTAAGTAGGAGCTCATATTACCACCTTTACCTCTATTAATAACTTATAAAAATTTCATAATTAATTGTTTGTCTTCCAAAAAAAAAGTACCGGTATCGAATAAAAGTGAAATTGGAGTTCCAGCTTCGAAAAGGAAAAATATATTTGTTAAAAAGTAATGAACATACTGCTAGCAACAATTCCCCAAGCACTGTTGGAATACATGATGTTGAAGCCACGAATAACAAGGGACCAGTTGCTGAACTGGATGGAACAAACAACACTCCTGTCATTAACAACGAATGTTAAGGTATCTTTGTTGAGCACCAAAAGAGACCATACAGTTACAAAAAATTAAGATTTAAATTGCCAAAACTATTGCTGCTAGAACCCAAAGTTTAACCAATATATTAAACAAAAGCCTATAATAATTGCGAAAAGATGACATAAACTACGATTAGTTTTGAAATAAAGATGTCTTAACTTCCTTTGTATCTACTATGAACATTCTATATTATCCAAACGTGGCAATGACTGCGCGAATGAGAATAAACAGAGGTTTTAAACGACTTCTTGTATCAATGTTTATATCACTTCCTTTTTACCAATTTGCAGGTTCATCTGATTTAACAAGCAGTGCCACATCTTTATGTCCATCAACATCAAGTTCTACTTAAAATTCCAATACAACAAGTTCATAGGCTTGCGAATTTATAGATTTAAAATTGTATTTTATAATTTTAAATTAACGTTTTTTTTGGGATGTATGTGAATATTTTGCAAGTAAAATTGTAAAAGCAGCAGAATTAGATTTTTTTTGCAGTTATACCATTTGTTGCTTTCTTTTGTACCCCAGATCTGTCTGTTGGAACCTCTTTATTGAAATGATTGAAGAATTGGTCCCGTTAGTCGTGATACTATGGGGTGAACACATTTCAACGACCTACATTGGTCGTTGCCCACTTCTTTTGTTAAATATGTCTAAATTTGTGTAGGCCAACACATGTATGCATCAATGTAAATGTTTTTAGAGATCAGAGAGAGGTATTATTATATGACGTAATTATTAAGGCAATAACGTATTAAACAAATGATGACTGAAGTAACTAATGACCGACTTACCTCAAGATAGTGGCAATTTGGTCAGCAGCTTCAGTGTTTCTTCTCATATTCGTTTCCTAATATATTTATTTATATTTTTGTATTATAGTATAGTAAAGCCAGTTGGTTTTGTTAAGTTAAATCTCTTAGATTGAAACTAATACCAGTGACTATTGGATAACAGCACTTAGTATTTTAAGTTTCAAAGAATTTACACTAAAACTTTACTGCAAAATTTAAAAGCCTAAATCTATAAATCAAAAGTAATAATCTCTACGATTTTTTGCAGAATGTTCACTAATTGGATGCTTTTCCAAGACTCAATATTTTGTGACAGGACATTATTTCTTCTAGTCCTATCGTAAGTTCTACCTTGTACGCATGAGTTGATTTAAAAATGTTTTCCTATTATTTATATTTATGTATAAATGTTTCTTCTTGAGATGAATTAAAACAAAATTATACTAAATTAAAAGTTTGTATTTCAGCTGCCCACTTGAGTTAATGTTTTGCTTTAATATAACCATTGGCTACATTTCAGTCGATGAGAATCCATATGCTGTGCATAAATCGGACCATTACATTAGTTTAAATGATAATTTAGTCTTTGAGAATCAATAAGCTGTGAATAAATTGGACCTTTAGCATCCATTGTTCCAGTTAAAGGGCACAATTAATTATGTCGTAGAGAATTAATATACTGTGATTTAAATCGGACTGTAGGCAAACTTTTTGTTGGTTTAAAAGGGCTATTCTGTTGAGCATAGTTAGGGTTTACTTTATTCCCCCGATTAGTAGCCAATTTATTATTTTACCGGCAATTATTTTTTTATTATTATTTTATATATAAAAATAGTATAAAAAATTCTTATGGTCTTTACCATTGGTACCATTTTATTAATAAAGACGGGGATTAACAGTTGAATCGATACTCAGAAATCAGGTTATCAAGCTACGAAAACTGTTGGAATCTAGATTATAGTATCACTTCCAAGAGCTTTTAAAATTTACTTCTATAATTCAAACAAAATCACATTGGCTTTAAACTTGTGATCACAATTCCAAATTGTCATATGGAGTTTCAAAATACAATAATATAACATTTTGTAATAGTTAGTGTTTTAACTGCATTGGTCAATTTATAAAATAATATCCTTTATTAGAAGAATAAGAAAATGTTTTGAGTATCAGTGCGTGTTTGATTCAACTACAGTATTAAGGTAAATTTACATCACTCATAAACTCAAAAATACTTTTAAAACTATTTATGCAAACGATGTAAAACTAACAATGGTTGATCCTGTATTTGATAGTAACACACAAGTTGTATTATTCTGTGAAACTTTAAAATGTACTTAACTGAAATAAGGACAGTTGAAACAATTTGATTAACCTGACAGGATAACACACCCACAGTAATTTTTGTTTATAATATATATTTTTAACGGACAAAACTCGTTGTAGGTCCTGGATTTGAATTTGTAATTGATTTTATAAGTTTGAATAATCTGGACTTGCCGCGGGCTAAAGCCGCATGTAGGTCACGACAATCATGTTGACGCGGGAGGGTCGTAATCTGGCTAAGTTAAACTCTTGGACCCTGTCTGTTCGAAAAGGAATAAGGACTTGTAAAAAAATACTTAAAGGTTCTGTCGGGAAGCCAAAATCCAGGAATTAAATAAAAAACAAGATCTTCAGGGAATGCATTACGCTAACCGCGGGTGTATTTACTGCAAGATTAGATAATATTAAATCACAAAGTTACGTAAGATACAATCTATTAAAGTATGGGGAAAAACTCAAAATTCCTCTAAATTAAAAAAGTAAAGGTTTTTTAGGCTTGTCACAATAAGGCCTAAAATAAAGAAGAAATAAGTTTTAGCGAGATTTTGTTAAATAAAAAGTTAATGTTAATCCACTAAGTTCAAATGATGAAAAAGTAGGTAAAAAATAAAGTTTTTGAAATTCTAACCGAAACAAGTTTTAGTAAAGGTAAACATAATTTATAATTAAAAAGAAAAACTTGAAATTTTATGAAAAGAAAGATTGGATAGAATTTGCACCTTTACAGCAAAATAAAGAGTTAAACTTAAATTTTTATTAACTCAAAATGGTAAATAGTAGGTTGATAACGTAGTTATGTAAAAATAATCCAGTATTTAAAATATGTTTCGGGAGTAAAGTAAAACCCAAGTTTGTAGAAAATCGTTTAACTCCCTAACCCCACAATAAGACAACCAGAAGGATAAACAAAGATAAAATCCGGCTAGTTAACACTAACCAAAAGGACTTAAAGAAGTGTGAGCAAAAATCCGGGAAAAACAAAAAACTAAGACTTTTCCGGGAAAAATCGCCGCGGAAAAACGCGCGTGGGTCGTGTACGCGAACCAAGAGTCGTACGAACGTCACTCGAGTTCGGGTGTAAAGAAGACAACGAGCTGAATCCAAAAATGTCACCCTCATGGAAATCGGGAAAACCCTGGAGG
>JAGFPH010000124.1:283768-315332 GCA_018207615.1 Philaenus spumarius | reverse complement strand
CTGGAGGAGTTACAGAGGAAAAGGATTTTCCATAGCCTAAACTGCGTAGAATGAGATAAGAGAACGGCACGGCGGAGGGGCTAGCTATAGATGAGTCGACTGGAGGGGGAGCAGATCTACCAACATACGAAAGGGGGTGTACGCCAAAAACAAAAGGAAAATTACATAAAACAATGACTAAATCAAGTTTAAAAATAAAGGAAAAATCACCATAAAGTTCAGGATAAAAAATAACGTAGACTAGGAGATCAAAATTGTCGAAAAAACGTATTTTAAAGACTTGTAATAATACAGTGATAGAAAGCTTAAGTTGGCATGGAAGTGGTGCCGAAAAAGTCTTTATAAACGATTGCTCGTGGAAACTCGAGAGCCTTATTAGTTTTACGATGTAAGTGGACACATCGAGCTTTCATTTTTCTACGATGTAAGTGGACACATCGAGTCTTCATAATTTTGCGATGTATGTAGACACATCGGAGCCTTGATGTTTTTACGACGTAAGCGGACGCATCAGGAGCTGTTACTTGTGTTTTATAAAATACTATAGCATGCAAGAAGCTAAGTATTTTCTTCGTTAACCTTATAATTTGTATAACAAGTGGAAAGATACGTCGTTGCGGTTTTAACCTGGAATGCAGCAATAGACACTGCATAAATCTACAAGAACGTCCGTGGCGACTTAGTCATTACAAAGTTGGCCTAACTTGGAATATTCTGGAGGAGGAACATAGCCCGCAAATCAGCGGATACATGGAGTGATTCGCATAGCTTCCAGACAGGACTCCAGGACATCACCAGGCGACCACTAGGACATGCAACTGTAACGTCGAGGGAATAGTCGAACCGGGACTTCAGACACGACATCACCACAACCATCTTTAAGAATTCATCCAACATTCTTCCAGACAATCCTACAGGTACCTATCGCCATCAACGAGACAACGCAACCAGCACGCAAAGCATCTGTAGCCTGCCATTGTTAAACAACGCTCGCGGACTTCACATCAAACGTCGCGACGCCTGGACAAGTGTGAAAAGGTCGGTAGAAACGTAAATACGTTAGTCCCTGTTAAAAATTTGCCTGATGTAAATTCAAGTAAATTTATTTTAAATACTGGGTTACTTAGGATGTTAGATTAGATAAAATATTTGTATTATTAATTAGAAAATTAAACTCATTAAATCGTAAATTCAAATTAAATCTTTCATTGAAATATAAATTAAATTAAATTGAGATCAAAATATTAGAATAAACTATAGTTAGGTAAATAATCAGTTCTGCCTTGTAGTTTAATACATTATTATTGAATTTGAAAGGAAAGTTATTATTTTGTATTTGTTGGAAAAAGGTAAATTCCAAAAAGTTTATTTTGTTTGAAATGGGAAAAAAGGAGTTATTAAAATTTTATTTGCTTTATACGAAAGTTATTATTTACAAAAAACACCTAGTATTCAAATATCCAAATAGTTTATGAGTTATAGATTAAGAATTGATACAGTGAAATTTCATAAAACATTTGCAAGCACAAATAAGCAATTTACAAGGTTAGTTTCAGTAAACTGAGCTTGTGTTCTAACTGAGCTAGATTCAAAAATAAATTACTGGAAGTATAACGTAGAAGTTTTTTTTTAGGTCGGGATATTCAGAAAACTGAATATTCGACACATAGTTATTTCACCTAGGCCAAACAAAGCGAGATTGCCTATAAGACTTCCAGTAGGTGGAAATAACTTATTCTCCAACAAAGAATTCTCGAACAGGAGAGTTCCGTTGTAGAATTGGCGCCCAACGTGGGGCTCGAAAAATTCTCCAAGGGAACCGGAGAATTCGTTGTAATATATATAATATATAAAATTGATTATACAGAAGGTGGCCATAAAAAATATTTACATATTCAACAAATAATATAACTAGGTTTTACTTATAACTATTTTACTTTAGTAAGACAAAAAAAAAAAATAGGATTTTAAAAAAATATATAATTTAAAGGCTTTTGGATATAATATTAATTAGATCACATTAAAAAACTGCTTGTTAACGGGTGACTTAAAACTAAATCGTTGTTGCGATTAAAATTGTTGCTTTACATTTTTAATTCAAAGGCGTTAAATTATAATTAAAACAGACACTCTTGTTCTAAAGTAAATAAAATAAGAGGGAATACACCCACTGCATTGCAATAAACACTCTAGATGACGAAGTTAATCAGACTATGTCAAGTACTTTTAGAGATTAAATAACAAACAACTCTTGTATTATTATATGCATTATTTTGTTAGATATTTGCTTTCTTCCAACTACTAACACTAAAATGTTAGAATAATTAATTAACCTGTTATTTATTTGGTTTATAGCAACTAAATTTATTAAACACAATTTTTTTTAATATTTTTAAATATTTATAATGTCTTGAAATTTTTGTCGAAGCAAAATTTAATTAAAATTATCACTAAAACATGATATAATGTTTTACTTTTATTATTTTTTTTAAAAGCAAAAGCTGCATTTTATAATATGTTTCTGTTTAAAATGTCACCTAGATTAATTTAGAAAATGTAAAACAAAAAATATTAATTCATAATAAAACTGTTGCTAGTAATCATGTCAAGTTACTTTGCTTTGTGTAAGTTTAAACTTTTTGAATGAGATATATTGACTAATTTAAAATAACATGCAAGTTAAATATTACTTCATTACGAATATAAAACAGTATTTAATTGTTGCAATCTATAAGCAAGACAACGCAGTAAGGTTTACAACTTGAAAATGAAACAAATTTTATTTAAAACATAAGTTTATAATTTGCACAAATAACTCGAAGAAGTTTTTCTCCAGAAGTGTTCTTAATGTTATATTACATCTCTCCTGGCTAGCACTGATTTTGTTTAATAGTTTAGCTCATTAAAAAAGGTCAATAGTGTAGGTGTTAGTTTACTTTCCACCCATGTTTCTAATGGTGTGAATAGTCAGGTCCATAATATGCTACTCTGTGCCATGATATGGGAGCAATTATGGGGATTTAAAGAGTGTGAACGAGTCGAAGCCACTCAAACATTTTGTATCAAAAGGATATTTCGTTTGAATTGCAACAACACGATTTGTATGATATTTCATTTCTTTTGATTATTTATATTTTAAAACAAAATATTTTTTACAATGACCACAGTTGGTAATAGGTAAAATTAAATAATAAAGTAAATATTTGAATTTAAAATAAAACTTTCCAAATATTTGTAAAATTTTCGTGAAACCTAAAAATTTTTAACTTATTTAAAACGTATCCTATTTGTAGGAGTTGTTAACATTATTGAGTCTAAAACACGAATTTTAAGATATAATTATAGTAATTTAAATGAAAACTTTCCATTTTGTATAAAGCTTACGTAAGTGGAAAATTTAATCACTATAAAACACAAGTTAAATCATCACTATGTTATTTGTGTTATGTTTAAAATAAATACTTTTAGATTTTTTCTTTTGTTTTTTATTGTGTAAGCAGTACAGCAGTACAGTTTTTCATTTTTACAATGGAAAGTTCTCATTTAAATAACTATAATTATATCTTAAAATTCGTATTTTAGACTCAATAATTTTACCAACTCCTACAAATAGGATACGTTTTAAATGATACAAATTTTAAATTTCTCGAAAATTTTACAAATATTTGGAAAGTTTTATTTTAAATTCAAATATTTACTTTATTATTTAATTTTACCTATTACCGACTGTGGTCATTGTAAAAAATATTTTGTATTAAAATATAAATAATCAAACGAAATGAAACCCGATTAAATTATACAATATGTCTGCAAATACAAATTTAATTTCAAATCACAAAATACTTATATATATATCGTTTACTTTTATATATTTTTCAGACTAAACACAATAACAAAGTACCGTGCGTCAGAAACAAAGTATGGCCTACAGTGTTACAACAAGTATATCTCTTCCGTTTGCTGTAGTGGGCTGTATATAATGTATTGTGTCCGCAGTATATGAATATTTTACTAGTACTTGTATTGGTGCTCCATTTCCAAAACTGTTGGAACTATATTAAAATAGGTAGTTTTCAAAAAGTAGGGTTTACTAATACATGTGTATATACAATATGTTAACTTAATAATCTAAATAATTTATCTTACTTGTAAACAAACGATAACGTTTATAACAAAATAATGTTTATAAGATATTTTAATTAAAATGTTGTGTTTTTCAGTATTATAATATTGATGGTGGTAGAGGGAAGTATCTTAATTAATATTTGAAAATGACATTATTTTACTGCTTATAACCGTAAAACTCTCTTTTTTTATTTTTTGTTTACATTCATCGAAGTTTATGATCTCATTATAATTTAGATGTATTTCATAATTCGGCAAGTAATTTATTTAAAAATATTTAATGATGTGAATTTTACCTTTTGAATAGGTGGCTGGTAAAATTTATGCGTAAACTAAAGTTGTTAGGTACTGACATTTACAATAACTTACGAATTACATGTTAATTAAATCTACATTTAACAAAAGGCATAATTTGTTATTACCAAGTTGTCTAAAAACTAACTAATGAATAAAGTAAATAAACTGATTGTGTAACTTTTGTTTACAGTTCAGATGTTTTTTTACTTTCTCCACCCTATACGTAGTATATGGAGAAAGTATTGTTTTCGTAAAAATGTTCGAATTTGAATATTTAGTTGAATTATCTGTTTTGGTTCTCCCGGAACCCCAAAAAATTGTTTAGTGCAATTATCTGTGTTGGTGCTCCCTGAACCCAAAAATATTTTTAGTGGAATTTTTTGTTTTGGTGCTCCCTAAACCCAAAAATGTGTTTTTAGAGTGGTGTCTGTCTGTCAGTCTGTCTGTATGTATACACGACCAGAGAGGACACTATTGGTCCGATTTTCATGAAATTTGGTATGTAGGTACTAAACCCTAATATCTCCAGCCATTTTTTTCATTTTTTAGAATTTTTAATTTTTAAGTTTAATTTACCCCTAAAAACCGATAAAAAACGACAAAAATGAAAATTTCTCAAAAACGGCCCTACCGATTTTAATCAAATTTTCAGTATTTATAGTGCTTAAGATGCCAAACAAAATAACACCACCCGCTTTTATAAAAACTTCGGCGTTTTATAACTATGGGGAAATGTTTAAAAATAAACAAGTTTGTGTTGTCAATCTAGCATCGCGGTGGCGGCCGCACTGGGTAGCACCACGGTAGCGAGCACGGCCAGTAATTCAAAGGTCGCGCGATAGAATCCCGCCTGGGACAATAACTTTTTTATACGATTGACGTAGGTAGAATATTATTTTTTTTGGTTTGTTCTAAAAAGTAGTAAATAAAATGATTAAAAACAATATTATTTTGACTACAGTAAGTTGGGAGAAAGTTTGTGTCAGTTAACTGATACCGTTTATTTTAATTCGATCACGTCACTCTGACCTTTAATGACCAGTCAAATGTTTTGTTTGGAAACTATACACTGGCGTTAGTTGGAAGTACATGTAAGTGAACTAAATAATATTTTCGATTATTAAAACTGTAATGCCAGTTCTAAGTACGGCACAGTTCATTAAATTGACCAAAGACCAATTTGGTAGTTTGGCTGTTTTACCTAGTGAGAGTTGTGTTATTAAACTAATAGATTTTGTCTATTCAGTAATACGTATTATTTGACTAAAATAATTACAAAATGTATAGAAATAAATTGTTGAATTTAACACTGAAATATTTTCCTTATTTGTAATAGGATACTAGCCAAGGAATAACCTATAAATACCACGTAACTTAACAAATTACTTCAATTTGTGATTAATCTTTTAATTGTGCAATTCTAAATTGAATTTGACTTGTAATAAAATATTTTAAATTATAAAAGAGTTTCCTAACTCAAACTTATAAACAAATTTGAAAAATAGCTTAGATAGTTAATTTCATTAATATATATTCCTAAGTAAAACTAAAAATAAAATAAAAATTATTGTCATGTTTATAGATAAAAAAATGACCTCTAGAACAAATCCCAGGAGACCATAAACTAAAATCACTAGTCAATGGGCACCTCCCAAAAATATTTGAAACATATAATACAAGTCCAACAAGTGCGCCCATGATAGGTGGCAGGAGACCAATTCTCGCCTTTATTTCTAATGGAAAACAACAACAAGAATATAAATATAGTCAGGTGTTTTTTAGTCAGTATTAGGTAGTATTGGGTTAGAACTGGAAAATAAAAAACATTTTATATTTTGTTTTATTCTACATAATATTATACTTAATTGATTTATATTTTTTGTTGCTTAAGATCAATCATGAGCTTTATTTTCGCTTATAGAATAGAGAAATGATAGGGTAAACTTCCCCTCAAACGGTGTATGCCAAATTCACCCATCTTGGTCTAGCGTGAGTTTACTTTGTTCAATTAAATTGTGTTGTTTGGTGATATTCGAGTATAAAATCAGTGTTCCGATAATTAGTTTTTGTTTCAAATATCTCATAAATAATTATGTGGAGTAACTCAAGAATTTGCGGTCATCAAATGAAATCTAAGGCAATTTTCTGTTTAAATTTATTTTAAAAAAATTAATGGAATTTATTTTTAAACTAGTTTTGAGCATTTTGAGTTTGATAACCTAGGGACTATTTTTTCCAAAGGCTAAAGAAATACAAAGGCTACTTATTTTTAGAAATACAGTTACCATTTTAATTCTAATTTATTCTTCAAAACTTTCCCTACCTCCAATACAAAATGCTTAAAATGTTTAACTATGTTATTCATTATATATATGGAGTATATTGGAATGAAGAATAATTTATTAAATAAAATTTTAAAGATTCAACTAAAATGATTATATTATCATAGAACCTCAGTTATTCATATAGGTTTAATTTGATGACCAACATAACTGCGAAACATGTCTGTAGTATGTTTCAATTTTACTTGAGGAAAATAACGTTTAAAATAATGAATATTCATAGCAGTTGTAACTAATCCAATATCTAGTTCAAAAGGAATATGAATATTCCCCACAACAATCTTGATTTTAATCGATTTACATAATGTATAACTTCCTTTGTATTTGACTTGCATATCACATTTTTTGAATGAAATACAGAATTCCCTGTAGCAGTTAAATGTTCAAACTACATTATCATACGATTTATTACTATTTCCATTATCTGATTGGTTTACATAATCAATGCAAGTAAGAATGTAGGAGTTTATTTTATTTTGGGTCCAAAACTAGTTCTTATTGAAACTATTGAATAACTACAAGTATAATGTTATATTTTTATTGGATAATTTAATATCCTAGAATTAATCTACGTCATAGTAACACTGAAATACATTCTACAATGTTTGTATGATTATCTCACATTATATTCACAACAAATACGTATTTCATCTTTACTTGCCCATTTATGAACCATATTAACTACATAAATGTTACCTAAATGTCTTATAAAACTATCTAATTATATAATATCTAATAGATTTACTAATATTAAATGTGGGCACATTATATCATTTAGAACGGTATGTTTTATAATATACCCCAAATAGTTTTCTAATTAGAACTAACACAACAAATAATTGTGATTGCAAATTAGTTTTAATAGTATTTCCATGTTTCAAGAAATGATTTTTTAATAAAAAAAATGTGTATACATTAAACTAAAACAAACAAAACCATTTATATAGCAACGAATACTGCCAATCAATAATTCTTTTTTTCGGTTGAGATTTATTTAGTTGGAAAACAAAATAACAAGATGAAAGGGTCTTGAAAGTTTGAAACAAAGTTATTGCTGAGCCGCTTGAGAAGATCAGTAAACTTACCGAAATGGGAATTTATTAGTTCTCTTGTAAATGGAAACAGTCTCTTTAAATGTATTCTCACAAAAGAGAAATCTTGAGAACATGGCATTCTAAGTGGAAAGAGCATTACTATATTAATTTATAATCACAATAAATAAATAAGGCCAACTTATTGAACTGTTTTATAAGAATTATCTTCGGGCAACTGCAACATAAAAACAATCTTTAACAACCCCAACGGAGTTTTTTTAATGTTTTGTTCAATATTATTTCTTTATCTTTTACTAAAACTTAGCCTTTTATATATTAGTTTATTCTTAATAACCAGTGTCAGTTTTTATATTTAAATGCCCATTGGGGTAATGTCTAGCATTTTATAAATTTCACTTCAATACTTTATGTTAAGCTATTTACTTGGGTTTTGTTTCTTTTCAGTAGCCGTAATAAACAACTAAATTTACAATTTGTATTATATACATTTAAAATAGGCAATTTCCTGTGAAATCGTATACAGCAATGTTCAAAATGGTATTGTTCATATTTTAATAAATTTTACCCGGTCGCAATATATATCAAAACTTAAAGATATAGTTTTAAAACAAACTTGTCTAATACTTACACAAACGTCTATCTAAAGGAATCATTTTTAAATTCAAACTAAAAATAAATTATTTAAAAAAAACTTAAATAAACGTAGCGTGGTTCCCGGCTAAATTGGGAAACTAAAATAATAAATAACTAATGAGCTTGACTTGTGAGAAAGTAACTTAGATAAAATAAAACCTGAACACAAAATCTCAAAATAAATACGTATACTAACCTCAAACGCGTTTCAACGACAATGTCGCCATCCTCAGTGATGCACGGGCTACAGTAACTAAACTATAACTGATCTAACAGTGTGACAACGCACCGTATAAATACCTAACCAGAAGGGGCGTACCCTACAGGGGGCGGTCATAACCTATGCTATTTAGGTCAAACCATAAGAAGCATGAAGATACGAGGTAAAGAACACTTTTCTCATTTAAAATATAATAGGCCTGATAAATCTGCTATGGCTAAGCATTGTTTAGATGAAAATCATCTTTTTAAAATAGAAAATTCTAAACTGTTAAAACATGTAACTAAACCCAACACATTGGACGCTTAGGAAACTTTTTATATTAACAAATACCGTAACATAATTATGAATAATGAATTAGGTCCTTTACAGAATTCTTTATTAATGTAATAATGCTATGTTTTGTTAAATATTAATATTAGTTTAGCTATCTTATTTAAGTTATATTGTTAAGATATTTGATGAACGGTAGGTGGTGGTTAACGCCTTAGCATAGGTTATGACACGCCCCCTGTAGGGTACGCCCCTTCTGGTTAGGTATTTATACGGTGCATTGTCACACTGTTAGATCAGTTATAGTTTAGTTACTGTAGCCCGTACGACACTGAGGATGGCGACATTGTCGTTGAAACGCGTTTGAGGTTAGTAAACGTATTTATTGTGAGATTTTGTGTTCAGGTTTCATTTTATCTAAACTAAAATAAAATAAATTCTTTTACAAAAATACATATAAAGTGGCATTTGCTTTATTAATCCACCGTTTTCAGACTAAAAAACTAAAATATATTTCAATATTTAAATGTGTGCCTCATGTATAGTTTTTTCTTTACAAAAAATAAAAAATAAATATATATATATCAACTTAAAACGTTATTTTAAAACTAGTACTAGACTCTAATAGGTGATAGACATTTTTTTTTTTATTTTTTTTTTTTTTATTTATTTTGTTCTACTTTAAAACTACAATAATTCATAAAATTAGATTTCAATTTACAAAAAAAAAAAATCATAATAATACACATATACAAATAGTAGTCTGAAATAAAAACAAAATTAGGAACCCCCAAAGGAAAATCCTGTTGTGGGGGACCATCAATAAAAGATTTACAATCTGACAAACAAAATAGGAATTAAAGGCAGCTGCACAAAGAAAAAATATACTTAATTATAACAAAAGTTGGAATTTAAATACAATTACAAGTTTATAAATTATTTACATAGCACACTTAGGAAATAGTTTTAAATTTATCAAACAATTCATCAGTTGATAAGAGCCAAGTCCTAACTAATTTGAGAAATCTTGGCATGGACCCTGCTTCCCTCACATCAGCCGGAAGAGCATCGTAATATTTAGGTGCATTATAAATAAAACAGTTTTTAAAAATGGTTAACCTTGGTCTAGGAACATATACTGTGGAATTATGTCTAAATTCATATGGAAGTAATTTGGGAAAAATAGCATTGTTAGTACTTCTGATATAAAACATTTTTAAAACTTTAAACACATACAAGTATTTGAGTGGCAAAATATTTAGTTTTTTAAAAAGCCGAAAGGATGATTCCATCTTAGATTTTTTTGAGATTAATCTGACAAAATGCTTCTGCAGGACCAGTACTGGATGTAATGTTGTATTTGTTGCACCCCCTCAGCAAACCAACCCATATCCCAGACAGGAACCTACCAGAGAGTGGTAAATCATAAGAAGGGTTTGGTATGGGCAAAGATCTTTTAAGATATAGAATTTTCTAAGGACGTTAAGGAATGTTTTTTTTAGAACCGATATGTGCCCTCTCCAATTCAACCCAGAATCTATTGTAATTCCTAAGTATTTAATTTCTTTAATTTGTTGAATAATAATACAGTTCAGGACCCCACACCTTGTTTGCACAAAGGGGAGTGGTAAACTAAATCCTCGTCAAATTTATTTTCTTTTCTAAGATTAAAAATAATATATTTAGTCTTTTCGCTGAGTACCATATGGTGAGCATTAAACCAAAACGTCAATTTGATTAAGTCCTCCTGCATTAAAGATTGTAATGACTGTAAGTTAGAGCTCTTATAAGAAAACGCAGTATCATCTGCAAAAGCGGTCAAAACCCAATTAAATTTGGCAGAACATAAATCATTTACATATATACTAAAAAAAAGAAGTGGCCCAAGGACCGAGCCCTGAGGGACACCATACTTTTGAACCCCCTGCAGGCTAAGACAGCCCGAAATCTTCACACACTGTTTCCTATTTGTTAGGTAGCTCGTGAACCATTTGTGTGTTAGCCCTCTTACTCCTGCATCCCACAACTTATTCAGGACTACTGTATGATCAACTGTATCAAATGCCTTTTTTATATCTATAAAGAGTGCTGAAGATTTGAAACCCTCATTCACAGAATTATAGATATTTGTCAAAAAGGCATTCAAGGCATCTTCAGTACTAAGCCTCTCCCTAAAACCAAATTGAGTTTCAGCAAAAAATCCAGTCATTTTAAAAAAATGTAAGACTCATTTTTTAACCTCTAATATTTAGAGAATACAGATAGTAGAGATATGGGTCTATAATTTTCTAGAGCATGCTTATCACCATTTTTGTAAATTGGAACGACTACTGAATTCTTAAGACAAGTAGGAAAATCGCCTTGCTCCAAGCTCATATTAAAAAGATAAGTTAAAACATGTATAATATTTTGTGAAATTTGTTTAACCATGTATGAGTTAATACCATCTAGTCCTAAATGAGAAATACTTTTATCATTTGTAAATAATGTCAATAATACCAAAATAAATTAAGAAAACCAATTTTTATGAAGATGGAGATAAATATTAAATATATTTTACCTAATAACAAAATTAAATATGTGTTATTTTTTATTAGGAATGTAAGCGATTATTCTTGTTAAGCTTTTATATGAGTTTTTTTTTTAAATATAAACTCAAATTATATTTATAACAAGAACAAAACAAGTTGGTGATAAAACAAATAAGTGATAAGTTTAACATATTTTTGGGTTATTAAAACAAGGCAACTGCGTATAAAAATGTGTTCTACTAACTCTAAACTTATGATATTAAAATAAATAAAATATGTTTAGTAATGAATACAATGTTTGTTTTTACAGAGACAACAAATATGTTTAGAAGAAACACTTTAATAATCCCGGAAAATAAATATGATTTCTTTATATTATTAATATTTAATACAGTATAAATATGGTTTATACTCTTTTAAATACCATACAACGAATTATATATTATTTTTTATAACACGTTTTCACCAAAACCTAAAAGAATTATTGTTTCTAAACAGATCAAGTTAGTTTCGAAACTTTAAATTTTAAAGTTTCTTTCGTTGTAGTCAGATTTAGATCAATACATTAATTGACGAATCTATTATCGCACAGCAAATATCCATATTTTATGCTTTTTAGCAAATTTTTTCTCCTGCTTATATTTTCACCTAAAATATGGTTCACGTTAAACTGTATCATGTTTATAATACAATTGTGCAACAGATCAAAAGAAGCACTGGTGTTTGCCTGAGAATATTAGGCTCATATTAGTATTCATTTAAAAATAGTTGTATATATAACAACTTTAAATTAATTAATTTAAAAATAATACATTTTTAAATAGTATTATATTACAATAAGTAATCTAGAGCACCGGATATGCTTAAATGACTAATTTGTGCTTTAACTCACCGCCAGCAATTCTTTTTTGAAGTAATCCTTCTATTTTATAACTATCACGACACGTGTTTCGGACATTCGTCCATCGTCTGGTGAATAAAAATAATTAAAAACACACTTAAAACATATACAACACAATACAACATAAATAATACTGTCCCGTGTATGCGCGCACAATCAATACATGTAACATTTTCCCCCTGTCTCTTGGCTGACATTAGCCAGTGCACTGTGTCAGTTGTTATCTAAACTTGCTTAGCTGGCTTATTAGTTCGAAGGTGGGAGTAGCATCAAACAGTTTTTTATCGTTTAAAAGTTCATCCGGGTGCTCTAGTTCATTTTTATAAATGTGGTATTCTTCTACGCGGTTCATATAATTGCCTTTTATGCACTTTTGTATTATTTCCATATTGGTGTCTATGTTTTTATATGCATGGTCACAATTTACCAGATGTTCTGCAAATTTAGATTTTTCGGGGTGTTTTAATGCCTGAATGTGTTCTTTGTATCGTTTTGTAAAAGGCCGTCCTGTCTGTCCCACGTAGCATTTATCACATGAACTGCAATTTAATCTATATATACCAGTGCCCGCGAATTTATCCTGTTTTGGTTTTGTGTTGGTATTCAGCATATGGTGTAGGTTTGAGTTGGTTTTGTAGGGTATTTTGTAACCTTGTTGTCTAAAAACGTTGGCTATTGTGTTGTTAAATTTGGGATTATGTTGTAATATTACAAATTTGTTGTCCTGGTTTCTATTTGATTTAGTGCTATTTCTCTTATGTTTCATATTCCTATGTATGGTATCTATTGTTTTTGGGTTGTATCCATTTTGCTGGGCAATGTGTTTTATTATGTTCAGTTCCTCATTGTAATCGGTCTCATTCATTGGGATTGAAATCAGTCTATTGACCATGTTTTTTTTTTGTTTTTTTCCCCTTTTTTTTCAGTATAACAGGTGATTTTGTTGAAGCATGGTGTATTCTTCTGTGTGCTATTCTTCGTGAAACTGAAAATCCGGATTTGTTTGCATTTTATTTGTTATATTTTGATGTAAACTATGGTTTCAGTTGTGTTACCTTATAGCCTATAACTTTCAGTTGTATACTTATATTTAAAAATGTTATCAATAATTTTTTCATTTTATAAATAATTTCTTTTAACTTGTAAACTGGGGCAATCGTCTGTGTGCGATTTTAGTGCTTCGGAATTAATTTGACATCTGAAATTTTTGGAATTTTAAAGAAAATTACAAAATATCTAAGAACCTTCATAAATGTATTAAAATTTACAGTTTACTGAAAACAAAATGTGGAATATAGATCGTTTATGATAAATATAAATAAACAATAATGGAAATTAAGTATGGTTTCTAAATAATCAAAATTCTAAATACTAAATTGAAACTGGATATAATACAATAATCTTGCAATTTGAAAATGATTGCTAATCAAATAGAATACATATATTTATATTTCCACCTTAAAATGTACGCCATTTTGTTAAATATAAAATAAATTAAATTTTATGCACTGACCACAAAAACTCATTTATTTCACATTTTTTTTTTTACTTTTCCACACCTTTATTTTAATCATTCAATGAATTGTTCATTTATTAATATTGAATAATATTGTCAAAGTGTTTCATAATAATAAAGAAATTATTAATATCGAAATTTAATTATCACACAGTTGCAATAAATGCATACACTATTTACACTTTTTAATCTATTCTATTTTGTATTATATCTTCCATAGTTTAAAAAAAAATACTATTTACTGTATTTCTTTTAATGTTTTCAAATTTAAAAACGATTTAATAAAAAAATTCAAATTTTATGATTTGCTATGTACTTTTACAAACGATTCTGAATATTAATATCCAGAATGATGATTTATTATGTACTTAATATTTTTTGAGATTTAGATGTTCTTTACTAACTTTATAGTTGTTACATAGGTAAACTGATAGTTTCCACTCCATAAATATAAACGGAATGTATTTATCTGGCAAATAAAACTGTTGATTACTAACATAACGCTTAGTTGTAAATAAGTACAAAATAACTTTAGGTTTGACCTGTATGCAATCTAGGGTAAATCTGATACAAATTAGATAAGTAAGACTTCTGTCGTAATCTAAGCATATCTGGTGTCTGAGTAAATACATTACATACATTTTAAAATATGTTCCGTGTCAGCCATTAACACAATAGTTTATACAGTATATAGATAATACTACAAAGTATATACGGTACTGAAGAAGTGTCTCCTGAATTTGATTTACACAATTAAACTGCTATTTATTTTGTATATTGATGATAGTTTTCAAAATTTAATAAGTGTTATTAAGTTGTTTTACTAAGATGTTTTCTGCTGTACTAAAACAAAGGTGTCAACGTTCTTATACCTACGTTCTTATACCTATACTTTGTATCCCTATTGCAATACAATTGTATACCATCCACAAGTTCCATAGTATTGGTTAAAATAGCGAAGCTATTTTACATTATATTATTTACCATTTTGATGCTTTGTAGAGATATTTGTTCTCACAACTAATTTGCATTTACTGCCTAGTTGATAATGTTTTGTAACACAATAAACACATCTAATGTTGTTTATTTACAACAGATTCTGTGTTACTTATCTTCGTATACTCTGGCAAATAGCCACAAGCGATTTATTTATTTTTTTTAAGACAGCACAATATAATGAAGCTGAAGGCAGGTGGTCACTCTTACAAAACTAACTGCGAACTGACCAGTGCGACTGCAAACAAAAATTCTGCGAGGTCTATGCATGCCTCTCTCGCATCATCGATTGGTGACTCCGAGTACCAGCTCTGCTTTTCTTGCTGGGTAGTGTGAGGGTAGATGAAAATAATGTTAGAAGCTCTTTTGTTTGCTGCAACTTACGTAACATGAACTAAACTTATGACAGAGCGGTATAAAAAGTATATTTTCTCAAATTTAAATTGCCTGAGGGATTTTATGATAACATAATGGAATTTTTTTTTAAAACCCCCCCCACCATGAAATCTGGAGCATCCACTAGTGGGTGGTATAGACCAGGTTGACTACAGCTGTACTAAAACCACCTGGGTACATATGTTCTTAGTCAAACCAAATTAATAAACTTTTTGTAATTCAGACTTGTTGTGGGTAACTAAACATTTTATAAGGAAATTAAAAATTTTAATTCGTAAATAAAAAGTATGTTGTATTGGGTAACTTATAAAATTAACCCAATTATAAAATGTTTGAATTAGATTTACTTAACACTGTATATGTGTAACTGAAACACTACACGTGGGAAACTAATATTACACAAAGCAATCTAACATAATTAGTTTATACAAAACGGGTTTTAATGTGTTGCTGGATTTTAATTAGAGCTGTTAGTAGTTCTGTAACATCATCCGCAATTTAATATCCTGAGTTTGATTGTATGAGAATCTGTTATTGTCGTTAAACAAGAAACGGGAACTTCCCTCTAATTACAACTGTGCAATTTCAAGAGTTACTAAAATGGTTGTGGCAATTAAATGTACCACTATCTAACTGAAGTGCATAATTGAATGTTTTATTATATTTTAGTACAACGTTCTTTTAATACTTTGGATTTTAAAAAGATACATTAAAACAGTGTTTTTATGTGACAATATTCGTTTTTATATAGTGGCAAAGTAATTTTGATAGGAATATAAGTCCAGGCTATTCTATTTTAAACAGAAATGAAAACACATGAAGAGTCCAAAGCAAAAAGGATGATAGTCACTAAAGCAAGATTGTTCAAGAGAGCAAATTTTGTGTTTCAAACTGATGCTACACCTTCACAAGAAACAAAGCTCCTTAACAATATTTTTTCCATTATCTACATAGTATTTAGTATTCAAAAACCAATATAGTTCAGTTTTCACCTTTTTAATGAAAAATATATCTAAGTTATTTGAGGTAACTAAAAAAAAAAACACAGCAAAAAGGATGAATGTCATTTACTTACAAACCAAAAATCATTTGGCTTACTTGGCTACATGTACAAACAGATAGATTTTATGCTTGAGGAAGTTCACTGAAATTTTCTTTGGCTTTTGGGGCACAAAATTGCTTCAAATGCTGTAGATCATCATATTTTGGTTTTGGCACAGGGATGGGATCTGAAAAATAATGTCGACTTTAGGTTAGGTTTAGCTTGTTAGATTAGATTAGGTTAGTTTGTTACATTGGTTTCGGTTAGTTAGTTAGATTAGGTTAAGTTAGTTATATTAGGTTAGGTTATTAATATAGTGATGTAGGCTAACTTACCAAAACGAATTTGAGGTGGAAGGTTGAAACAACAACTGCCTTAATCATTTTCATTTGCAAACTTCACGGCTTCAAGACTCAACAGTCTCAACTTTTGACTTGAAATTAAAGGTGTAAATTGCCAGTAACCATTGTAAGAGGCTCTGTGCTCAACAAGTCTTGAGTGGGTATTGAGGAAACGAATTTCTCCTATAGGCCTTGTCGCAAAAGGGCATTTAGCGACATAAAACTTTGCCAAAACCTCAGTCCATTTGCGAAAAAGAGGCAAATCAGCCTCCACAACCTCAAAAGTTGGAGGTTTTGTCCTGCAGGTTCTTATGTGTTCAACCCAATCTTCTGGCAATTCCGCTGGAAACTTTTGGTTAATTAGTGCCATGTCGCGATCACACTCTAAATAAGAGTGGCCGCGTATCGGAAACACCACTTTGATAGAGTCCAATCTCTTGAGTACAGTGACAACATAGTGGCAAAATCTAATTAGAGTAAAATTTTTGTTCTGTCCAGAACAGGAATCACAAAATATGGCTAAGTGTTTTATTTTTTTATCGAGTTTTGTAAAGATGTAATGGTGAAGCATGGAAACAACCTCATCTGCCCCTTTCTTTCCTTCAGTTTGAGGATAAGAGTAAAATAATGCTCCACCAGTTGATAGGCTGTGAACATTAAATAAAAAAAACGACAATTGGCGACGATAGTAAACATCATTTGTTGTCAAATTTGGAATGCAAAGATTTTTCTGAAAATCCATAGCAATGGATTCTTCGTCATTTTTTGTCTTGGACGATTGTCCTGCCTGTTTCTTGCGGCTGTAAAATGTCTGCGCCTTTCTTAAGTGTAACTCTTGCTCAGTTTCCATTTTTTTCATTTTTTATAATAGTGCATTTCTAGCAAGTTCGTCGTTGGGCGTATTTTGAAGTTCCAAATTTAAAACTTTTAACTGTGCCTGATGTCTATCACATGTAGAGCAAGTGTCACATCGCGGATAACCAAACGAAATGTTGAAGTTAGTTTCAAATTGTTTTCTGTAATACTCATAGGACACTATTTTATTATTAGGATTAAGTTCCTTGTACATTCCATACATTTTAGTTATGTTTAACGTGTCAGGTAGATAAATTTTTTGGCTTTTAGAAAGGCTATAGTGGCAAGAACGGCCTTTAAAAGACTTAATGTGATCTAACACGCTCTGCTTAACATCTTCTGCGACTCGGCAGTGTTTATGGTCATACTTCCCTCGATTATCGGAAGGGGCCTTACCTGTGAATTTCAGGGCCTTTTGGATGTTTTGAACTCTCTTACCACCAATTCCATGGAGTGAACAAAATGCTTTGTAGCAAACTGGGATTTCCTTAACAATTTCTCCCGTTTTTACCCTGACTTTGTGTGTGTAGCTGTTAGTGTTAAAATTAGCATCTATCTCTGGTTTCCTGGAACGTCTCTGTTTTATTTCATGCACAGAAATAAGACCTGCCATATGCAAAGACTGCTCATTGTGAGATTTTAAGGTGTTAAACTCACGAATAATTTCGTGTCTTTGATTCGGATTGATCTCATCAAAGCATTTTAGGCGCTTACAACGACAATCCTTACCAGTTTCATAACTTGACAACCTAATTTTCTTCATTACGTCTTCCATTTTACCATACGCCTTTCTCTTCTTAGTTTTTCTTTCAATTGTCACTTCACTATCACTAACTATATCAGAATCACTCATTTTCCAAACATGTATTAAAAACTTCTAACATAAACTAAACTATCAAGTAAAACAAACAACCTACAATACAGAGAAGACACAAAGAGAAAGTGAGGTTATGTTTGAGTTTTGTTCTCTGCAGTTCCCTCTCAATATCAGCTGCTCACATTGACTCTCAGCCTTTTTGTGTACAACGCAGATGACTATCAACCTTTTTGTAAAGTACAAGGAAAATTAAAACAGCTGTATCTGGCTGACTATCATTCTTATTGCAAAATGAGTAGGACCAGCAACTTCTATGCACAAAAACCAAGGTAACCAACATAAAATCTTAAATTTGAAAAAAATTGACTATCATCCTTTTTGCTGTGGACTCTTCACATGCAAATATTTCATAAAACAACACATACGTATTTTAAAAAAATACAAAATCTTTCATAACAGTTGGTGTGTTTTAGAAGAATAAAAATTTTAGTCTCAAATTAGCAACTTTTATTTAAAACTTCAATCGGATTATTTGTGTAAAGGTTTATTAATTGCAAATGATATTATATTAGTCGTCAGTGTATATTATTTGACATTTGTTTTAATAAGTTGTCGCTATATTAGTTATTTGTTTTTAACGATTACACTTATTTAGGTAAACTTTTTATCTTTGCTTTTGAAATTTACTTAACCCTCTAGCAGTTAATATTCATTGAAATTATAAAAGTTGTCTTAAAATTGCCATCAAAACCTTTAGCTACTACTTTAAACAAGGTTTTCAATATAAATTTAAAATGATACCAATTGCTGAAATTTATTAAGTCTACCTCTGTTTAGATACTAGAATTTTTCTCTATTTATCTCTTCTAAAAACTTAAATTGTATGTAATATTGTGACATATTTTAACATATAATAATGTTTTTAAATTACTGCAACTATTTAGCTAGTTTCTGTTCTAATAAATAAATTGTATACAGTGCTACTTTTATATGCTATATCAATTTTGTCTATAACGATTGGATATTGCAAGTTACATTTTCGGAACATTACTACAATTTATACTATATTAGTTTATATTATTCTCATTGAGGTTTTAATTAGAAATAGTTTCTGTTCAATCCATACTTTACCTTTTTGATTATTGTTTGAAAATACATAAAGGGATATGTGACAGTTTTATTATGTAATCAAAGTTTAAAGAAGTTATCTTATTAATACAGTCATTACAGTTATCGAAATTAAAATACTGTATCTTTATTCTGCAGTGAAATATATTTTGTGATGTCTATTTACTTAAGCAGTAAGTTTACCCACACACTTTATTCATTTCTGTTTGTTCATTTCTGTTTATTATTCACATTTGTTTTTTTTATTTTTTTATTTTAAACTAGGTATGAACTTCCCAATCTTCATACTTGTTCTTCACAAAGAAGAATATAGTAATTAACATGATATTTTAAATAATTTAGTTAAATATTATGTTTTACTACACAAACTATAAAAATTCCTACATATAATTTAGTTTTAAATTTGAATAGTTTACTAGTTGCTGATTGTTTGTCAAAAGTACAAACAATGTAAGTGTGTTGTTAACTATTTCAGTCTCTGATTAATTCAAATGATATGCTCTTTTCTAGGCATTAACTAATTCAATTTTTAACATTCATCTGGTTGACTATAACTGTTTAGGTTTCAGAGTTCTTCGTTGTTTTGAAAATGTAAGTCATTATTAAGTCGTTCTTATTTAAATTTGATACGAAATGTATTTTCTATACTATTTTCCATCATTATAATATATTAAAATTATTTTACCAATATATTTGTAAGCAGTATTGATAATAGAGTATAACAAGTATAATAAATATATAAATTTTACAAGAAGAAATAAACTTATACTCTTTACATTACATAATAATGAATTACATTGACTTCTTATTCTGATATGTTATTGATGGTTTGATCATTATAGTTAAACCCAAAGTATAGTCTCCTAGTATTCCTATTTCATCTCTAGATTAAGTACTACTAAATCATTACACATTAAGAGTGTATTATATATACTGTTCATAGCTATTAAAAATTCACAATCGCAAATTTTCAGAACAATCTGTAAGGGGTTTGGAATCTGTATGGCTTATAAATATGAAAGGAAGTTGGAGATTTTATTTTATATTTTTATATCCTTCTAAAATCGTGGTATATTAATTGTTTTGTTTATTTTAACTAATATTGTTTATTTTTGGAGATGGCAGAACAGTTTAAACCAGTCTAAATTGTATGCATTTTAAAATTATTAAAAGATTATAGTCTTTAATAATAAATTCGAGTTTTGGAGTGAAAAGGTGGGTTTTGCGGAGACATGCGAAATACAACAATTGAGGCCTAATGGGGTGTAAGTGAAATTTTTCATAAATGGAGTTAACTGAAGAAATTAATTCCCAAACATACTAAAAATAGTGTACAAGAGGTGTAGGTGCTAGTCCTTCAGGTGCTGAGATCTGATGGACAAAAACGTACTAGTTAGCAAAACATGGGACTATCTTAGTGGCCAATGGATGTTAGTTCACTTACACCTATTGTCTTTCAAACAAAGCTATTGTTTTTGTGACTGACGTTAGACATTCATTGTTTTTATAGATTTGCTGCTTGCTCTGAAAAGGCTAAAGACGTTGAAGAGTTAAAAACATACAACCCTTCTAAAGTCGCAATTTTCTTTGTCTACCAACTAGTTTTGTGACATGCACAAACACTACTGCCGTCAACTGTAGACTTATAATTTTTGAATTCACAACCTTCTTACTAATGACAGCAAAATGTTTATGTGGCATGAGGGCCATTCCTATAGGGTTTGTGAATCAATTGCCTCTTGTATTTTGAAGTATGTCGAAAGCCTACCTCCCGCTGTGAAACATGTCATTGTTTACTGTGACAATTGCGGGTGCCAAAACAAGAGCCACTTGATTGTGAAGATGTGGCTCTATATTGTTAGAAATGCAACCGCAGATACTGTTGATCACAAGTATCTCAGTGTAGGACATTCTTATATGGAACGTGATCAGGATGTTGGCATCATAGAAAAGGCAAAAAAAGCGTACTGCAATCAGTTACTGGAATCAGTAGGAAACAATTGCTAGACGGCTCCACTTTCAGAAAGATGATCCTTTTTCTTTTTATTATAAAGACACAGTCAGCAGGGAAATATAAGTTTTCCCTGTTAAAATAAAACCACAGAAGAAAGGCAGACCAATAACTATTGAGTTCCCTAAGTTGGTCCAACAAATCTGATAAACCCAAACTGATGGACTTACAAAAGCTGCTTCCCTTTGTACCTCCAGTTTACCATAGTTATTAACGAACATCCTCATAGAGGCGAATTGGTTAGTGTTGAATCAGCCAGTGTTCAAATTGGAGATCCAGACCGGATGTATGACACAGACTCTGATTGATTGGACGCTTAGATCCACTATGAATATGCTTTTATTTTCAAAAAACTAAAATTTTCATAATTTCTAATAAAATTTTCCAATAAAATTATGACTACAGCATTATTTCTTTAATACCAACAACACTTGGAGGACATTGGGTGTTTTCTTATCAAACAAAAAATGATAACAATAAAACAACGAAGTTTTATAACTTCAAAGTTTGTTTACAAACACTAAAAACAAGGACAAGTAGTTTAAGTAATTACAAGTTTGCCAAGTATTTATATTATGCTTTTTTATAATTGACTCAAACTTTAAACAAGATTTTCTCAAAATTGGGGTTTTTAACACCCCTTGTGCTCTAGGGCCCTCAATTTTCAACTAGCATTTGAGCCCGAACGGTTCCTCGGAGAAGAAAACCTAAATAGACAAATTTGTAGGAAATTGTATTTTATTTAATTATGAACGGGAAGGTTATTTACGAAAAGTTGATAGTTTTCGATTTATAAAAGAAAACCCGTTAAAAAATGTTTACCATTTCTGCATTTTTTCTTTTATTTTCAATTTTGCCTCAAGAAATTTTGTATTCAAACCTCAGATTAAGCACCCCAAAAAAATACAATGGAAAACATAAAAGCGATCATAAATCTTTCTCGCTGAGGGCTCTTTTGAGCACAAATTGACTGTATTACATCGATGAGAATAGGCAACGGAGATAACAAGCAAGGTTGTACATACATTTCCTCAGTCTTCCTTCAACCAAACACCAAGGGGGATACCTGTAGAATTGTCTCGTTACATGCCAAGTTGTTTTAATGTGTACGTTTTTGGAGTATTATTGTGTATCGACATCTATTAAACAAATATTCTGACACTAAAAAGGAAATAACAAATAAGTAACGGACAGAGTAAGTATATTATAAATTATATATTTGTATTTGCATTTTTATTTATTTAAATTTTTAATATTTGAATTTATAATTGTATTGTATTTTAAAATAATCAACTATCTTCACTGTGTTTATTGCATTTGCATTTTAAAATGTTTACTAGTTTTAAGTATAAGAATAAGAATTTATAAGATTCATGTGTGTTGTAGCAAGTGTATAGAACTAATACACGGAAATTTGGAATTACAGCCAAATTGTGGGAATGCAATTTAATTACAAATTGTAGATTTGTAGTCTCCGCGAAGGAATTTATATTGTTTCCATTTCTTAAACACTTTTATTTTCCTTCAAAATCAATTGCAAATCAACACAATGCCTCATAGATATAAACATTTTGAGCAATAGTAGGGTTAATTGAAAATAATCATGAGTATGTTTTAAATCTAGTTTTTGTTTCATTATTTAAACAAAGGTTTTTTTTTTGATGTTTTACTCAAAACGTTACGGTTGGCTGAAATGTTTAATGTTGTTAAATAATTTAACTTTGTCTTAAAGAATAAGACATAACTAGAATAAGAATAAAAATAATCAAAACAAGAATCAAAACAATAAGAATAAGTTGAAACTAGTAATCCATCTTCAAAAACAAAAGGAACTGACAAAAAAATACTGTAAGGTACGTAACCTAAATTATTGTTAAACATTCAGTTCCGGTGGCTAAAATTTCAAAAATGAATAGAATATAGTGTATTAAAAATGGATGGATACAAAGATTTGTAAACGTAAAGAGGGCTTACTAAACCCACATTTTAGGAATTATACAGTTTAAAACTTTATAGCATCCTTTGCATTTTTAGGAATACTAATCACATTATGTATAATGTTGTAAGGGTAATTTACAATTCACTAACAGCTATAGTATTACACTGTATGAATAATACATTCATATTTGAATGACTACAAATTTGAAAATACTTTACTGACTATAATTATGTGAGATATAGTAATAACTTACTAGAACTCTTAATCCAATTCAAAGCTAATATTAATTTAACTTTAAGAGTACCAAAATACCAGTAAATAAGACGTCGTGATTAATTAAATAATTATTATTATATAAACAAAAGTATATTTACTTTAATTCGCATTCTAGAATTATAATTATCTAACAATAATATTACTTACGAAGAGAAATTTAGACACACACACCATAAATACAAATTTAAGGAAATTTTCATTAAAACGCTTTTTCTAAAGGTTTTTTTTGAACTAAATAAATGTAAAGTAAAAGTAATCATAAAGTTGTTTTAAACATCTCTAAGCTACGGCCATTGACTCATGGGGGAATGAATAGTTTTGAATATACTCGTTGTGTGCCATTCTAGTTCTCCTACCTACCGTTGGAGGTCACTTTGCCTGCAGCGATGTCCTATCTTGCCCAGCTGTTCTGCCGCGTCTATTCCATTTTACTTCTATGCCCTGCTGTTACACTTGTTCTGCCAGTCTTTAGCCTAATTCGACATTACACGTTTCTCACGAAGACATAGTACAATGCCGTTAATAACCTTGCTGATTTTGGAAACTGTTTAAATGTTTAATACCTTGTAATTACGTGAGATTCTTAGTAGTTCAGTTTCTGTACGATGTTTGTACAGTTGTTTAATTTATTATGTCTTTGTTCATTTAAACAGACGACGCTTAAAACCAGGTAACTTCTTATTTTGTCTTAGCTGTCTAGACTAGGCTTGTTTGTTCATATGTTAATTGTAAATTTAATAAGTTTTCCCTTATAGCAAATTGTAACTTATATTAGTATTAAAATTTTCTTTCAACTAAATTTATTTCAGACATTCTCAGTGTTAAATCTTGATCTATATATCTTAAAATATTTTTCTCCTTAAGCGTAAAGTGTGCAGAACTAATGTCTTTTGTAATGAAACTAATAAGTATTACAACTTTAAAATCAATTTTGTCAAGTATAAAAACAACGTAATTAAAGTATAATAACCTTGATAATTGCTAGTTTTGCTGAATAGCAAATTGGAAAACATGTGGTTTTAGAACAGGTTGGAACCACCTTTAGCATGTCATTTTGCAATATGTATATTTACTTTTGCTCTTTACATGGCTCATTTAGTTTGTTAATTACATGCTATTTGCTAAAACCTTTTTTTCTTTGCATATAGCCATGTTGCTGGTTGCACTTTTGGACTTATTTTTCCACATGGAACCAACATCAAATATTTAACTTGGCAACTTCTGCTTTAAAAAGAACTTTCTTCAAATGATACCAACTTTAATTAATCTTTTATGCAGTGTTAAAGCACCTTTTAAAGAACAGTGAAAATAGACTAACTTACTGTGAAATTTCAGTACTGTGTTTCATTCAGAACTTTATTTTGTAATATATTACTGAGATGTCCTTGTAATGTTGTTTTGTAATTGTTAGCTATTATTTTATTTTCTTATAATTGGGAGGAGCATGCTACCAAATTTCAGTAATCAGACCTACAGGGTCTAATTTTCTAAATTTCCTTTTGTCGACATAAATAATTTTTTTTTTATCTTATATTAACCTAAATTCTTTATTTTTCTTTATTTTATTTTCTCTTACCAAATACGCATAGTTTATAAGAAAGGTCTGATCAGCCACTAATGTAAATTATATTATTACTAACTTAAGTCATATTGTAAACTTTGTAAGACTTAATATTTCAAAAAAGCAAACTGTACAATTTTGTTACCTACAGTTGTTACATTATGAACTTATACTAAATTAAGTTTTCATTTGTTAATGTGAAAAGGGGGTTTCTTTTGTTTTCTTTATAAAGGGGGGGGGGGTTGTAATTTTTCTGTACTTTGTTTTATTATTTAAGGGCGTATAATTTTGTAACTTTTATTTAAGGGCGTATAATTTTGTAACTTTTATTTAAGGGCGTATAAAATTTTAATTGGAATATACTTGTCGTATATTCCAATATATTATTCTTGAACCAATAAATCGGGTGATTTAAAGGTCATACATAGTTTAATTGTTACAACCTATTTCAGTCATTTGATGTAAGTGAACAGGCAAGAGTAAGTGATCTACAGACAGCATTTATCAGGTAAATATTTTCTGGTTTGTGTGTTAGGGCTTGACGTGTACCGTCTACCGGGTCTAGTACGGCTTCCAAATTTCTTTTTTACACTAGACGGTACATGTTTTTGGTCCGCAGACCGTGGTTTATCCTCTAATTATTATTAAATTTTGTCTTTTATACTTTTGCTTGCTCACGCTCTTCTAAACTTTAGTCAAGTTTGGGTTGTTTTATACCTTCTTTTGGTCACGCTTTTGTTCTTTGTCTTCAGGAGTAGCGCAGAGACACTTTTTTTACAAAACGACTTATTTCAATAACCAGCAGTTAGTTTTTGATGAAATTTTTTTTTTTTTTTTTTTATTTCACTGGTCATTAGGGATATATCCCAACGGTGTTGAATACAAAAAATAATAATAAATAAAAACAAAAAAATACAAAAAAAGTTAATAAAACTTATAAAAACTAAATAAAAATTTTCAAAATAATCACTAAATTTTCTCACTGTTTGGATTTGTCCTTGCTGATCAATAGCTTGCTTCATCTTTTGGCTTTATTTATATATTTTTTTCTTTTCCTTATTTTATTTAAATGTTGTCTGTATCCTCATCCTTTGTCGTCATTGCACTCTTGTTTTCAAAATGGATTTGGTTAAATTTGTTGATTACCTTAGGAAGTCAGAACTTGCTTTTGAGGTGGTAGTGCGCGGGGGTAGCATCGAGACGGTTCAAATTATGCGTTCGTCTTTGCGTGGCTTGATTCAGGCAGGAGCAGAATCTAGTCCAGAAAATATCAATCAACAAAATTTAGCTCATCATTTAGAGCTCGCTCGTTATTCCCTTGAAGACCTTAATGACGAGCTGGAAAATTTAGAGTCTGACCAACTTTTAAGATTAAAACGACTCGCCGCTAGGCTAGAATTATTCCAAAAGAGATTAACCTTTTTGTTGGACGCTGTAAAACGCCTGAATCTCGACTCAACTGATTGCAACGCAGAGTGTAACAAGCTTCTTACTGATCTGGGGAGTACCCTGGATAAATTTAAAACCTTTCAAATTAACCATCTTGCTGAACCCACTGATTCTAATCCACAACCCGTCTCGACGTTGCCGGTCGTCAATCTAGTTGCCTCAGAGCAAATAAACAGGGTTACTTATGCTGATAAAGTTTTGGGGGTTACTGACTCTAGGCCTACCCCTCTTGTTCAGTCTCAGGAACGGGCAGGTCCTGCCTTTTCTTACAGGAAGTTGAAACATCCTGCTGAGAAATTGTTAGGTACCTTGCCTGTAACTAACGGCTTTGACCTAGAGCAGTTAATTAAGTTTTTAAAAATTAGTTTAATTTTGTGTCGTACCTACCCGGATCTAAAACCTAATTTCATGAGTCTTCTTCTACCCTATGCTCAAGAACCACTTAGTTCGTGTCTGTGTAGGCACGTTAATTTTTCTGACTTCCACCGCGAGGCTCTTGACCTTTTCATCCCGGCTAAGAGACGCCGTACCTTAGAGCTAGACCTCTTTTACAGACCTCAAGGTATCAGAGAAAGCTTACATAATTTCGTGAGCGATATTAAGAAAGCAGCACAAGTGCTGCTCATCAATAAGAACCCCTCTGAAATTATCGACGTCATTATTGACGCCCTCTCGCCTGAAGTCAGGAATAGCCTGGTGTTTGCCAGTCGCCCCACGACCTTTAGTGACTTGGACAAGTTGTGTGCCCAAGTAAATAATGTTCTGTTTGTTGACCGAGAAAGGTCAGCCATTTCCAATGCGTCTTTTACACCTGAAAATCATTTCAGACCTTTAGCGTCTCCTGTGGTATGTTTCCGCTGCGGTCAAAAAGGCCACAAGGCACTGCAATGTAGGAACTCATCCGCCCAGTATGTGAATCGACCCAACAGGAGTTTTCACTCCAATCCAAAAAACGTTTTCAGGAGCGAGAAGTAGTTGGTTTCTCTTTACATGCTCCTGTGCGCAAAACCAACCGTCCTTATTTACAATATCAGTGTTATAATTCAAAAAAAGGGGTCAACTCTCATCGTCTGTCTAATTCTAGAAATTTTCGTCCGAATTTTGGCCATCCCAAACGCTTAAACAGATATTTTCGACCTTCTCCTTGTTTGAAGACTATTAAACCTCCACCTTTTCATTTGAAACCTACTTGTTTTTTGTGTAAGCGTTTTGGCCATTACATCTGGGAATGCCCATCCTTTAATTCTGATAGGCGTCGAGATAAAATTACCAAGTTTTCTCCACTGGCAAATAATTCTTGTACTAGAAAAACTTATAAAAACCTTAAGTCTAAAGGGTTAACGAACAGGATTTTGCCCCTAGTTCAAGTTGGTTTTAAATCTTTAAAAATTAAGGCTCTGTTAGATTCTGGTTCAGTAAGAAGCATCTTGTCTGCTGAACTTTTTCAAAAGTTAGAATCTCTTAACTTAATTAAAAATAAATTTGAGGTAAAGTCGGATTGCCTCACTGCCAATGGAGAAAGGTTGGAAATTAATCTCGCCTGTTCTGTACATTTTAAACTTGAATTTTGTAGTTGGACTTTCCAATTTTTAGTGGCTCCTCGACTGTCTTGTCCTATCACTTTAGGGTCCGATTTCTTTATTAAGAGTAAACTAGTGTTGGATTTATCTAAAGGCACCTTCAGTTTTGGTTTTTGTAAGGCTAATTCTTTTCCATTACTTAATTTTCGAAGAAAGGCACCTCCTGCTGTTAACCTGTCCTCTACTGTTCCAGTCTCTGATAATCCACTTGGTCACCTGGATGACGCTTGTCAAAAGGTGATTTCTGGTTTGACCAGAGAATTCTCAGATGTCCTCACTACGGAATTAGGCCTCACCGACCTAATTAAGTACCGTATAGAGTTAAAAGACAATGTTCCGGTGAAAAGCCAACCATATCAGTTAGCCCCTCCTAAAATGCAATTTTTGAGGGAGCATATCAGAGATCTCGCTGATAAAGGAGTAGTAGAGAAAAGTATCTCAAATTATTCATCTCCGGCTTTCCTTGTACAACATCCCGAGAAGAAACCCAGAATGGTTATCGATTATCGCAAGCTGAACCAGCACATCGTAATCGAGGCCGTACCCCTTCCTAATCTTCACCAGTGTTTCAATTGGTTCGTGGGAGCCAAGTACTTCACTGTGTTCGATTTAAATTCTGCCTACCATCAAATCCCACTCACTGAGGATTCCAAACACCTCACCAGTTTTTGTACCCCCTGGATGCTCTACCAGTTTACGCGGGTCCCTTTTGGACTCTGTACTGGTGCTCAAGTTTTGACTCGCCTTCTAGACCAAGTTTTCAGTGACATCAAGTTTAAGTTCGTTTTCAACTACCTCGATGACTTAGTCATCTATTCAGAAACTTGGGATGAGCACGTTAAACATCTGCGCGAAGTCCTGTCTCGTTTGCGAAAGGCGAAACTTACGGTTAATCCCGATAAGGTTCGTTTTGCCGTGAAGGAGATTAGTTTCCTTGGTCATCTAGTTTCAGCCCGTGGCGTGCAAATTGACCCAGATAGAACCAAGGCCATCAGAAACTTTCCCAAGCCCACCAATCCAAAAGCAGTGTCACGCTTTATTGGTATGGTTAATTTTTTTTCTAAGTTTATCCCTAACTTCGCCGAACACGCCGCTCCTCTAAATCTGCTCAGGCGGAAAGGACAAAAGTTCGTTTGGAACGACGAGCAACAACACGCTTTTGAACATTTGCGTAATGCCATCGCTCAACCTCCTGTACTTCGAATGGCAAATTTCGACAAACCTTTTGTCCTGCAAACGGACGCCAGTTCGGTTGCCTTAGGAGCAGTCCTACTCCAGGAAATTGACGGTTCACGTCAACCTATTGCCTATGCTTCCCGCACGTTAACACCTGCGGAAAGAAAAGCCTCTTCTGCGTATGAGTCAGAATGTCTGGCCGTGGTCTTTGAGTAGAGAAATTCAGACAATATCTCGAGCACCGCGAGTTTCTCTTAGAAACAGATAACCAAGCGCTTTCCTGGCTACTCACCCGTCCCAGACAATTAGGCAAGATGGAACGATGGATTGCTAAGTTAACCTCCCTTAAGTTTCAAGTGGCACATATTAGGGGCACCCAAAACGTCATCGCAGATTCTCTTTCCCGGATGTTCGAATTGGAAATGCAACCGAAACAACCCTCGTCATCGGAGAGCCCAGTTATTTGCAATAGCCTTTTAACCGATTTCCCATTAGCGTTTCAAGACATCGGTGTTCATCAGCGAGCCGATGTTCTTTTGAGTCCCATCATTTCAGAACTAGAAGCTGGTGCACCTTCTAGCCGTTATTGTCTTAGTAAAGGGACCCTTTGCCTCAAGAACCATAGAGGTACCCCTATCCGAGTTTACGTACCCAGATCATTGATAGACCTTGTTATTAATTACTATCATGATTCCCCTGTAGGAGGTCATTTAGGAATTCTCAAAACTAAGTTCAAGGTGAGCGAAAAATTTTTCTGGCCTTCGCTCGCGCTTGATGTCGTCCGCAAGGTTAAAAGTTGTAATACCTGTGCCGTGAGCAAGCCCGCTCAAAATAGCAGATTAGGCTATTTGTCGTCGATAGTCCCTACCCGACCCATGGAGAAAATCCACATAGACTACGTTGGTAAATTACCACGTACTGCAACTGGCAATACCATGATACTGGTCGCAGTAGACCAGTTCTCCAAATTCACCTGGCTTTGCCCTGTCAGAGAAGCCAACTCCTTCAACACCATGAGAGCACTTAACCAAAACATCTTTCAACACTTTGGTTTCCCCAAGATAATTATCTCTGACAACGCCACCTGTTTTACTTCACATTCATTCCGCAACTTTTGTTTCTCTCGTGGAATCAAACACGCAACTCTGTCACCTTATCACCCTCAACCTAATAATGCGGAACGTCTGAACAGAAATCTCAAAGCTGCACTTATTGCCTACCATTCAGACAGTCAAACTTCTTGGGACAAATCCTTATCTTGGCTTCAAATAGCCTTCAATTTCGCTACCCACGAGACCTGTTTAATTTTATGCCCAACACCCCGCTCAGCCTAACCTGGAACATCGATGATTTACTTCCCAGGGACAATTCTAATCCTTACCACATCTGGCAAAATGCTAAGAGGAACATCATGAAAGCTCATCTAAAGTCTGAGCGTGTCTACAACAAAGGTCGTAGACCACAACCCTTCAAGATTGGCGATCTAGTGTGGTGTAAGACGCACAATCAAAGTTTTGCGGTAAATAAAAGGGCTGCCAAACTGATGCCCAGGTGGTCAGGGCCCTTCCGCATCACAGATTTCCTCACCCCTGTCACTGAAGCCCTTTCTTTCCCTGATTCACAAGATTTCATTAAAAAGGCCCACGTTGAGCAACTGAAACCTCACTTCGTTCCTAAAGACCCTCTCAATCATTTTTCACCACGCCTTAAATTATCGGCGAATAGAACCCACTGTTTATTTCCTACCTGAAGTAAGGTATTGTATTGAATTGGTTTAGGTTGGTGTGTGCTGTGTTCACACGTTTTTACTTGTAGTTACAAGTTTTCCCGGACTCGTCGAAACCAAGAGACTGGCCATCTCCATGGTTAAACCTTTTGTCATGACAATATTTTTCCAGCGCTGGAGTTAAGTAACTTATTTTGTCTAAGCCATGACATGTCATGCATCTTATATCTCATTTTGGTCTGGAGACTGATCACCTCCCGTACCAGAGATTACTAAGGAATAACCATGCTTTCAAGCAATTTCCTTCCAGGACATAGCGAGTCCACTTATATGTGTTGTTGTTGTTACTTTGGTCTTGGTGTGTGTGTGTGTGTGTGT
>JAGFPH010000124.1:253341-283368 GCA_018207615.1 Philaenus spumarius | reverse complement strand
GGCTTGACGTGTACCGTCTACCGGGTCTAGTACGGCTTCCAAATTTCCTTTTTACACTAGACGGTACACTTGTTGGGTGTTTGTTATTTGCATATAAATACAAAGTAATATAATATTACTAGCTGACCCGTACGGCGTTACCCGTGGTGGTTGGTATTTTCAGTCTTTTTAACGTAATTTTATTCTTTTTAAGTGTTCAGACAGTGAGTGGTATTTGGCTTTTAAGTATATAGTAAATAATCTTAAATAATAAAAGCACTTTTGTCATACTAATAATCATACTAATAAAAGATCTGAAATTATGATTTTAGTAACTTTAATCCCCCCCCCCAAACCCCTCCTAAAATTTCGAAATTTTTTATACCCTTTCTAAGTGAGCACCTATGGCCCTAGAGGAAGCTACATACCAAATTTCATTCCAACCCGTTCGGTAGTTTTTAAGAAATCGTGATTTAATAACTTTGATCCCCGCAAGACCCCTTAAAATTTCGAATTTTTTGAAACCCTTTCTTAGTGAGCACCTATGGCCCTAGAGGAAGTTACATACAAAATTTCATTCCAATCTGTTAGGTAATTTTGGAAAAATCGTGATTTAGTAATTTTTACCCCCCAAATCCCCCTAAAATTTCAAATTTTTTAAAACCCTTGTTTAGTGAACACTTATGGCCCTAGAGGAAGCTACACACCAAATTGCATTCCAATCCGTTTGGAAGTTTTGAAGAAACCGTGATTTAATAACTTTGATCCCCATCAAACCCACCTAAAATTTCGAATTTTTTCAAACCCTGTATTAGTGAGCACCTATAGCCCTAGAGGAATCTACATAACAAATTTCATTTCAATCCGTTCGATAGTTTTTGAGAAATCGTGATGAGTGAGTCAGTGAGTGAGTGAGTGAGTTGTATTTCGCTTTTATATATATTTAGATTTTAATTGACAATAATTATGAATAATGCAAACATCTGTTACATTATTGAGTCATAAAACTTCAAAGGGTTATTTTATTTTCACATGATTTAAATGGTTGGATGGCAGTGATTATTACTTAGTGTTTATTAAAGTTTATTATGAAGTTCAATTTATTCACTACAATAGCGGAAGGTTTGCCTGACGTTCATTGTTACTGCTTCATTGTATTTCAATTGACAACAGCCATATGAAGTAAACTTGCTTTGAAAGCTGAACGTATTATTATTCACAGTTTATAAATTGTCATAGGAATCCACCATTTTAAAACATAGCATTTAATTTATGAGTGGAAATAGCGTTGAATTTTTTAATAAAGTGTCACTATTCAATCGGTTTTAAGAACGATTCTGTTATAAGCTATAGCTGTTTACAGAGATGTGATTTTATCAAAATGGGGTAGAAACGGATTGATTTGAATAATAATATGTTACTATGATTGACAATGTATTAAGGCATTTGTAGTTGTAATACCTACAATTAACGGATGCGCAAATGTATAACTTAAACGACTGAAAATAAATTTGTATTTTAAATGAAGTCAGTTTTGTTTTACTTTAAAAAAATGTGCCTATAAACATTTTAATATCCCTATTTCGTTTCCTAATTTTAAAATTTTCTTTACAAGTACTTATTAAATTACTCGAACTAAAATCATGACCATTAAAGAAAAAAATATGCATTGCAACCGATGAGAACTACAATACTTAAAATTTAAAATTAACAATGCAATGACTACTATGACGCTAGGCTCATTTCGGGCGAAAGCTTCTCCCAAATTTGTTTACGTCTGCTTGTTACTGGCAACGTTCTGCCATAGATGTCCTACTTGAATAGTCCTGCATTTATTGTTTCCAAGTGGTTGCCAATTGGAACATATTTTTGTTCGTATTCCGCCATTCAGTTTCGCTATATGTCCAGCCCAATTCTACTTAAGACGTTTGGTCAATTTCTAATTATATTCTTTTCCTTATTTCAGCATTTCTGGCGTTATCCAGCAACGACAGACCATGCATGATGCGTTCCATAACTCTAGATGTGTAACGTTCTACCTGTTGACATTTCATGGAATCGTAGTTCTTTGAAGCCAAAGTAATTCTTCTATTAATTTCCTTTTTGCAACTCATTTATGAAAATAAATTATTTGACACATATATGTTTATACTGCTACAGACTTTAATTTAATTGTATTTAGGAATTGATCTTCTTATTTCTCGTTGCTTAGGAGTGCCGTGTTTTTTTTTAACAACATTTTTTATGAGCCTGACTTAGCTATCCTCTCGGCCCAAGTCCTCTAGCATAATCTCCAGTTCTGTGGTTGATTTTACAAAAAGAACGATATCATCGGCAAATCTTAAATTAGTTATACTTATTATATTAATTTGAATTCCTAAATTATGCAAATCCACTTACTGAAATTGTTTTCTAATATCGAATTAAAAAGATCAGGTAAGAGTAGATCACCCAGCTTAACGCCCTTCAACACAGGGAAAATTGTTCAAGGATCAAAGCAACACAAGCCATTTTGTATATTGCTTTTAAAAGGCAACTTTGTAACAAAAAAAATGCATCCATATTTCATATATGTGTAAACTTGTATTTATTACGTATAAAATTATCCGGTCTGCATTATTTTTACTAGGAATTAATTAATGAAAAATAATAAACAATAGAAATTACAAGAATATCAATACGACTCTTTATAATAGTAGAATTCAAAAAGTGAAAGAAAAATGTATAATATGGTTTATTTCTAGAATGAAAAAAAAAATAATATGAATGCTTTGAATATCTAAACTAATTACATCAAGCTATACTAACCATGAGTTTAATGAAAAAGCATTTGAGTAGAGCAGAATTTTATTTAATGTGGCCCCCACATAGTTCTGTAAATTAAAATATCTTAGAAAAATATGACTTTGTTTATAAAGAAAAAGGAAATACAAATTATTTTATTTAAGAAATTGTACACCGTTACATAGACGTAAATCAGTGTTTATTGATTATTAAATTTTTATTTAAAATCATATAGATGTCTCAAGATTTAACAAAAGTCTTGAAAAATTAGGTATTTCATTGTAAAAAAATATTATACTTTAATCCTTAAGGAGTTCGGAAAGTCCTATACCACTCAAGTTATTTTTAACAAATTCAATTTTTATTTTCTCAATATCTGCTCAAACTACATATTTTTATAATCCTTGCTTGACTCGGTTTTGTGTGGTATTATTCTCATAATGGAAATGTAATATTAGTTATTCGGACAATTAACCGTCATTTTTGTTTATGTTCAAAAATGATAGCAAATGTCAGAATAACTAATAATAATATTGACTATCCATCATTAATAAAATGATAACTTCTAACAGATAATAATTTTATTATTAAAATCATTAATAAAAGAACATGTAAGTCTGTTATTGATGAACAAAGACTTTCCATGTGGTTGTTTTTCTATTGATAATTTGTGTAAACAACTCTCAAGATTTTATTTATAATGTCTTTTAAAACAGCAATATGTCTAAAATTATTAATATTCAGGGTTATTTAGATCTACACAAAATCATTGTCATATCTCAGTTTAACAAATAAGTCTCTTGATGTCCCAAAATAAAAATAAACATTAAACAAATATATTGAGAAAAAAATCTTCTGAAAAAAATACATGCAATAGTAAAATCATAATAAACTTAAAAACTGCATTTCAAGGAAGAGATTTTTTTTAACATTCTTATTGTAGACTAATTAATCAAACTTATTGTTTGACTCTTAGAAGAATATACTGTATAGTTTCTAATGTATGTATAATTGGAAATTTGTATTTGCATTTAAGTACAAAGTAATATATTACTGTATTAATTTCATTAACATATATAACCTATACAAGTAACTATTTAATTAATGTGTCATATACGTTCAAATGGTTATTTTATTTTAATGTCATATAAATGACTGTCAGACAGTTATTCCTTCGTGCTTTATTCAAAATTCAATTTATTTACTGCAATGGCCGGAAGTTTGCCTGACATGGTTGGTGGCTTTCATTGTTACTGCTTGATTGTATTTCAATAGGTGACAGCCAGATGTAGTAGACATGTTTTGAAAACCGAACGTATTATTGTTCACAGCTTATAAGTTACATAGTAATACACTATTTTGAAACATTGCATTACATTTCTGAGTGGAAATAACGTTGCAATTTGTAATAAAGTACTACTACTATTCAATCGGTTTCAAAATCGATTCAGTTCTAAGCTATATCTGTATAGGCCTACAAATATGTGGTAACATCAAAAAAACTTTAAAACTTATTGAATAAAATAACAATATTTTACCATAATTGAGAGTGTTTTGGAGGCATTTTTAGTTGCAATACATAAAAATAAGTCTTGCTGAAATGTTTCCTTACGATTGAAACGAAATATTTATGTCTTAAACTAAACCAGAATTTTTAAATTGTGTGCATTGTTTTCAAAATGATACTTCGTAACAAAGTTTATATTTCATATATATGTATAAACTTGTATCTACTTCGTATAAACAAATTTGGTATTCATTGGAGTGTCTGAGAAAGAGAAAGAGCTACGTCAGAAAAACTAAGTTTTGAGAAAAATTAAGTTTTATTAAGCTTTGTACAAAATACACAAAACTTTTAATTTTTATAAACTATTTCATTTTTTTAATCTTAAAAGTGTTTAAAGTAGTTAAGAAAATTGTTAAGAACTAAACTTAGTTATATGTATAACATTTTATAAAAGTAAGCTTTTTCTAAACTTAAAAACCCAACACGTATTTTTTATGATACGAATTACTTCACCAATTAAACTTTTAGAAGAGTTTGAATAACAAATAATCTGTTATTATATACAAGTGTTTATAATCAAGTGCTACAAAAGTCAACTACTACTTTATTAACTTTGTTCAGCTCCATGTCTCTTTGCTTTTGCTGGTTACTAGCTATTGTAGGCCATGGTGCACAGGTGGTATGAAAGGAAACAGTGACATTAGTCACAGTGTTTCAGGGCATTGATTTCCCTTCCACCAGGATAAATTGTTGGCCCATTACTCAAAGCCTCTTTCAACACGGTTGCGTTTCAACCTTTAGATTTTTTCTGCGACGGCCAGGCTTTTTATTGAACATATTGACCTTGGTCTATGATTCCATGTCTGAGTATGAGTATTCAAAAGAATGTATCATAGGCACTTCGACACTTTAATAGATGTTGCATTTCTGATGCCAACTTTCTTTTTATCTGCACTCATACTATCTTTTATCAATGTATTGCAGTCACAACCATCAGATCATCTTTTGCTTGCATATAGCTTTCACCTCTGTTCTCCAGTCTTTTAGCAACATTTCTCTTCCAACTATTACAGTTTCGTACACGTTTTTTTTGCCTAACTGCATCATCACATTCATTTACGCCAACACTCGTCATTTGTCAACAAGCATTCGAGCAGAACAAAGCGGCAGGATGTCTACTCCTGCCACTGTCCATGTTTGGTACAAACCCATCTCTTCCACACAGAACAGCTGACGCTCCAACTACTCTGTTTTCTACAGTGTTTTAAACTGAAAAGTGGATATACCACATGTCCAAATAGTTACTCCTAGCACAGACAGATACCAGCCTCTAACCAAAAACAGTGAAAAAATCTATTTTTACAGTTGTGTGGCTTAGTTCTCTGTCTTTTATATTATGAATTAATGTCTGAAGTAATAATAAACAAACTTATTTACATGAATATCAATACGAGTCTATATAAAATTAGAATTCACAATGTAAAAATGTTGTTTATTTCTAGAATTATCAATAAATGTTATACTTTAAATATAATAATTCCATCAAGTTTGAGCAACTATTTAAAACAAAAATGTAATATATTATCCATAAGTTAAATGAAAAAAAAAATGCATACAAGCATTTATTATGTTCTTCTCAAAGTTCTATAGTTGCTAATTTCTCACAAAAATTTAACATTCTTTTTAAAAGAATCTTATAAAGACATTTATAGTTTTTGTATTTAAGAAAAGGTATACCGTAACACAGACGCAAATCAGCGTCTTCTATGATTTGATACAAAATCGCAGTAACTATTAATCTTTAAATTTTCATTTAAAATCCTATAGTATGTTCGAGATTTAACAAAAGTCTTAAAATATTTGGTATTTCATTGTAAAATACGGATTCATTTATCCTAATGGGGTTCGGATAGTAAAATACGTCCAATGTTTTATTTTAGACAAATTAAATTTACCTTTGCTTAGTAACTACTCGAGCTACATTTGTGATACCATTACTTGACTGGGTTTCTTGTGGAGTTGTTCTTATAATTAAAGTATAATTTTAAAATGTATATTCATATTTTATAACAATTATAGTTAGCATAATGTTTTAAGTATATTACTGATGAATTTCCTTTAAACTATCTTTCATAAATTATGTAATTTCTAAATTATAAACCAACGTCAACTTAGCAGTAATGCAAAGTAAAGTTAATGCAAAATTTACTACAAAATATATATTTAAAAACTGCAATGAAGTGTACCATATGACACCTACATGCATTCTACATTGCAAATTTCAGTCACTCAGAACTTTGGGAAGTACCATTTCTAAAATACAAACAATTATTATTCCTCCCTACAAAATATAGGCCTACTATTAAATGTATAAAGTAAAACCAAATAAGTATTTATTTGCATCTGAACCATCCGAAAAGATTATCACTTAGAATTAAATGTTGCCTTTTTCAATTATTGTGTAGCATATAGTTTTTTTTTCACTCTAAAACTTTAGATTTATAAATGTAATTCATATCCATAATTAATAGGGCTAGTTCAGGTAGTGGCTTGGAACTTAGTTCATCTGGGGAGACGGAATTCCCATACAGTTTCCCCTCAATGACATTGAACTTATACAAATTTATAGTTTGACATAGTCTACAGTTTTTGGGGTTAATGAATCAAATGTAAAATATGATATTTCAATAAACCTAATGCTTTAGAAGTTATTGATCTAACCGCAATATTTATAATACCACAAAAATTACTGTCTTATACCTTTTTATAAAGTCGTACGTCGATCAAAATACTGTGTTAATGCAGAAACAATTAGATTTAATATTCAAGAATTCACTGATTATTTTTAAGTGTATTACTTCTAAATCGGTGTATAGGATGTATCTATCTCCACAATTTTATGAAGAAAGTTTTGTTATTGAAATAATCATTTTTTTTTTTCTAAATCCAAACATTTTAAACAAAACTACGGCAGAATCTTTTATCGAATCTTTCTTTTCCGTAAGTAAATTGTATTATTAAATTTGTCAATTTGCTTTAAAGAAAGAATACTATTACGATTTTAATTGAAAGCCACCTTCAATAATATATATAAAATGAACACAAATCGAGAACTTTAATCAGTTTCGTATTATATTTTAAACATTTAAATAAAAGTATACATAAGGTGATTAAAATATAAACAAAAGTAATTTAAACTCACAAAATTTACAATTATAGGTATATTTTTACTTGAAACAAAACACATTGAAGAATATCCATATAGAACGACATGACATTTATCAAAGTCATGAATAAACATAAATCTGTTCAGATTCCGTAAAAAAACTTTTGTCTATAATATTTCATGCCGATAATATTATGGACATTGTTGAGCCTTTAAAATTGTGCTGATGCAACGCTGAATTAGCTCATGTTCTTAGTATATCAGGGATATTGGATTCAACCCCAATATCAATAAGACACATTAGTTGGATAGTACGTATTACAGCTTTTAAAAAGCAATCATTTCTGACCGAATTTCTTTTGTAGGTTGTATGCACTGTGGTTATTGACAAAGTCCTGTAAAATGATGTACAACTCGACCTAAGCTTACATTATAAAATGTCAAGACTTCCTAAGTAGGCCATCACTATGTTGGACCAAAAACTATTAATTGTTTTTAAATTATTGGTTGTAGTGACATGAACATAACTGCAAAGTATCATTACTATTAGTAAAGAGTTTTCGAATTATTTAATATATTCCAAACTTTTCCAAACCCTATTTATTCAACATGTTATTGCTAATTACAACTTGTCAAAATAGAATTCAATTTATAAAAACTTATAAAGTTAGTATCAAAACAGTTAAGGACCATTCATTTATAAGCTCATAAAAATTTTACAGGTTTTAATAATGTGTTGGAACTTTTAAAGAACAAACAAACACAACGAACTATGTTTTATAATCTACAGAGACTGTAATATTACATTCTAACAAATGTATTCCAACCACTAATAATGTATATGCTATATAGAGGTTAAGTTATTATGTTTATTAATTTTTCAGTTAACATAAAGTGCTTGAATAAAATCTTGAATAAAAAAAATAAAAAATAATTATAAAACGCCCAATTATTTACAAGTTAAAATTATTTATATAAAATAAAGTCTTTTTGTAGATATTTACCTAAGTAGCAATTTATAACTCTCTTTGTGTTTTATTTTGTTTTTGTAATTATTTCTTTGCCTAACATCTTTACTTTAGCTTGTTATACTCAAGCAAACCGAGTATCAGCGTATACTGCAAGTAAAGCAATAGCTAATGCAGTATTAGACTAGGCTAACACCTTCAGCCCTCGATCCCTATAAGCTATGTTATTTATGCCAATATTTGATTATATGAAATTGCTGAATTCAAACAAATTATTCGTATTAGAATTATTTTAGTGAATTAATTACAAAGATTGTTTGGACGTAAATATATATTTATGATATTTAAAAGTAGTCCAATCCAGTTTGTGAGAAGTAATAATTAATGTTTGATTGGCATTGTAAAGTATACATCAATTATTAGCCAAACACAGCTCAGCAAAAAAAAAAAAATATATATATATGTATACCATGCTAAAGTAAGCTAAACTAATTTAAATGAGTTTTTCTACTGAAAGTTAAATAATGAAATTATTAAAACAACCACGCAAATATGTAAAGGTGAGATTATATTACTTACTGCTTTATATAAATCCTTAGCTCTAATTGAAATGCAAATCACCTTACTAAGGAACGTTAAAACATAGCGCAAACTAACTTAATGTAAACCTCAGCATGAGGTTGAGTTTATACACAACCCTTAAGCTATTAAAACATTATAGCTTGGATTTAATCGTCATACCATACTACAACTCTTATATAATTTTAAAACCTTAATTCTATAAGTTTAGTTTTTCGATAGATTATTATAGCAATGCAACAGAAAATTTATAATTTGTATATTCAAGTACATAATTTTTTAATATAAAAGTAAATCCTGCTTAAAATTAATATTTATTTTTAATTTTGCATCAAGATTTCCTATCAGAGGATAAGAGAGTTGAAGCTGGTGTCTTTTTACTTACAAATTTAGCCACCTCAAAAATAAAGTAAAATAAAATAAAATATAAAGAATTGGATAAAAAAGTTATTAGTAAAATAAGTTGGCAAAAATGGGTTTACTTCTTAGTTTATTAAGTGGTTATATTTGAAATTTATTAAAAGATGTGTTTGTTTCAAAAAAAATTTGTAAAAATGTGTAAAGTCTTAAATACAAACATCAATACTGTAACTTGTTAAATAAAAATACACATTTAAAAATATATATATCTGTAGTTTAACTTGAATTTAATTTATCACAATAATTGTATTGGCAGTTTTTCAAAAACGAAAAAAACTACAAAGATTATTATGTGTCAGTACTCTCTTGATACCCAAGTATATAGGATACACAAATTTCAATATTTTAATAAGAAAATCCCTTTACGCATGGAGGTCGTCAAAACTGTAATTACACAGACACAAACACATAATACAAAACACATTTAAAAAAATCACTGACGAAAAATAAAAGGTATTGTACTTTATTATATCTTAGTGACCTGGCTATTGGAAAAATGAATTCATTATTATATAATAAGTTTTCTTCTTAGCCCAAGTAGTAAGGATCAATAACTTACAATTTCATTTATATCATATCTGTTAGTACTACTTGAAGGTCGTTGAAGGATAATATCAAGAGAAAACTTGTTAGCAATCTGCTTGATGAGGTAGAAGAGAACTGGACACTTTAACGTGCTTGAAACATAGCCTCGAGCAAACCGTTATACAGTATTACAGAACTTAGATAACTGCAGTTTAATCAACTTTGATTGGATCAGGAAATTTGATTAACGGTCAATCATTAATTACATAATAAAAAGTTAAACTTATGTTTAATATTTTTGTAAATGGGTTTTTACGACATTTAATAAAAATTATTATTGGAAGAAAAGAATTCAAAACATTTACATTTATTGTCAAAACTTTTGCTAGTTCGTTATCTTATATTTAACGTATAAAATTAATTATATAATAATATTATTAAAGTTTAATTGCGTTTATTTAGAAAGTTTTTAAGCCTCTACCAAGAAGATTTCTAAGATATTCTTTCTCTTACGAACACTGTAAAACTAAATCTTTTTAGAAATGCAAACATTGAGCATATTAACATAATAAATCAGTACAAAATATTAATAACAACTTTTTAAACTGTAATAAACATAAACTCAACATTGAAATGTACGTATTAACTAACTACTTTTAGTGAGGCAAATATTCATTTTATATTTTTTTATTTTGATATTCATTTTTTGGTGCCAAGTCACAAATAAATAATAATATATTAATTATTCATTTCTTTGAATCCGACTCCCTGGACCATTATTATAATTTTTTGAAATTAATTTACTATAATTCATGTTACTTTGTTGACATATTCTGATTCAGACAAAATTGCGGTAGTATTGCCTTTGTCCGCTTTAGTGATTACGAGTCTATTAGTCTCAATATTAATAATCTCGCCGGTGGTTGGGGGGCAATGTTTCAATCTTTTATTCAACAAATCAACCTCCGACGTTTCAAAATGGACATCAGTTCTATTTATGAGCCAGGGAAAAAATTCATGTGTGGTGTTTACCCGTGGTGGGTTAAACTTTTATTAAATGCTAACTGCTCTAATTTCTTGGATTGAATTTCCCTCTTTTTTGTTAATCTGACTTTAGAATGTATACCCTCCAAAAGGCTATTTAATTAAATTGTATTCAACATGGAGTATAGCTTCAAGTGTGTACGATATAGTTTGCTAATAATTATACTTTTTTTGAAGCACAAAGTTCTGAATTCCTCCCTTAAGGGGGTAGGGAAGTCCCTATATCGCGCATGTTATATTTGTGATTTTTAGGTAAACACTACTACCTAAGTATTAGGCTTAGAGGTTTCAAACAAAATCAATTGAAAGCCTGTACCTTGGACTATAGGGTAGAGGTATTGCATTTTGTTATTTGACATTTGGAAGGTCAGCAGTTTTTTTTTCTTCTATAAATATCAAATTTTTACCTTGTTTTTGATATTGAAATATTTATAAAACGTGTTTTAATTAAAATTTAAAAATTCTAATTGCTCTACCATATAGCCTAAGACACCCCCTATCAGTGGTAAAAATTTGAGAGCTGTAGGGCAAAAAATAACTGAGCAGCATGTGCCTAAGTTGGGATTTTTAGAGTTTTCGGGAAAACGCGTTTATAGTAGGCCAACATTGCTCTCAACTGGGAATCCTGAAATCAAACTCTGTAGCTCTTGCTTATGTTTTACACAATTTATGATAAAGAAATTGTTTTAGAGCAAATAAACTATATATGTACGTGTTCAGGAAGACTTGCTAAATAAATTACGACAGTAAAAATTAAAAACAAAATTTTAGACGTCCCTACCCCCTTAACCAAATGCGTTCGGCCATTGTTTTTGTAGTTATGGCTGCTCATGGTTGTACACCCAATCTCACGTGTATATATTATATATGATGGCATTTTTTAAACATAACCTATTTTAACGCGTATTTTCTATTTTGTAATGTAACTTCGTCTTTAAATAATCGTAAGATAGTTTCGCTTGATTTGCGTAATAATTATTCAAGTGGGTTAAAATCATGACTAGTTTCGAGGTCTTGACCCGATCATCAGATAATTTATGAGTATTACGACAGACATGACGGAGTGCACTATGGTGTCAGACACGATTTCGTGTTGTGTTGTGTTGTGTTTTTTTGTAATGTATAACGAGCTCCTCTGAGTGAAAGAAGAATTATCTGATGATGGGGTCAAGACCTCGATACTAGTTATAAGAATCAACCCACTTGAATTCCCAAGACGGACCTACAAGGTAAATATTATAACTTTTTTATTTACTAGTATTTTTTATTTTGTAGCCAGAAATTTAAAAGTGTACAAATATCCTGTTTTTAATGAGATTTTCGAAGAACATGTCTCTTCAATAGAGCAATTCTTATTCTTAACATATTCTCGTGAAAAACAAGTAACTCATAATTTTAAGAACCTGTTAGAACTTTCTAATTTATCAAGTTGTCAATTTATCGATCATATTATCAAACAATTATACAATACATCTCTAATCTGATGACACAGACCTAAACATAATGCAAACAATTACAAAGTGACAATTTAAAGGACATTATTTTGTGTTTTGGTTACAAATAACATCCAAGAATTACCAAAATAGTAGGATACTTAAAACAAAATTTGATATAATAATGCACTGCTAGTCTTAACAGTTTGTACAAAAATATATGTTAATGAATGTGGGGATGATAACATAATACTAACCATGTCTTCAGTACGTAAAACATAAAACTAGTTGTATAATGTAAACCAACAATATGATGCATTTTACATTAACCATATTAAAATTTTTAATGTATATGTCAGATCTCTTAATGTACATAATGATAAATGATGTTTGGCAAATGATAAATGAACATCTGCTGTTCATTAATGGATTTTACAGTCTAGATGAATACTTAGTAGAATGAGATGTTTGGTATGTAAGTGTGTGAAGTCTAAGCAGTCTTGTGTATTAAAACAGAAATTAAAAAAAACTATATATTATCTAGTTATATATATTTATATATATGTACGCATGTTAAAATTCTGGTATCATAGATTTGAATTAGTGACTAGGTATAAAACAAGAATTCCTTGTTTTGAAATCACTATTGTAAATATCTAAAGGAAACTCGTTTTGTATTTAATAACATTTAAAAACGTTTTCCCTAATAATACAAATTGTTTTTTATCTAAAATATAGTATGAAAATGCTTGTCTAAAATGTTGATGTTAATTCATTTATTTTATGTTTCATGGGTATAGGCCATATTCTAGATTGCCAAAGTTTGTTCCATTGCACGGTGAACGAATTGCTACATTTGGTACTACAAAGATTATAAGTGTTCAGGCTTTTGTCATATTAATAACTCCAATACTATTAGGATTTGTTTAAAACTATCGCTTTGCCAATGTATATTTAAAGTAATATTGTTATAAATAGTAAAATACTAGAAAACTGTTAACACAAAATAAAAAATAAATAAATGTAAGCATTTATCCGTACACTTTTAATAACTCAAGTTCTCAACAAACATTTACTTATATGTTATTAAATGGTTTTACTTACACATTATAAGTGTATGATGCATAAATAAGAAAAATACTACATTTTGTGTTATAAAATGATTTTAAACAGTTAGAATTAACGAACTTGGTGCTTTACACGTTTAATAACACTGCCCATTTCATCTCATATTTGATATTTAATATATTGTTATGTATATATATATTTAATATATTATTGATATATCAATTAATATAAAATTGTATTCTTGACACCTGTTATGACTTCTTAATTTATTTCAGTATAAATTTATGTATGTAAATACGGATTTATGTATCCGTTTCTTGTGCCCTATTAGATAGTAGCAGTTAATTACCCTGAGTTATATTTATTAATAACTCAATAATAAAATTAAAAAAGACAGTTACTAAATAATATTTTAAGTTACCAAGAGCTAACGGTGAATCTATCTATCTATCTATCTATCTATATATATATAATATATAGTATATATAAGATTATATTAATTTACATGTTGAAAGAATTTCTTGTCTTGAGTCAATATTATTTTAAATAAATCATTATATGAACTTCGTTTTTGTTGGGAATGATTAATAATTATTACCGATGTTTAAATATAATGATCGTGTTAATAGTAGAGTAGAGAACGTCGAAGATTAAATCAAATTAATTTGAAATAAAATAAATTTGATTAAAAATTATATTTCAAGGAAATAAATATTTTATTATTGTAATTATGTTTGTATGTGTTCTGTCTAAAATAGTATAGTAAAAAATATAGTAACAACTTTAAAGATATAAATTCAATAAAATAAACGAAAATTATTTGCAAAAAGTAACATTTTGAGCAAAACAGTGAACAATTTCAAAAAAAATATCAACACAAACCCCTGAGAGTAACAATAGTAAATTATTTAGTAATAAATATTTATTCAGTTTATAATTTGTAATAATTAGTTCGGCGTGTGAATAAATAATGATAAACTGGAACTAAAGCCAATTATAAGGATTTAAGAACTAGTTAAGATATGGATTTCTTAACCTAAAAGTAATACATCGTTATTAATAAACCAATCATAAAATGTTAATGAAAACATTCTTAATAATTTTATGATATACGCTAAAATTTATGTATTTTTGTTATGTCAGCAGCTTAGTTACTGTTTGGTTAATATAGGTATATATATATAACAGGCGTTAAATTAAAGTATACATTGTATTGACAATTGCCAAAAGTGTTAGGGGTTTATATTATAACATTAAGCTTAAGAAAATGTATCAATAAATACATAAAGAAATACAAAATAGCAAATTTTTATGCCTTACAAGAAATAGTTTAGCAGAAATAAATTTACTGATTTGAGAAAGTGATGCTTTTTAAGTTGCGGCTCTTTTAACTAGTTTGGAGAATAATTATTGGGCAGACGAGGGGAGGTAGACGAATCACGTTACCACCATTGCAGTCGCATCAAACCGGACCATTATTTATTTCAACTGATGACCCGTATTGTATTTCTTAATAATTAACTATTTAATTATGGTTGAGTAGTTGATTCTAAAGGATACCAATTACGCGGGCGACGGAATGGCTATTAAACACCAGTAAATTACTTACTGCTGGGACGGCCGAATTAAGTGCGCAGATAGGCCACTACTGACCTATAATAATTAGAGTCATGCGACTTCTTTGTAACAATGAAAACTGATCCCTTAAGACTGATTAAGGGCTGGCCTATGCGTTCAAACACAATGTTAATTAAATCCAGCAAAACTTTTTTAAGTATTTCAGAAATGCCTAACATGGAAATTATATCAGTGCAAGTTAGTAGGAATCAAGTTGTATTAACCTGTAAATGTAGAAAAATAGTCCCTTACATGTCATTTAAATGTGTGTGTTTTTATATAAAGTTATGCTAAAACAAATTAGTAAATAAAATTGAAAACGAAATTTTCTTAATATTAAATAATAACAATTTTATTAGAAACAACTAGTTAATGAAAAAAAAATAAAAAATTAAATTACATCTTTCCAAAATATAAATAATGTAAATGTTAGAAAATCCCGGCTTGATAAAAACGACAAAATACTAATGTTGAAAATTGTAACTACAAAACAAAAACGTTACAATAAAACTTTATTCTTGTAATGTTTTTAAATTTTTTAAATAATTAAAATAACAATAGAAATATTTTTGACACCATAAATTATAATGCATATTATGACAAAATGTCAATTATTTGTGTAAAGGTTTAGGAAAGTTAAATTTTTTTAAACGAATATTTTAAGCAAAGATAGTAAGGTATAAAAAGGCATTAAAAAATAAAATTTAAATATGGCAATGCTTTCTAAATACAATATTTTTTTTAAGAAAGAAGAAATCTTTATTTTCACTGAGACAACAATGTATTATAGTGCAGAACATACAATGCAGTATCTATCAACATTTGAATTACAAAATTAAATTAAACTTACAAAATAAAAAATAAATTATACAATAATCTCTATAAAAAATGCAGGAAACCCTTAGGCTCAGCCTGTTTCGGGCTCTCCAACAAAATAACTAAAGCAAACTCCGAATGTGCTAACAATGACTATAATTAAAAAAAATTAAGTGCGATTTCATAAAATTAAAAGGTAGAATTTATGAAATGCATTAGGAATTAAAAACATAAATATATGCTACAGTAAAATTCAAAAATTTACGCGAATTTTTGACAGTGCAGCCTATAGAAATTGATATGAAATATACCTAATAACTAAAAAACTAACAAAATTAACAAGACTCAACGAATGACACAAGTTAGAAGTAATAAAAGATAGAGTGGGAACTTTTTTAACCTAAACAAAGGACGGAAAACAAAGTGGGAATGTTTAAGAAAACAAAAGGAGCCATAACGTCGGTAGTAATCGACCGAATTAAAAAATCTAACATAACTTTCAGTTTAAAGACTACGCCAACAACAGCCAAGAAGGAAAAGTTCTGAAATCGGATAACCCGCGAATCGAAAAAGAAGAAAACTCGATCGCACGTGACGGTTCAATGCTACAATTCAATTTAAAGTCTTCTCCAGGAGACGTAAGGATCAATATGGCGTTAAATCGATTCAGCGAAACCCGAGTTGTTGAAATCCAGAAAACATAGTTTCAAATTAAGTATTTTTAGAACCCAGGACCATAAGAAAAAGTGTGCATGTTCAAAGCGAAATCCAAGATAATAAAAGACACGTAATCGTTTTCCCAGTTCAACCTTGGAACGAGAAATAACAAAGATTCACACAGTAGGATTAATTAAACGTAATCGTAAAGTAAAACTTGAGGATGATATGGTAGAGGAATGTAACATGAATCCTGGAAACTAAGGAATTAATTGTGCGTCAAATAATACAAGTTATTCACAATTGCATAAAGGAAATTTGTTGATGAAAATGGCTAAACTATCAATGGTGAAATTTTTACCCAAATGCAGGGAAAGTAGCAGAAGTTGTGTGGTAAATCTTTGGCCGGACAAGAACTGCAGTCATGGTCTAGTCGCAGTGATAATAATACTAGTCGAATACAAACGACCAAGAAGGTCACTGAGTCACTTGGGATAAGAATCTGTTGAATGTGTAGCTCAAATTATTAAGAAGTTGGGTTTAAAAGGATTAAAATATGAAAGACAATCCTTGCAGTCATTTTTCAATATAAAGTTATTTTAGTATCGCCTACTGAACTAAACGAATTGAGAATAAAGTTGCTCTGAGTCTATAAGCAAGTAGCTAAAGCAAAGCTGGAAATGATTTTAATCCACTTTGGGCAACCCAAATAGGAGTAATATAAGTTTGCGACAGTTTCTGAGCATGGCGTAACGTTTGGATGACAAAAAACCGCGATATTTTGGCACTTTTTTCAGTTTTTTGCTTATAACTCGGAAACGGTTAAAAATTACACGTCTACTGAGGTCCTTAAACGTTCGATTAAGTTCAGTAGTTTAGCGATAATCGATCGTCAAACATGGGCAATTTTTACCAACATGGCTGAAAAGTGGGTTGCGCTCATGTTCAAACGAGTGTAACTCAGAAACGGCTACTCCAAAAGAAAAATGTAAAGTTATGAAAGTTGTAGAATATAAAATTGTGCGTAGAAGGAGCTCCTAGTTTTTGAAATTAGCTTATTCCTATCCTAACACTCAAGCCTGTAACTCAAAACAAGGCTTCGAATTTAAAGACAAATTAATGTCATGTGTTAATTTTAATGTTATTATTTAATTAGTAAAAATCTGTTTTTAGTTAATCGCCGGCTACAGTTGTGTGTTGATGTTCAAGTTCAAAGTCATTAGTGATTATATTTTACTTTACCGCCCACAGTGTTACGAGAATGTGTTGTTTTAATGTTAATGTTATTATTAAATTACTATGTAAAATCTGTTTTTAGTTTATCTCCGGCTTCAGTAGTGTGTGGATATTCAAGTTCAAGTGATTATATGTTATAATGCGTTGTAGAATAAGTAATTCGTAGGCAATACCTTGTCATGACGGGCATTACTTGTTTCATATGTGGTGATGCTGTTTAACCCCGGAACACTGAACTTCGCCGTGCGTGACAACTCAACTTGTATTGAATATTTCACCCACTAAAAATCATCAAATCGCAATAAACCAGAAACCGTTGGAAAGGAAATGATCTAAGCTTTAACTTTTGTATTTACAAGTTTTTTCTAAAGCGTATATTTACATACGTAATCATCGTTGCAGTTTTTGAGTTTTCTAAAAGCCAATGTCGCGTGAATTTTAATGCGCCGAAACTACCTTTAATTCCAGTTTATATGTCTGTCAATACAGCCCGCCCGGTATTTTTCTGAGTTATATCTGTATACTGAAGGATTCATCACACTTTTACCTATCTAAAACTGCCATACAATCAAAAATCGGACAAATAGTTCAAAAGTTGTGGGGTGTTTTGTAGACCCTTGCAATTGGTCAGATTTCAACCAATAAAACAGCACATTTTGCGTTCGAAATATCTCTTATAATTCGAATTATTTCAATAGACTTTTTTATATCTATTTATAGACCAAAGTTCAATCTTTCGTTTGGTATAAAGCAAACTAAATTTGACTGGTTAGGTGTTATTCAAACAGCAGTTGAAATTTCATATTTGCACAGAATTCATACTACCGCTTGAGATTGCAAAACAAGGCTGTTTCCATTGTCTTCAACGGTCATATTTTGAATTTCCTTTGTCCGCCCGAGATTTCATTTGTTTCATCTTACTTTTGTAATTGAATTGATTTTAAGTAAAACACTTTTATGATATGGTAATATACAAGTATACAGTTCAATTCTTTGATTTATTCTCTACACTTTGTTATAATAATATTTCATTTTTGGGCAAAGCATATATTACTAAATTACGTTACAACTAGGCCTAGTTTTGCTATCAATCGTGTATTTGGAACATAAAAACTGGTGATTTCAAAATAAGAAATTTGAAATAGATAAATGTTTTTATACATTTCTATTTAGAACTTAATTACGAAAAAAATACAAAAAATGTTTACCACTTGTTATGTACACCTAAAGTTTAAACTTTTTCTTCCGTCACTGAACATTATTTGTTTCATGAGCTAATAACTTTTACAATTTTACATGAGTAAATTTTTTACTGGCATATATGAATTTTTTGAACTTTTTCCTACAAAAAATATGGAACACTTTTGGATTGGGATAAAATTACTATTTTTGGCGAATTTTTGAAAAAATGCTTTTAAAACGCTAAAAACGGCTTTTCATCGAAAAAAATGAACATAGACAGTTGTAGGGTTAATAAGATGAGGATAGAGGTACAATAAAGACAACCGAAGAGAGTAACGTCTCATACACAAAGCCAGGTTATGGATATTGGGAAATTAAATTTGAAGTAAAAGTGTCGTAAGATGAGAAACAGACGTAGGAATAAGGCTAGAAAACTACCAGATGTGGATTACAATATGCAAATGGATGATTTGTTAAATTGGTTGTTAAGATTGAGTGAGTGTTCATTTTTATCCACGGAAGCTGAGTTATTTGTACAACTAAAGTCATTTAACGTTACAACTGCTACATTAGAAATAAAGTATCTAAATTATATTTTCCCTTTCAAAAGATTTTAATGTTATAACAATAGTATTGTATTGCGTAATATTGTATCCCTAAAGTATTAAAAATAGTAATTTAATTCAAAAATTAAATATGAAATTGCTATACTGTAAGGAAAAGATCAATGTGAATATATATATAATTGTTTATTTAATAAACAAAATGTACAGTAATACAATTTCATTAACTGTAAGGTTTAAAAAACTAAAGGGTTTTAAATTTTAGACGTTACAAAATACTTGTGTTTTTTTTCCTTTGAAAAATGGAGTTATACCAAGAACTCAAGTATCAATCGTATAAGGTGTAAACTTATTAGATGGTTAAGTCTAAATACGCGTAACATCTGACTATATTGTTTATTACGTTAAGGCTACAGAAGGAAAAATTTAATAAAATTTTCAATAGGCTTAGTGATTTTAACGCGTATTTGTTTAATAATTTTTAAAATACGTTAGTTTCCCTTAAATTTTATAATTTAATTTGATGTAATATTTTATATTATTGTTGAATTCATTCTAAAAATATATAGTTAAACACATATTAGATTAATTTAAAAATTTTAGAAGATTTGTCATGATCTGCTATAAACTACGGGGTCTAACGATGTTTTCAATAAGTAGCAGCTTATTAAAAAAAAGTTATAAGTTATTATAAGTATAATGTTAAAATTATTTCCTTTGAAAAATATCATGCTATCAATAATTATTGGTCAAATATCTCTTTAGCAATAAAAACTTCTTTAAAACTTAATTTACTTATTTATTTAATAATATTTTTTGTTCGTTTTAAATATCAAGATATATTTACAGAATTTTGGTTTTTATGTGTTTGTCTCTTATGAATTTGTATGCTATTGTTCTTTGAATCGATATGCATTCTATAACAAAACTGAAAACATGTCATTTGGTTTTTTAAAACCTACACATACAAATAAATAAATGCATTAATAAAATTAAGACTATACATTAAAAACAAAAAACAAAAACTATAACACGATTGTGTAGAACAGCAGTACAAAATTTGTACAAACACCAAGGTAAATTAATTCTCCTGTGCCTTTTATATCTCTTAAGTAATAAAGAGCTCCAACAAAAATAGTTACACATCAAATAAAAAATACCACTTTAGAAGTGAATGTTTATTTAAAATAATTTATAAATACATTGTATACACATAAAACAACCTTTTACAAGTTTTTATTCTGTATTATAGTATTGTGTGTGAGAGTACCCATTTAACAAACAAGGGCACAAGTACTTTTAGGACAGTAAAAATATAGTTTTTTTTCGTTCAGCAAATATTATTGCATGAAGTAGCAGATAATATTCTTACCACGTCATCAAATGTAGATGTTTAGTTGGTGGTTACTATAAATAAAATAATTGTTGTATTTAGGTTAAAACTATGTCTGCTTTATGAACAGGGTATTGTAAATATTAGTGTGCTTTTTTGGAAGACAAATGAAATGCTTCTCTAATGTTCTTTAACTACGCAAAAAAATTTCTCGAAATGAAGTGAACCATATTTATGTTAATAGTATGCCTATATAAGATGTTGCCTATATAAATGTTCTGTATTTTAAAATGTCACTTCAACAGAAAAGTAATATACAGGGTGTATCAGGAAGAAACGGAAAGAATTTCAGGACGTGTTCTACTAGTGAAAATAATGAAAAAAGTTCCTATAAACATAGGTCCGAAAACTCTTCGTTTTCCAGATATCCGCCATTTTGTTTTTTGTACAAAATAATTCATATCTAGAGAACGGTTTTACTGATTGAGTTAAAACTTGGCATGAAGTTTAAGCTGTCAATGATATACCTCAAAAAAAAAATAAACGATTAAATCCAATTCAAAATGGCGGCTGTTTGAAAATTACAAACCTAAATTACTCTAAAACCGTATATTTTAACGAAAAATGTCAAGACACCTTTTTTGTAGCCCTTCTCATTCCTTATCAGATGGTGTAACTTTCAAAACAATCGGATGAAGGATAACAGTTAAGTTATGTGTACTAATTGGTTTGTTCAACTCGGCATCCTATACAAACACAGTAAATACTACAATATTGTATGGACATTTTTTGTCATTACCTTTTAACTTAGCTATTATCCTTTAGCCGATTGTATTGAAAGTTACACCATACGATAGGGAATCAAAAGGGCTACAAAAAAGGTGTCGTGACATTTTTCGTTAAAATGTACGGTTTTAGAGTAATTTGGGTTTGAAATTTTCAAACAGCCGCCATTTTGAAACGCATGATTGGATTTAATCGTTTATTTTTTTTGAGGTATATCATTGACAGCTTAAACTTCATGCCAAGTTTGAACTCAATCAGTCAAACCGTTCTCTAGATATGAATTATTTTGTACAAAAAACAAAATGGCGTATATCTGGAAAACGAAGCGTTTTCGGACCTATGTTTATAGGAACTTTTTTCATTAATTTCACCAGTAGAACACGTCTTGCAATTCTTTCCGTTTCTTCCTGATACACCCTGTATATTAAACAAAACAATTATTTGGTAGAGAAATGATAATAATAATTTACAAGAAATGACAACAATTTTACTTAAACATTTAACAATTGTATGTAATTATACAATACATGACTTTGTTATACACTTTAATATATTGTAATGTTGCACAAGTGATACGATTAACTATAATTTTAACTACTATTTTTTCTACTTTAGTTGATCTTAGTATACATCTTAGTTGACTAATAATATAAGAATCCAACATAATTTTAAAATGTTATATTTAATTTGCCTTTATCCTCAAAAGCTTCAACGTAAAGTTAACAACAATTTTAAATGTTGGTAGCAGTCTATAGGCCCTACTGTTTATTCTAGTGTTGATGTTTATAATAAATATTAAAGTAAAATTATTAAATTTCTACTTCTGTTTTAAATAAAGTACACAAGATATAGAATAATATGTATTTTTGTTCCTGGATACAACTTTTATTAATAATTGCGTGGATTTTGAAAAATGTTATTATGTTTATAGCTACTAAAGCATAACATAACTTTTTTTAGTATATATAGTTGTTATTATATATATATAAAAAAAAAAGAAATAATATTTTTAATAATTAAAAATAATATAGTAGTTGGTTTTTAAATAAACAAATACATATTGTGGATAAAACTTATAAGCCTAAATCAAAAAATAAAATACCAAAGGTAACAACAAAATCGTCATATAAATTTAAGACCTGTATTTAAATATAAGATTTAATACGATTTAATTTTGTACACACCCCTTACCCATAAGATAATAAAGGCATACAATTCAAAGAGAATAATTTTAAAATACTATCGCTGGTAAACGAGTTGATATAAATAGGATAAGCTATAATATCATTTCTTCCTTACTTAATAAATTTTATATTTTGCTTTATCGAATAATTATAATGTATGTAAGCTGGAAAGTGTATTTTGTCAAATAATACTAATTGCCAAATTATATACAAAAACTACCATTCATATTTATTTATTTCAGCTATTTATTTAAAAGATATATTTGTAACATTTGATGGATACATTAAGGTAGTAAGTACGCTTAGGGCATATTTTGAAGGGAAAAAGTAAGGGTTTTCTAAGGTTCTATAAAATAACTATAATTTGATATAAAGACTACATTTTTTAATAATACTATTCTTTTATTACATTTCATATTGTATGCAGTTATTATAAAGTTTTATGGATGCGTAATATCAAGTTTTTTTGTAGAATTAATGCCATGCCGTTTCATGGTTCCCATAAGGGCTTGTGTTAGCTTTTTGGTTTACGCTTTATGAAAATAATAAATTAATGCAAACAAAACTCATGATAACTAATAATTGTACAAAGATTATACTAATGATACATTTGTTTCTTTAACACATACTATTAATGGAAACATTATCTATAGATAAGATTATATTATATATTATTTATCTTATAAGATGCTTGTTTTTAGTGGCAATAATAAATTCAGAAATTCCCAATTCAAAGAAGACTCATATAAGTTCATACTTTTAGTATATATTTTAATAGGACGTGAATCAGTAATTTACCATTTGAAAAGAAAATTGCTTACATAATAACTAGTAATTTACAAGAATAATACATAAATGCGAAATAAAGTTATAAATAGAAATGTAATAACTATGTTAAAACTTAAATATAATTGGAATACGAGTTTTAATTGCGTCTCAGGGGAAATTTCAGCTTGATCTCTAAGAGGCTTATATTCAGTATCCCTAATTAGGAGAGTGTGCATTGCTAATTAACGTACAGTAGGCAAACAGAATACGAGTCATGTGTGGCATATAAGATTTTACATTACATTTTAGTTACAAATAATATAGGAAGAAAATCATAAATCACCAATTATTATCGCTTAATAACTGATAAATTATGTTCATTACTTTAGTTATTTTGGAATATTGTTAATAAGAAATTGAGTATACACGTTGGGTTATAAATCATGCTACTAATAAAACATAATGCTGTAAAAAGTTTAACAGTTTCAGAAATATTGGCATTCGTTAATTATACACATTGCTAGAGTTAAGGTTTTAGTGTTAATTGTAGAAAATAAAATCCTTAAATACATTTACAGCTTTTTATATTTCAGAATTATGTTCTTAAAGAGACGGTATTTAACATTTTAAAGTTTCATATTTTTAAACGAATGCATATTATTTAAAAATCACAATGTTTGCATAATATATATAAGTACAAATATATCTCACAAGTACATTTTAAATATATGTTTACAAAGTTAATGTAGCTAAAAAATATCTTAATAATTTTTGAATTTGTTTTTTGAAAACATCTGATACATTCAATATATTTTATAGTGACATTATGTTTTGTCATATATAATAGTATCTTTTTATACAGAATTCTAATTAGGTAATGTAAAAGTTAAATTAACTGTGTAAAAGTTAAAATTGTTTATTATCAAAACATTGCTAGTGCCTTTTTTGGATTTTGTTTGCCTAAACTACATGTAAGTAGCATACAAATAAGTAAAAGAATCGGCAAAACACAGATTGTTATTATTTTTCATAAATTATATCATTAAATTGTATATAGAAATTAAACTAAGAACACTTTTTAATAAGTATAAATGATTAGTTTTAAAAGTGAAATATTTAATGTAGATGCAAAGCAATATTAAAAGCAAGATAAATATTGTGGGTACTTGTTGTAAAATTTAAAAATACCTTTTTTAATAAAAGCTAAAAATAAGAATACATTTGTTTCTATTATTCTGCAAACATTAAATTTTAAAATGAGTTCTATGAAGTGTCATATATATGTAAAGAAACTAGAGGTAAGAATAATTGTTATGACTGTACATCAGTAGTTTGTTTGTCTCAAATTGTTTTGTTTGACGTACTAAAAACGAGAAAATCGGTGAAATGACGATGTTTGAATCACAAGTTAATCTAGATGACATTTAAGTTAATAATAAATATATTATTTCAATTATTTAATTATTTACATAAATGCATTTATAATCAAAACAACAACAACAACAACAAAAACTACAAAATATGGGGGAGAAGTGAAGATGCCTGACTTCATTACGATACTACATTCAAGACCTTTATCATGTGCTTAAAAAACTGCAAATACAAAAACATATACTTAAAAAAAATTATCCTGAGAGATTGTGAAGCTGAAAATTTTGACTAAGTACATATTAACAAAAGAGAACAACCTAAACATAATTAAAACCTCTACTGGAATAACAGTTAAACCTCCCGAGTTTAAATTTTATACACATAATGATGTTGCATACTTGGATGTTTACACGAACCAGTAAAAATAAAATATTTTGAAAACATTATTTTTCATACAGGTAGTCTAAGTTATACAGTTTGTCTATATTTTGATAAACATTAGTTTTTGATGATTATTATCTTTATTTTTTTAAATTTATGATTATTGTTTAATTAGAATGTGTTATTCACTGAGCTGAAATTGTTCAAGTCTTGCATACTGTTTTAGCATACATACGTCTAATAATGCAAGGTACGTTTACGGTTAATTTTAAATAATTTAAGTTTGTAATAAAAATTTAAAAAACCTGTTTAAATTTAATTTAAAATAATTTACCACATATAGCATAATATTAATTTAAACTTATACACAAATTAAGATTTAAGATTTTGGTAAGTATAATTTCAGTATACTTTTCAATAATCTGGATTTTTGTTATGGAATGATGTTCTTACATAATATGTAACATAACTGTTGGCGACACAAGGACTATAGGTATTTTACACGACTAGGTCTTCATAAAAACTAGTGTCATTTAACTAGCTGCTTGATGTTTGGAAACGGTTTTCTATACATTTTGAAAGCACTGGAACTTCTCTCTCCCTAATAGTGTATTCTCGGAAGCAAAATATATAGATCAATATGATCGATATGGAATGTGGTGTATTGGTTAAGTTATCCACAAAATGAGAATATATATATACAAATAACAAATACAATTACAAATTTTGATAGTAAAAAATACGAAAATAACATTTGTAGATTTCTAAATTATTACTCGAGGGACAACTAGGCCTAGAAGTTTGACTGGTCTCTTCATCCTGGTTGTAAGATTAATAAGATTAGTGCGATTATACAATTAACTAATCCCAATATAACATTTAAAATAAAGTTATTTATAAGTTATGTAAGAGCAAAAGTGTCTGACACATTTAATAGTTTTACTATTATAAATTAAACATTTTTCGTTGATTGGAATTAACATGTAACACACGTACAATTTAATAAATGATATTTAAACAATTACTTGAACCAGACGAAACTGTCAAATAGAACACCATGGGGCATTCACACATTTTGTGTATACCTTTTTACCATACAAGTGCTCTTATGAACTCCTATAAAAGGGAATGTATGTACGTACGTGAGTAACATATAATATAACAGCTAATTTCACCAATCATCTGTAATACTTAAACAAGCATAGTGTAGATTAAAGTTTGGGGTTACGTTTACAACATCAATCGTTATAATGTCTTGTGAAGTTGATTTTTCTAAATATGAGGTATAGAACTAATATATGCTATAACATACGTTATAATATTTGCTTTGAGGTTTTAAACTGTATATAAATACAACCTTTTGTAGCCATTATATTTGTTTATACATATTTTAAGAACAGATATCTATTCGTTTAACTTCTGAAACTTTCGTACATCTTCGTATAACAACATATTCGATTATACATTTTTTCACTGTGATATTAATAACTTCTAAATCATTTGATCTATCAATATAAAATAAAAAGCAATTTAAAGAGAGTATTTTTATCGTTCTTTAAACATATAATAACGTATGCAAATACACATTTTTAACGAATAGGCATACAGTTTTATAATCCTGATTATTGTACGCATTTACCGAATTAAAAATCGCCGTCAGCATAGTTAGGTAGGTCTAAATAAGTAGGCTACCTGTTGTATTTTTGATGTGTATCTAATTAACCATCTTGTGATTTTTCACGGGGGCTTACTAGTATAACTATAATTATTTGTAATATCTTACTAAACACTTTGACAATGGTAAGCTCGAGATATATAAACTAAATTAATGAATTGTTTATAAACAAATAAAATGTATCTGTAAAAATAGATTCATATACATATAATAAAAAATAAATAATGACACAATCTAACTGAGTTAGTAATATAACAGAAGGAAATTTAAAATAAATGTAAAATTTATGGATTCTGTTTAAAAACTGTTATAATTGCAAACATATTAAATGCACAACTAGTGCATTTATTGTTATCAAGAATTTGATTCAGTGAATTAAAAGTGTTCAACATGGACATTTAAATGAATCCTTATGTTTTATGTTAAACATTAATTAATATTTACTCCCATTCTTTTCAATGTCCCAGAATGTTTGGAAATACAAAGGCCTCCCTAAGTGAACTGTCAAGAACATAGTCTTATTACATTCACAAATATTCCTTACAACGTATGTCTCATGTAACATCCTTAGGAAAAATAAATTATGTAAAACATTAATTTACATTTCAAGAAAAACCAGTATTTCTGTTATCTGTATTGATTATATACTGACAATGTTTGTTTCTGGTTATTTATTCACCAATTAATTTATCTTATAGTCCGTTATTTATTTTTACATAATATAGCCATAAGTTTGTGTTACTACAGTATATTAATAATAATAAAATTGGTTTTAGAAAGCATACTTAAGTACTTCTAAAGTATCTCTTGTGCTATTAAAGTTTGTATATGCAATTTTGATTTATTTTTATTAAGTCCATTCAGGAAATTAATGTGATTAAAGAATAGTTAACACAATCTAAGCAATTAATAAAAGTAAGTAATTTATCAAAAACGGCGCCAAAGACGTGTTAATAAAATAATGAAATAATTCCATATTTGGAAAAATTTTGTTTTTTTATTTTATTGTTATTACTAAAGTCTAAAAATTACAAAGCTTGAGATAATAGTTTGAATACGTTTTAAATGTTAGTAAATTAAAGGTATGTAACGATAAATTCAAAACTTCCTTTAAGAAGTCTGGAGCTTAAAATGTGAAATTGCTTATATTTTTTTTTACTAAGACACATTGGGTTTCACAGTTTTCCATTAGTGGGTTGTTTTTATGGACGTGTTTATTACCAACTCTGTAGTTCTAGCATTAGTTATATATCATAATATATTTATGTGATATTTAATTAATTAAAATTACAATATATAATAAATAATTATTACAATAATACGTTATAATATGCATACTACAATAATGTATTGCAAAATGTTTAGGTGTTTTGTTTTGTCTTTCAGACAAATACAACATTGTACCAATATGTTTGCTCTGGATGATGATACTGCAGCGAAATTTAAAGTTTTTGTATAGTCTAAATTAATTGTAATATGAAGATACACTATTAATAATTTAAACTGTAATTTTTATAAAAAAATTTGCAACTATGGTCTACTGGTGTGTTAAAAAGACTTCAAAATCGTTTAATTATCACTTAAAATTAATGTTATTTTCTTTACGGTGAAAAAATTGTATCGATGGTTAAACACTTTTTTTACAGGTTATACAATTAATGTTATAAATGTGGATATACAATTTGAGATATTTTCAAATAAGAGCTGTAATAATTAGAATTATAATATTAAAACATTTTATAATCGCATTTTTGTTTTATATTGTTACTATATAATATTTTAAACCATTGTTTTGTTTTCTTTTGAGTAAGAAAATAAACAAATTTATTTTTTTATAAAATTGTATTTCATTTATAACAGTTACAAAATATACTTTAAAATTATTTAAAGATATTTGTAGTAAGCTACTTCTCCTGCATAACAGGTATGCGTTTCTCAATTTATAACATACATTATTCGTAATAAACATAACTTACAATTTAGTTGTTTCGTTATTGTTTTTGTTCCTTGTTTTGTGGTTCGTAGTTTTTATTCAAATCAGTGTAAATTTGTCGCCACAGTGCTCTTTTATTTGTTTAATATATTATTCTGTTTACTTACTATTATTTTGTATATTTTTTCATATAAGCCAGCTTTAACATACCTGCAAAGCTGAAAATAATAGCAGTCGAGTGCTTTCTCTATTATATGGTAAATGAACTGATTGCTTTGTAGAGACATTTACATTTACAAATATATTTTACATCTATTTAACAAATAAAACCCAATTTTATACATATATATATACATTATACAATGAATACATTATAACATTTCATAATGAACGGCCTTATAAATAAGTATTTATAAAATGTAGACTTCTTTAAAACTGTTAACAAAATAAATATACTATTTCCAGCTAATTTCTAACTAATATACCTACTTTAAAAAATATTAAAATAATAAGTAAAAATGTTTGATGTAAAGCTGGTATTTAAAATTAAATATTAGATTATAACGAGCAAATAATATAGTTAACAGATATATAAAAATCAGTGTTTGAATCAAAATATATTTACGAATTAAAAATTAAAATCTAGTTAAAACAAATATACGTAAAAAACGTTTTATTTAGATGTGCTGGGTCTATTTAATGAAAGCTAGTTGTTATTTAGAACATGTACGTTTTATTTAGATGTGCTGGGTCTATTTAATGAAAGCTAGTTGCTATTTAGAGCATGATTGCTTGAATAAAATAATTTTAATAAGTATTTTGTATACGAATAATCACAATAACTTAACCATAGGGTTTATGTAAACGTCTGTGATATGTCAATTTGCTTCGTTTAAAATATTTCAGCTTGTTACGTTTGGCTGTTGATTTTAATTGTAACGAGGAGCTTTTAACATTGCTTCAATAAGTTATTACCGCAAAAAGTTTAGTTGCATAAAGCATGTATTTTTAAAATAATTTTACTTAATGTACAAACTATAGATTACAATATA
>JAGFPH010000124.1:228982-253331 GCA_018207615.1 Philaenus spumarius | reverse complement strand
GAGTTTTTCTATTTTAAAATAATTTTAATTAATGTACAAACTATAGAATGGATTAGTGAGAAGTTTTTACATTGCAATATTTGTATTTAATGCATAAATTGTGGATTCGATTACTGAGAGGATTGTGTTTAAGTAGTGTTATTTAAATTTCAAATACGTAATTAAACATTACCTAGTTATAAATTCAGGGCGATAAACAACACTTTATACAAACACATATTACTTATGCACAAAGCATAGGTACTGAGAGGTTTAAAAATATTTTTCGTTCATAACACGAAATGAAAGCAAAAATATAAATCCAGCTTTTAGGTGCAGTCGGTCCCACGTTTATCCATTGATGTTAAACATTTTAGATCTTTACGTGACGTAGATTTGGCTTAGCATTGCACACGTAACTCAAACACAAAGACGGACAAATACTTTTTTTTTGTTTTTGTTATATTATTATTAGACAATGTAGACAGACACTACTTATAGATAGATATATTTATTACTTATGTTTTAAAAGTAAAAAAAACATATGGTAAATATATAAACGAATAAATAATGATCCATATGACCCTTAAAGAAAAGGTTTAGAAAATGTGAAATGGAGACACAGGATGGAAAATAGGAGGATATTATTATTATTATATATAATAATTTGTTTAAAAATTGTTATCGAAATTCAAAGTTGTAATTGAATATTCTAAATAAGGTCTAAAAGCGTAAGTCATCAAGAGGTATCACTTTGAAAATTGAAAATGGAACTTTTACTACCGATCTATAATCATAGCTTGTTAATCGGTTATACCCTTCTGAAGGTAAATGATACAATATGTTTATAACAATGCTACATAAGCATGATCAATGTAATTCAATGAAAAGGTTCAAAGTATAAATTAGTTTTGACTGACTGTATGATAAGAGTGTCTTGGAAAAGGCGTTTTAGAATTCTGCAAACAAAATTAATCAAAATAATGCTCGTATTTTACTTTTCTTACACCTGGAATTAATAATAATAATAAAGCTGTATTTAAAAAGTATACAAACACTTGTACATGCGAGCATTGAATGGCTCTTTTCGTTTTGACCGACAGCCAGGTTGGGGACATCCATTATTTAACATTTCATACTTATATTTTGGTTACTATAATTAAATAAATATATTGAATTACCATTATTAATTTTACAAACAATATATACCAAAACACATAGACCCCCATGAAAAAATTACAGAATGTTGAATATGGAAACCTAACCAAAAGCAAACGGAACCTTTATTGACAGACTTCTGCCAACACTGCACTAGATACATAAACAAATGAATATAAACATTAAAACAAAAACAAAAAACAGATACATGAATAAGTCAAGTAAATACAAATGCATACATTACATCTCCCTAAGTAGCCAAAGCATTATGTTTGTCCTACCTGTGCATTCTTCAGACAAACTATTCTAGTAATTAAACTCTTTTATTAGCTTCCACCTACACTTTTAATATGCTTGACAATATTTTGCTAGCCATTCCCAATCCAGGCCATTTAACTATTGGTTAAATACCTTTCGGAACTACTCAAGTTTATTACAATAACCTTGCCGAACACCTTTTAAAATGGGACACTTCGCCACGAAATGAACTGTAACTTCTACTTCACATAAAGAATAGTTACAATTTATCCCCCCCCCCACCCACCCCAGGTTGGTAATTTAGATGTAATAATTCCCCTCTTTATTTTAAAACCAATTTAATTGTGGTGGTAGTACGAAAATTTGGAAAATAACTCATATCCCCAAAATTAAAATTTAAAGTTCTATAGACACGTCTACGCCTGATAGACCATATCGCATGTTCGTATAATAAATGCATCCATTCCTTATACCAAAAAAACTTTATTTGTTATGACCTGTTTTGTTAAAAACTTTGGAAGCCTCTCTTCCAGCATATTTAAAGTTTTTAACACATAACTTGTATCTAAACTAAACGTAACAGCAAACAATTTGTCTAAACCCAACTCTAAAAACAAAACATAAATTGGAGTGTTTTCTGGCAGTTGCCGCAGTCCTTTAACAAACAAACGCTACAACTGTTCCACCGGATTATATTGTTTGTATATCCACACTTGCGCTGCGTAACACATTAACGACCTTCGTACCGCATGTCCATTTTAGTGCTAAAGGCGCTTTTAAATGTGTTATTAATTGTCCTTAAACCTGCAATTTAAATAATTTTCACCCAGTTACATCTTGAAAAATATACATTACTAGTGTAAACTTTCTTTTTAATTCAGCGTCATCCAAATCAGGAAATTAACACGAACAAGCCATCTGATGGGTAAATTTGTAAACGGTCATGTCGTAGGACAACCAGATGCTTAAATTCACATGCTCATTGAACGCAGCCACTTTAAATATGCCCCGACGAAAAGGACAAACTTTCTCTTAGAATGCGGAACAAGGTAAGATTTTGAATATCTAAGGAAAGCCATCGCATAACTTTTATTTGATATAGTACTTCAGTATCATCACGATTCATCCCTAGGAGGCCATTTAGACCAGTTAAAGGCTAAATTCAAGATTAAAGAAATTTGTTGTGTGCGATGTTAATTAAAGATGTAGTATCCTAAGCAAATACTAAATTATGATATTTATCAACCACTTGGTGACCTATCCCACAATGAAAATCCTCATTGTATATGTTCGCAAACTCCCAAGAAATAATAATATCAATATCATGATAATGGTAGCTGTTGACCAGTATTCAAAAAAACCTTGGCCCCCACAGAGATTCATGTCTAAAACTTCGGTTTCCCAAAAATCACGATCTCTGATATTGCTACATACTTTACTTTGCACTCTTTATGAACCTATTGTTTCTTTCGTGGAGTCAAACATTCCACTTTGTCCATAAAATCCTCAACTAAACAATGCAGAACGTTTTACTAAAAATTTTAAGTCTGCCATAATTTTAAACCATTCTTAACTCAAACATCTAGGGACAATTCATTATCATTGCTTCAACCACCATTGATTTAACCTTCGCTCAATATGTGACACTCAAAGCAACTATTTTCTAAATCTTGTTTAATTTTATACCCAACACCCCGCTCACATTAAACTGTATCATCGGAAATCTACTAATCATAACGAATAGTATTCCATTTGGCATCTGGCGTCAATTCAAGAACAACCTCTTTCGTGCATATCAGAAGTCTGACACAAATAAATACCTTGTTTTAAGATTGGTGACCTTGCATGATGTAAGGTGCACAATCTCAGTTCAGCTGTCGATAAGAGGACTGATAAACTGATTCTCAGGTGGTCAGGTCCTTTTCAAATAATTTATTTCCTCTCTCCTGTCGCAGTATTACTTTCATTCCCCAATTACAAAATATTGTATTTCAAGAAGTCCATTGTGAAAAAGTTGAATCTCCTGTACTCTTCTACTCAAGAACCTCTCAGGAAATTCTCTATCTTTCTTTGTGCCATTTCGACGATAAAATTTGTCAATTTGGGTCAAAATAAAAAAGATAAAAAATGCCCCATTTAAAACCCTTGCGAAGTATTGTGAACCCATTTAATAACTATATGGTTTGTCTTAAGAGTCTGCTGTAGTGGCGGCCAACTTGGATCTTTATCCTGTATGAGTAATGTTAAATTTAAAACCATTTATTTCGCTTATTTTTTGTCATAAAATCGTTTGCAAGGTCTCATTGTAACCTCAGTCACAATAGGTATCCGTTTTTCATTTAAAATTTTTTTAAATGACGATCATTTGTCACGTAATTTAAATTTTTAATGCACCAAGTTTGAACCTTTTTTCTTTACACAATAAAAACCTGTATAATTAAAAGCGAATCACAAGCCGGATTCGCAATTTTATAAATAATGTTCAGTATTTTGTATATTTTTTTTCAGTACTTGATCACAAAGATGGTTTTAAAATGGTTTTAAATGAGGCAATGTCAAAGCGCTCAGCTGCAAGAAATTGCACAGTAAGTACGGCTATAAGATGAAGCGCTGGAGTCACCGGTTGCTTTCTCTTTTACTGGAGCAGACCTTTAACGTCTCCACAATATAAGGTGTAATAATTTCACAAAACTAAGCTTGTAAGCATTACGATTTATACTGGACTAAAGACACTGACCACTCTGACGTTTCCTGTTATACCCAAAATAAACAAAACTCATCTAATGTTATAATATATCATTCTTGTCATGTTAACCCAGTAACCCAGTCTTTCTCGAAACGATTGAAATCTTTCGCAAAGATACTCAAACTCAGAGACCTGACTTTACTCTGAAAATCGTAATTTTCACTACTACATGTAAAATAAAGGACACAGAGAATCCGTTAATAAGTGTTTGTATGTTTTGTTTGGCGTGGAAATGCTGTTGTTCTCAGGTAGTTGTGTTGTTACAGGATTTGAAGTAGTTATATGTATTTAAATAAATATATATAATTTTAGTGTTATACGTTTTAGCAAGAGATTGCTAGTCAGAAGCTACACCAAATTAAATCACGGCATCGTATTGCAGGGGGAGAGTTTAACCGATTTTGTTTTAATTCAGCTGCATCCAGACCTAAAAATAACAACTGTAACGTCCCATCAACTACTTACAACCTTTCTATCATTTATCCTTACCGACATTTCTCAAATAGTTATCCTTTTCTCCGCCAGACGTCGACTCTGTACGGTATTACCTTCTAATCGTGCATAACTGAACAGAGGTCGTTGTCTCACAACCCATCAGCTGTTCTTTATCTATTCAGTTAAAATTTTGCTTGGTCATAGGAGTGTTCTAAAGCGTCGGCCATTAGACCGTTACGAACAAAACCTTTAAGACGCTGCCAAGTGGTAGTTATGTTGTTACACTTTAAATAATTTAGTCGCGATTAACGACGGTGTGTCGCTAAATAACATGACTTTCTTCTAAACCTTTGTTTTCCGGATACCAGGTAGGAATGTTTTTAGCTTTACCTTGATAATTATAAAATATTTACTTGTAAAACTTAATAAGGTTATTTCCACTTTTGGTTTATGTACAACTTCCTAACTCATTTTGTTCAATTTATTAGAGAAACCTATGTATTTCATTTTTTTTACTACAGCCTAAATTTTAAATATAAATCTTATAGCCTACAAAAACTATAAAGCCGATATCATGTTGGTTATTGCTAAAGCCTAAACATATTTCCACAAACAGGTCTAAACTGCTCTGAATTAATTAACTATAACTGTGTAGTTTTCTACAGTGTAACCAATATTGAAAACTTTTAATAAGCTATAAGCATAATATTACTGATATGTAACTAAACGTTAACATTTTTTTTATGTTACCATGTGGCTTACCTAACATGTAGAGACAGTCTTATGCAACATTACACATGTTGTATTAACCATTACAATCTGAGTAGCAATTTGTCACCTTGTGCTACAAATTTTAATAAAACAGCCAACTCAAAGAACTATCATTTTATGCTTATTTAAATTAGCTGCAAGTTTTCTAAAAAAAGAAATTGTTATTTATGTTATACAGTTATACTGGTTCAACTCCAGGGAATGTTATAAAGTACAATGGCATAACCTGCAACAGCTACGCTTTGAAAAGGCCTACTTTCCAACAGAACTTTAAAAAAAAATTAACAAAATATTTCTACAGTGCTTTAATTAAAGACAGAATTTAATTTAAAATGTGAACGATCTGCAGTTGTTCTTTTCTTTTATGTTAACTGTTAAATAGGCTGTATTTTGAAAAGTAATTTTTGTATATGTGTACTATTTAGGATATGTTAGTATTTAATAATTGGGAGGAGCAAGCTAGCACATTTCGGACCTTAGCCCCAAGGGCTGCATATTAGAAATTTCACAACTTTTTTTTATATATAGAGAGACGTCTCATAATTAATTTTGTTTATTTATTCAATTATTTATAATTACCTTTTAGAGTTGGCCAACGACATATATATATTTATTCTTAAAACAAATCCATGGTATTTCATGTTAAAACTTTGTAACTTGTTAATCTTTTTCTGTATAAATTCTGTAATTATTATTAAAAGGGAGGGTTTTGATTTTATTTTTGGGGAGGGCTTTTAAATTCAACTTAATAAAATATGTATGTTTTCTTTTAAATCTCAAACTTTTCTTGTATTAAGGGCATATTAATAATTTCAATTTTTGTATTAAGGGCATATAAATTTTTTTTATTTTGGTTAATAAAGCCAAAAGTTATATCTATTTCTATGGTTTATTGAGCTAACCTCTAGGTGTCCTGTGTATTGTAAGAGATAAGCTGAAACATTCCAACTTTTGGTGATATTTTAAATTTAAAGGTAAGTTTTGAACAGTACCAATCTATGTGGCCCAGTATTGCTTCCGTTCCCTTAATTGTTCTTTTGTAAGATTGGTACACAACAATAACGCAAACCTAATGTATAAATTCTTAAACGGTCATGTCGCAGAACAGCCTGTTGCGTGAACTCAAATATGCATGAGTCGGAATTACATTTCAACATGAAAACGTAAAGAGCCCATTCTTGGATTCAATTCATTTTCACCGATCTACCCGACACAGTATTCTAGTGAAGGCCTCCACAAAATTCGCTATACAACACAATGTAAACCAATTTCGTTAGAGTAAGCAACAGTTTAGTTTATTTAAAACATAATTTAGTTTGTTAAAGTCCAGTTGAAATGTTTTCATCGTTCACTATTCCTTAAAACACAACTAGTGTTTAGGCCATATATAAAACTTGATGGTTAAATAAATCAAGTACAAGTGTAATTTATTAATTAAATATGTTTTGCTTTTCAAAAGTATTCGGAATATTTACAAATAGGATTAATTCAGATACAATTTTGCAACAAACTGTTTAAACTTTAACCTAGGCCATTCTTAAAAACTGTTTAAACTCCTTATACCCTTGTAAAAATTTTAATGGTTTGATTACCAGACATAATAATTGCTTATAATAAGTTATAATTACCTGGAATATTGCTTAAGTAGGCAGTTTACAATTTAAAATATCAGAGTTGTTTGCAACCTGGCTTTGTTAAAACTCATTAAGTTTTAAATCCACTATGTGGTTAGCTTTACTGTTTAAACTCGATATTTTTTAACTTAACACGTGGTCTTAACTTGAACATAAAACAAGTGTGTTTTACGATTATGCATTAAATCATTTGGCGTTAGTTAAAAAACTACCGTTAAATGTTATCTGTTCAAACTGCATTTACAATGAAATTTAAATTATATAGATATGAGTATTTGCACCTAAATTTTAAAATTATTGTAATCTGAAATATCCTTATGTAAGCCGAGTTCTAAGTCCGTATGTATTGTTTCTTTGACAGATAATTTTACGGTTTCAATATTCAGCCTAATTTGCACAATAAAACAACTCGTAGTGCGGTTGTATCTTAAATTGTCAGTGTAATTAATTAAAATCAAAGACAATAAACTATTATACATAAAATGTAGTAACGAAATTTAAGAACTTTACAAAATTTTGGTGTCTAAGTTAAAATAACCATTACTTGCAATAGTTTGTACAGTAATGGCATGGTAATAGTTATAATTTATTTTTAAAATGATTAATTAACCCAAATAAGGCGATAATATCAAACTAAATTATGTGTATCGATCGCAAGAACATTTATAAACACTATGCAGTATATAAACACTGTAATATACTAAACCTTTTATTTTAATTTTAAAAACATTTTTTACTAATATTTTATAAGACTTTAATCAAAATGAAAAATAAAACAAATTAATGAAATGTTCTAATATTCAAAGTAAGTTAGTTAAAATTCTTTGCGCTGGACACAATTAATAGATTACAGTTAATAGCACACTTGATGCTATTAGGTTATGTTCCTAGACATTTCAATCAAGTCGGCTGCGCAAGAAGAATTAATTGTATCTGAAAACAAACGAAAAGACTAATAGCTTTAGCGAAAAACAATTCACATAGCTTTAGCGAACAATGTAGAATAGCATGGTAATAGCATGGTTGGTGAGCACAAGAATTCACAAACAGACAACAATTAAAAAGGCCAATGGGAGATGAGTGTAAAGCCTTTAGACAAAGAGAAGATTGTTTTTCGAACGGAGGCGGAAGCAGGAATGGGACAAGAGCGTGAAAAGCAGGGACTTATCACCACTTATTCTAATATCTTTTGAACGGTCAAGATTGAAAAACCCACTTCAAAAGTTAAGTACATTAAGTACATTTTACCTTAAAATACTAAAATTTAAAATCAATCATAAATTCAACTAACTAATTAAGTAAAATTAATCATCAAGTCAAATAACTCATAAAGTGAAAATCGACCATTAAGTTAAAATAAGTCATCAATTTCAAAGAGCATTGCAGGAACCTGTGGTTAAATAGCGTTCAGTGAATGTGCAAATATAAATAAAATCATGTCACTAAAGTTTAAAAAAAAAATCTAAAATATAGTATCGGTTTGAAAGGGAATGAAAGGGGAAATCGCAAATATGTAAGTAAATTTAAAAATGCAATTTATGCTAATACAGATCTCAAGGTTAAGCCAATTAAAGAAAATAAATCATAACCAGATAATTAAAATAAAATCATATATAGGCCTACATGATAAATGGAATATATATTATTATAATAAAATAAATTCTTAATTTAAAAGCAACACTATTCAAGCAATTTGGTCGGGTCTTCTTGGTAGAGTTGCCAAGATTAAAAAAATACCTAATAAACAATTAATTGAAATTTGATTCCGGTCTAATCCAACAATTAACTTTAAATTGTCAGAAACTTCTGTTTAAGTTAAGTCTTTGAAATAAAGAATTATGTTAACTTAATTAACAAACTTTAAATTTCAAATATTTTTACTATATTTAGATATTAGCTTATTTTAATAAAGCTAGTGTCAAACGTTCCTATGTTGGTAATAGACTAGCAGTGTGATCTTACCATTGGAAATGATCAACAAAATTAATGTAGGTAGCTTTAATATTGTATTGTAATTTTTGTTGAAGAGATCGAACAAAACCTTCAAATTCAAATTCAAAATCAAATGCTACACAAAAAAATATTAGATAATTACATATTATTTTATACATATTATAAAATCATACCTTATTCATATACAACATTTACTATTATAATTTCCGAGGTTTAAATTTTCTACTGAAGTTGGTAATATTGTTGTGATTTCTGCTATAACTAATGCCTACTTGTCAACTATATGTCCATGTTCTAAGAAAAGGAAACAGATGCAAATGTTATTAAAAAAAAAGTATTCGTTAATAATGAACTGGAATCAAATTTTCATTAAATAATTTTGATCCAAGCAATGCAGTTGTGAAGTTTGCCTAAGACACTTGTGCTTCATTGCAGTATGGTTGACAATCATTGTAGACCAATATTTTGGAGATAACTACTGCACAAGGCTGGATATAAGTGTGGTAGATTTAAGATTGCAAAATGATTTAGCTTCCCAATACAACTCAACAACACATTCTTGGGATAACTTGGATTCTTTCCATTCCCGTCCCTCCCAAAAACAAGGGAATCGTCTAATGGCAATAGTAATAAAATTTTATTGACTTAAGCCGGGAATATTTTCTGAGTTAGTTATTTGATAGTTCATGTACATGGAGTTGTACTGTGACTTCAGAAATGTTTAAATTATTTAAATTTATTTATTAGTTTTTGAACCTCATAGTCGACGAATATGGAGACTTTGTTTAAACGTGTTATGTTAGACAACGAAATTTTTTAAACTTTTAAAAATTTTATTCTTTTTAGTATACTTTAATGCTATTTTGTTTTAAATATAACTATTTTTTGCCTAGGCACTATACAGTTACATTATCAAGCACTTAAAACGTTTATTTGGAGATATTGCAAATATTTTAAAATTAAGTTGTCATCATTAATATTAAGCAGTAATAAAAAATATAAATTAATTATTCAATCCCTAATAGAATCATTATTCAAAAATAGAATCATGTTACACTTTTCAGAATAGTCATTACTATATCTCCGTTACCACTTATAATGGTAATTTTATTTTTTTGAAGTTACAATCACCTTACTTAGTAGACGGATATTTTCTTTGCAACAATCCAGCAAGGGGAAAGTTGGAAAAGTTCTCCAGAAAATCCATTTCTAAATGCCTATAGCCGTTTGAAGAAGAAACTTATAATGACCGATTTTAATTCTATACAGTTGGTATTTATATATATGTATTAAAGAAGGTGTGTGCATGCGCAGCTTCTCCCTCCACTCCAGCCTACTCGTGACGTAGAGTGCGAGTCTCGGAGCTCCAGTCTAGACTCCATCGGCACAGCGCGCCATATTTACCGCCGAAACCTGTACGACCTTCAAGGTTTTTTGTCGTCAAATTACGTTATTAATGGTAGGCAACATAGTATATTATTGTAATAACATTTATTATAATTAATAAACATTAATTATAAAGCCTTTTTGTGCCGTGTTTGGCTGCGGTAACTCAAATAAAAAAGACAGTTTTTTACGAGTAAGGTTTCATCGATTCCCAAGATATGTTGATCTACGAAATAAAAATCTACACTATCCCTGAGTAACATAGGCTATAATTAATTTTAATAAAAACATTTTGTATTTCAATATTTGTAAATTTCGTCGGAAAAAATCTTAGGTTAGATCTAGAATGATTAACCAACACATGTATTTACATTCATTGCCACAGCGACCAATTGAATAAAATAACAGATAAAACGAATGTTTTCTCCAATATTTCCATTAACAGCTGATTTTTTATGAAGCAATTATTTGTATTTCTAACTTTTAGGTTAGGTTTTTATTAAAGTGTAGACCTTAGCCTTGCTGGTTCTTTTAACCTTTATTATAACTGTTGTTATAAAATACACGAATCAATTTGATTTGAACATTTAACATTATTTACCATCTTAGCTTTGGGGTTATTACGAATCCTAAACAATTATTATAAAGAAAACGTATGATTATGTGTATAGAAGGTTCTAACGGGGATGGCGTGCAGGGCACGCAGGGGTTTCCCCTAGTTTTTTTAATATTGTGGATTTATAACTAAAAAATCTTTTAGTACTTTTCTAAAACCCTTACTTTTGAAACTTTCGTTTACCAATTTGTTTTTTTTTTCTTTTGAAACGCCAAAGTAATTAATTAGAGAAATTTGTTTAAATATTTTGTTTACATGGCAATGGTATCCATACTTTCCTGAACAATAAAATGTATAATAGTGCACACTTGACTTGAATAGGATACATTCTATCTAGGTGATAATGGCAAGTGTACAAGCAGTAAAAAAGTGCCTGACGCTTAGACTAATACTCTAACATCTATTTTTAGAGTAGTAAAATTGTTTTATGTTCGAAGTGGACAGAATTTATTCTGTAACTGAAATGCTGTTGTATGTTATTAAATAACTCTAAAGAGTAACAGAAATAAAATATTTGTTGTACAAATTATTTTATTTATTTGATGTATAACTCTTTTAAAAAAATATACAGATCTAAAATAGCTAGGATACAATTAAATTTAAAAACATAGTTACAACATTATTTTAGTACAGTAAAAAAAATTATATTTGTTAGTAGTCAAATTTACGATACGGAAGTAACCCCGTGAAAAAAATGTTGACATAAGTAATCTAGGGTTAATACAGAAATAAAACTCAATATGTATTCACCACGTCATTTTATTTAGCACCTAGACGTCCTAGAGTACTATTTTTTAAACTTATTTCATTGATAAATAGTTTATATTTATTTTGATTTATTATGTATCCTTGGGTAGGCTAACTAAACAATCACAATTTTAGATAATGTTTATTTTTTTAAACTAAATGTAATACTAGTCGGCCTAGTAAACAAAACAACAAAACCAATAAACTTGAAAAATCAACATCTTATTGATGGTAAAAGGTTTCCACAATGTGAACAATAAATGACGAAGAGAAATGAGTACTAATAACAAATTAGATTAGCGTACGTTCAATCGCCGCAAGAAGCAAGTAACTATAGTTCTGATTACAATCTTATTACAAAGAACATCTACAACTTTCATTAAAATAAAATTGATGTCAGTATTTACTACATTTTATTCTCTACATTTCTATGTCTTTGAATGCCTGCCGAAAGTAATAGTAGAAAACTTCTTCACTTAGGGTAGTTTTTAGGTCATTCAAACCCGTAGATTAGATTTAGGCTTGTTTCAAAATTATACGCTTAAGAATATTTGACCATGGACATGGATCATTTTAATGTCACTTTATTACCTTTCCATCGATACCAAAAACATAATTTTTAGACAACCATAAAGTATTTAATTCGAAGTTTGAGCAAAAGCTTACACTTGCGCTCGGAACTGCTGGTTCAGAGTCTCGCACGTGACGTAGCTGCGCGGGCCGGACGAGTTCACGCTCCTCGATGCAAACACCTTCTTTAATACGCCTTGGATTGCACCTACTAAGTAAGATCTGTCCATCTGTAACAATAAACAAAAAAATTTGAAACATTATCAGGAAAATAAATTGCTAATATTTAAAAACTGAAATAAATAATATCTGAAATAAATGTAGGATTAAAATTGCTTTCATCAATAGTTTCTTATTTTACTAAGCAGTATTTATAATATAATTTCCCTTTATTTATAAATGCAATTGCACTAATTGACTTAGAAAATAAAATTAAGAGAGATGATTTACATCATCATTTCAGTCTTTTCTATTATTTTGTCTTTAACTCTACATAAAAGGACATTTTCCTGAAAAGATAACTCGCGTATTTGAATTTTAGAACCAATGACGTTTACTCATTAATTGAATTCCGTTGTATTATAAAAGTACCTTATTAAAACTTGTACGTTCTGATTGCTATGTTCTTTAAATTAAAATTATAATTAAATTTAAATCGTTTGAATTTAGCGATGGAAAATTCCTTTCATATAACTACTGGTTTACAATACGACTAACAGTAGAACATAATAAGTAACGTAGATTGTTTAAAAAGAAACTTAGTCAATTGAACGCAAAAAATCAGCAATGTAGTACAACGAAAAAGTAAATTTGTATGATCATTGAAAATATCTTGAAATAAACCGTCTTTCCTTTTCCATTTGCTTATCGTATTACACTTCATATGTAAATGTAACGTTAAAAGTTATATATACAGAGTGTTTGGTAGTCAGTGTCAAAAACTTCAAGGCGTTATTATGCATGCAAATTAAAACGAAACTACGCAATTCGGAAAGTTCTATCTCACTTCTCCTTCCAGAAACAGTCATTTATAGATTTTTTTTCACTGTCTTGACATTGCCCATTAAAATATAATTTTCTTCAATTTTTACTTATCATATGGCCACTTTTTATGACTTTTTTGGAAAGTACACAACATTTCTATCAGAATAAGTAAAGTGTTACCACATTCAAGCCTTCTTAAAACCTTGTCGTATCTACTTGAAAAAATATTTTGGAAAATTAAGAAAAAAGCGCTACAACTTACTTAAGATATCTTTCTTATGTGTCATACTACAAATTGCAAAATATCACAAAAAAAAATCCCCACATTTTAAGCTTTAAAATGGTATACTAGAAGTGACCTTTCCTATTCGCCTAGTGAGCAATGAGCGTTTAACATAATTATTGACCTGTTTGTGATGAAATAATTATTTTAATAAATACCCTACTTCGTTTTAACATTTCCTCTCCGATGAAACTATTTCAATCCTTTATCTTATCTCAGTTATCTAAAATTATCATATTCCTAATCAAATAACAAACATACCAATTTGTAAAAACAAATTTTAATTGGATTGCTCCTGAAAGCATACCTGAGTTAATTTTATTATAATTACTTGTTCGGACATTTGCCATCATTTGTGAGTTAACTTATCAAACACGACGTTTCGGGAATACAAATCAATTCCCGTTCTCAAGTGACTAAAACTTACGGTACATAAACCCAGGCAACTAGGCCTATGTAAGAGTGAACAAAGTAAAACTACAATTTACTACTAACCTTAAATATCTACGTGATACATCTCAGAGATCTGAGATATCTGAAATAATAGATTGCCTATCATTAAATTAAATCACATATTTTACCCCATTAGTCATACATTTATTGTTTTCGCTTAAATATGAACCGTCTACCTTGATTTTACCTATTAGGGAGATTTTCAAACCTCTGCTGTATTTAAATCTTATAAACCTAAAAGATTTTTGCAGTTTTATGCAAATGATCTAAAATTATTTTCTTACAGCTAGTTAATAAAGTTCGCTTTTAAAAACTCACAGCTGTGCGCAAACTAAACTACATGTGTACAGCGTCAAGTAATTTTACCCCTTTGTTTAAACAGCTGATGTAGTCAAAGATTTGAAAATGTTTATCGTTGTGAGACTAACCTCTGTAAAACAGATCTTTTTAAAAACTAAAACACTAATTTATAATGTGTCTGTAGGATAAAAGTTGTGTATAATACGATTGAACAGTTTACTTTGTCACCTTCATTAAACGTTGACGCCTTAGGCGTAGCCCTTAAAGTTTATCTCGCTCGAAAAACTCAACTTTGCACCCTAGACACAAAAATAACTATATTTTTTATAATCACACCAGCAAAATAACTTTATAAAAAGTTAACTTTGATCAACAAAAAAAGTACTAATAATAATATAAATAACTATGACAATAAACGTAATGATAACAGTTAAACATTTAATATAGTAGGCTATAGCTTTATATTTTAAAAAGGGTAACTTATACATATTTAATGTTGTATTATAATTAATCCAGTTTATTATATTTTTACAACGTTTTTTGAACATTAACGGCCAGGTTAATTTCAAAATTCAACCTTTCTTACATGTATTTTATTTAACAGAATTAAAATTAAAATTGCATTTTCACAAAATCTGCTACTATTTAAACGAGTTACTAATATTGCAAAGGTAAAATGTAATCAGTTGTAGCAAAATTATAACTTTGTAACAATTTTTACTACGTATTTCAATTATTGAAACCGTATAGGCCTACTTCTTGCATTGCATTTAAACATTTGTTCCAGAAGTCCTGTCTATAGAATGCCAGCTGCTTGCATGAGTATGTTGAACACATCTTATAATTGGTCGCCATTTTCGATAAGTTAAGATAGAAACCTCTAATTTGTGCCATGCTTCTTCATTTTTCAAGTCCTTTAAAATGAGGTATCACTTAATGGGGTCTTATATTTAAGATTTTTGAATTACCCTCTCAACTCCCCATTTTGGGGTAAGGGGTGAAATGGTCGGTTACATCAAAATGTATGTCCCTTTGTCATATAAAGATACAACGAAGCTCATTTATTTATTTCTACTTGTTTCAAAGTTAAGAGGAGGCCGTTATGGACAACCGTTTATTTAAACACTATATATAAACTTTCCTTTGGAAAACTAATACAACAACTTTTTACAATGTTAAATGCAACATAATATAAACAATTATGTATTCATATATAAGGGCACAAATATATTTGTTACTTTAAAAAAATAGGTTATACGTCTATATTATAAATAGTTTTGATTCTTCCAGCTGGAAAATTAATTTTGAAAATTAGCTGTTTACAAGAAACAATTTGAAAATGTATGTATAAGAGTTTAGGAGAACATAATTATGTCAGAGTTATTTTGAATGTCGTTTTAAGTATTTAGCTTTTGACTTGACATTGATCAAAAATCATATACAACGACAGCAACCCCTATTTATATTTCACCATCCATTTAAACAGTGAGTGACTAATCACTATTACACATTTTAAAGCTATTCAATTTATACCGTTCATTTCATTCATTCCAAAAGACGTGTAAAATAATAACAAGTATTTTCTAGTACTTATTGGTATTTTGTATGAATATCAATTACGGTAAATTATACATACAAGGGTATAAGAACAGCCGATATAAATTAGCAATTGTAATTATATTCCTGTTATGGAAAATTTCTTGATTATTTAATGGAGATTCATAACCTAATAACAATTTGAATAACTTCAATAGTTATTTTTATTTCTATTCTACGAAATATTAGACTTATTCTGCACTTTAATATTATATGCAAATAATTTCGTCTTTTGAAATAGGTATTAAATCATTTATAAAGCATACACTATAGCAACAAAAAAACTTAATAATTTGGTTGAATCAATATTGCAAGTATTCAACAATTTAATCAGAATAACAATTGCTAAGTTTATAAAATTGCGTACTTTATTACATGTATAAGTGTTACCTAAATGATTAAAATAGAAAATTAAATCTATGGATGATATTATCTTAGCGATATTATTGAAAGCATCATAAAATATAACTAATTTATTTCATTCATTGTAGCCCACGGGACGGTTTCATAAATATAACTTTATAAACAGTCACACTTTTATATTATATGTGTTAAAAATATTAAACCCATGCTAAATCTAAAGTTAGTTTATATTTACTTTTACGTTCTTTTTTGCGTAATGTTGAAAGAAGAAAACGAATTTGTATTGTGTAAATTTACCACAGTCTACTAATAATAAACTATGTATTAAGTACTAATTCATACAACGTGAAATATTTTAATATATCTTCAAAGTTAAAAGTTTTAATAAAAATTGCGCGAAACATTTTTTGACTAATCTTAACTGTTATGGAATTTGTCTGTTACAAAATTAAATGCATATACCCATTTTATGTATAAAATGTAAGCCATAAATAAAAATGTAAGGATGTATAGTGACAACAGTGTAGCATAATATAAATAAAGTACTTAATTGAAGTTATTGAACATGGTTACTGAGTTTAAGAACAACATAAATACATCCAAACAGGAGTAAGCATTAGATGTTATTCTTAAATCCAAGAATGTAAAATATTCGGACTACACACCATGTGGAATGTTATTATTGAATATCGGGACGATTATGTTTTACATGAGCATCTATGTGCAATTTAACAGATCAAATATAAAAATCGTGAGCTTGACGCCGGACTATAACATTTCCATAACAAGATAAGCCGTTAAATTTCCTGATGCACGTTATATAGAAATGCATCATACGTTATTGAAACATTAAATAGATTTTGACATTCAATGCAATATGTGTTTTAGTTTCTCTTGTATTTTAATTTTAACATTATTTACTATACCAGTTCTATAGTATTGAAGATACTGTTTATTAACTACTGTTATAATAAACCAATAAAAATGTTTAATTATTATTAGTGTACTGATTCCTTAATATTTTAATAGCAATAAGATTATTATCTTCCTAATTTTAAAATTTGTACTTTTGGTAGAATACTAAAGTAACAACTAATATCAACTAGTTAACTTAAATCCACTTGAAAATATATATTTGAACTAAATACAAATAAACACATAAACTAAATACGAATATATTCGAGATTAGATAACTAGTTGGATAAACTTATTTATTTCAATACATACTGAAAATTTGTTACAGGATATTCAACTTAAATCATTACGTTAAGGAATATAGCATTTGTAAATATTTAATAGAGAACTAATTGGTTATTTTTAGATTAAAAAGTTCAAATAAGTTTAGAGTAAAATTTGTTGCATTGCTATTTTAACATCCAAATAACATATACTACTTGTTATACTAAAGTTTATAGTATTATTTTAAGCAGATGTATTCCTGTAGTACGAACATAATAGTTAGTTAGTAGGCTACAAACCAAATTAAAAAGTAAGCATTTTCTCTATATATAAAAAAAATTTACTTTCAAAAATAATTTGTGGAATGGAATTTTTAAAATGTTAGTTTAAAAAAAATAAAGTTATATAACAAATATTTCAACATTTTTACGTAATATTTGTTGACAGAAATCTGTATAATATCAAATTTTAAACGATATACAATAATTAAACTGTTTTTGAAAATATTTGAAATTTAATTTGAAAAATTTCGATTTTAATACTGGAGTATCATGAAAACGAAATTCATATATAATTTAAATAACTTCTAGTAAATCTATCAAGGAATTTAAAATTATGAAATATCCTAATGTTTACATTATTTATTTTTGTAAAAAATATATGCATTTGTAAACATAGCATGATTTACATAGTATCCTCTAAGATAAATGTTACACAACCATCATTTAATAGTATTTTTTATAAATAAACGTACTTCATTAAAAAGGTGTTCCTTACAGAAATTAATTTCAAGAAGGGCTTGACTTATTTGATTGTTAAAGTTGGAACATTACTTTCTAGCAGTAAGACTAATAAAAATAACAAGTCAAATAACATAAAGAAAAGTCCAACATTAATTTCTTGTTGTAGACCTATATCAGTACCAACCGTTTCTTTCCAAAAAAACTCTACATTTGTACCATTCAATGTCAAGTAAACCTTGAATATAATTTTAGTGACAACACCAAAATATACAAACCTGAAAATAATCCGTGAACCATGTAATCCATCCTACCTTACCTATCCTTCTTTACCTTCGTTGTATCCTAATTACAATATTCAGACGATTCAAGTTTTATTAATTTAAAATAAAAGGTAATTAGTTAATTACAATTGCAATAATAGATAAACTTTAACAGTATTTAATAGTATTTATAACCATTTATAGATAAACTTTATTAATACAATTAAATACCCAATATAAGCAGTATTCATTTTTTAAATATATTTGCAAAACCTGTAACAAATAAAAATAAAAAAATAACTCACACACTTAATTTACAAACATATCCTTTCTTAAATAAGTCACGATATTTCCTTTAGTGAGATATACTAAAGTTACTAGAAAGCAACTTTATAAAAAATATATATTATACGGTATATTGTCATATAAAAAATATCAAACTCAGCTATTACCACAGACATCCTTTCAACAATAAATAAACTGGCTATAGTGTAGTTTTTTTTATCAGTTACTAACTTTCAAAAATAAAACTGGGAGTTGAAAATATTATGTGTAATATTATGCTTTGTTGAATTTGTACTAAGAAAAAAACATATTTATATAAAATAAGAATTATTATAAAATAATACGGTTTTCAGTTTGTTATTGCTTTTTTTATTTTTTGTTTTTCCGTTTAAACCATAAAACATTAACTTAAACACACAATATAGTGCTTTTTTATAATACAAATGTTTGACTGTTTATGTTTATTCATAGAAAAGTAATTAATTAATGTATTATTGTACTAATTATTGTTTTATATATTCAATGCTAGTTTATGAACTTATTATTTTGAATGAAATTCAATAGGAATTTTTGTTTAACAAAGATAAAATTACCATAAAATCTAATATTTATAGCAAACTATTGAACATGTTTACGAAATTAGATTTTTAAATATAGTCACTACTAGTTGACCTATTTAAATAATAAACGTACCACAAGAAAGAAAACAACAATACATTTTGGAAGGTTAAAACAAAATGCATTTTAATTTACATCTTAATTGAATTGTTTTAACAGCGCAATAATTTTAAACTACATTATTATTATTTATTTTTTAAATTAATGTTTTATTAGGAAAAAAATTATAATTAGTTAAGGGAATTCCTAAAAGCCAGGTTTTAATATTAAATAACTACACTCTCTCTCTCTCTATATATATATATATATATATTTATATATATATAATTAGTCGATTCTATAATAGTTATCAATATAATTTAGGGTCTGAATTATATTCAAGAACTTGTAATTTTAGTTTTTCCATAGTTTCTTATATCAACAATAAGTAGTTTTTTTGACTTGCCATGTAAAATTTTGTGGAAAAAACTATAATGAATTTGTTGTATATTTTATAATCAATAATATATGTATGATGAAAACAATTTTGTGGCAGAATTTTCTTTTAATGTTCAACCAAGGCATGTGCCATTGTTCCATATTTTATTTTGGTATCATATAAGTGTTAACTCTATTCAAATTTTAACAATAATCTGCCTAAACTTTAGGAGCAGCTTTTGCTCATAAAAAGGTAAAATACCTTGGGCTTTTATAAAACACCAATGAAATTCAATTCCACTAATATTTTCCTATTGAAGATTAAATAGAATTTAAAATTTACTGTATCAACAAATCAATATGTATAGAGGATCCCAATAAAAAGGTACAATAAAAGTAATAGTTTCGTACTTCTGGTGCGTTTTATTATTTATAATTTAGCAATATCTATGCTATAAAATTAAACATTTTGTACGGACTAAACTGACAATTACGTGGTTTTCCGCTTTAAAATAATAAACAATAAATTATGTTTTATAATATAAGTTTATATTTAATCTAAGACCCGCGTGACAAATAACTAGGTTGCAGTGGAACAATGCATAACATTAGCATATTATATTGTGTACAAGTGCTATTATAAAAGAGAACATTCCTTAAAACCTATCTACTCTACTATGACTATTATATAAGTCGTTTATTTTCTTGGTCGTTACTTCTTTTAAACTGTAACCAGAAGTTTAAACTCTTAGTTGTTTAAGTTTTACATTGTTTATTATACGTGTATTGCCTCACATTCTCGACACATATTCCTAAGTGTAAGATATAAAGGTATTGTATTAGGAATTACAGAGAGAACGGTTATTAATTACTGATTTTAACGTAACGAAATAGTACCAGAATAATTTACTCTAAGTTTATATATATTTATTATATGGGTTTATCGAACTGGTTATTAAATAACTTAAAACATCTAACATTATGGCATAATCAGAAACAAACCGAGCTTATTAAATATAAAAATATAAAGATGGGATAATTTAAATGTCGTGTCTTAGAAGTGTAACATAATATCAACAATATTAAATCTCTGTAATGACGCTAGTCTTTAGTTAAAAATGGAATATTGACTTCATTTCGTATATCTAACTCCATAAAAAATATTTTAATGAATTTCTGCAAACTGTTCTGTCACGAAAAGAAAACACCATTAAGGAAACTAAATTGCCTGGTTCACTTTAATAAGTTAATGATGCCTTATTCATATTGCCAAAGTTTGAGTAGGAAGTATAGTAGTTAGACGTAAATTAAAATAAATCAACATTTTTAAATCCTCGTCTTTGATCTTACAGTCCTTTCAAAGAATAAGTGAAATTAGCCTTGTAAAATATGGGACTACAATGCCTTTGTGCTGATTGGGTTCATTTAAGTATTTTTAATAATTGCTTTCATATTTAAAATAATTTGTAATATAAAATGTACTTTATAATTTGTAAATAATAACAATTAATGTTGTAAATTTTGCAATTTAGTTTATACTATTTGATAATAGTGACTTTACTATATCTACCAATTTATTTATAATTTTACTGCAATAGTTATACATTATGCACCAAAATAAACAGTACTAAAAATTAATCAGCTGTGAATTAGTTATAGAACAGTTTATTACATTGTTGTCAGACGAAGTTGATTATTATTAATTTCTTGTTTGATTTATTTTACGCTGTAATGTTGTTTACGAACCCTGCGAAAGTTTGTATAATAGAACATTGTTTACGATTATACGGAATAGGTCATTCCAGTGCGAACCTAGTTTTAAGTTGCCTAGTTTGATACGAACTGCTGTAGAGTTTCCAGTACTATATTACACACATCAGCCGAGTAATGCAGTAATGGTAAATGCCGTCGGATGGATATTGTTTTACCGAGTCTAAATTGTGTATTTGCTTTATAAAGACAGCCACTTTTAACGAATTCTTCCAACAAGTCTAAAAAGAATCTACCAACAGTAATTTTTTAAATGACTATAAATTAATATGACTTGGAGACGAAAGTTAAAAAACCTGGGTCTGCTCCCATACATAATACAACCTGGTCAACCTTTAAAATGATGAGACCAAAAAGACAAAGTAGTCTAGTAAAAACCTGTTTTCTTACGAAATGTATGGTTTTCAGAAGTCACCTAAAATGTTTCAATAACAAGCTAAACAAGACGTTTTCTCGGACGTTCTGACTAAAGACGATGGTGTAGATGCGCCACATTATCCTGGGTCCATTTTCGTAAAAATATTTCGGTATTGCAGAAGGCGTAAACCAGGTGCGTTAAAGTTAGAAAATTCTTCAACCTTTTGCAAGATATCTAAAGAAATTTGTGTAGTGCTATCAATCTGGCTTTTGGTTTTCAGTGATTAAAGAAATTATTATGGTTTGTTATTATTTTTTTCCACTTACACACTTCCTCAGCAAGGGATATTTAATTAAATTACAAGTGAAAAAACATAGACCAAGACCAAGAGTTGAACAACGGGGTCTTTACGTTTCCGTCGTGATGCTCTGCCAACTGAGCTACCCTGATATCTTCCTATATTGGTGGATGTTATCTCACTTTTACGGTAATTGTACGATAATTGCAGTAAAACCGTACAAGTGAGGTAAAATCGACCAGTATCGGGAGATGTCAGGGTAGCTCAGTTGGCAGAGCATCATGACGGAAACGTGAAGGTCCCGGGTTCAACTACCGGTATTGGTCTATGTTTTTTCACTTGTAGTTTAATTATTATGATTTGTTATAATCTTTACTTGTTATAATAATTTAAAAACCTATAAAGTGAATGTAGTTTTTACATGAATGAATGAATAGTCCAAATAAAGTATAAATAACATACTATTAATATTAATTACATTTCATTTATTTCTCAAGGGATTAGAAAGTTTTATTTGTATTAGTCATATATAATGTATTACAATATGGTTGATTTCCACAACAACCCAATCAAATATGTTGCATACATTTAACAGTAATCAAACAGTATACATAATTTACGAAATCTATAATTTGAACATTTATATTGCTAGAGGAAATCTACAACTACTATCAATATACCACAGCGATATTATATTGTAGTGCACACGATTCTGAAAAGTGCACATAAATTAAACGAATGTGCTAACCAGTTAAAATAAATAAAATTTAGTTTATTTTTTTCAAAATAAACTCAAAATATATAAACATTTATCGTCATAAATAAATTCACCCAGAATAGTTCCTGATATTCCATTTAAAGGCAGGATAAAAGAATGGTTTATAAAAGAAAGGAAATGTAATTGAATTGCTTACTTTAGATAGAAAGTAGGGCCTAATGTTAGTCCGTAACAGTTAGGAATTAAAAATAACACAATATTTATTTCAAATTAGATATTTTTTGCAATCGTATAAAATATAATATTGATATGAACTAGTAATGCATTGTGTTAATGTAGACGTGATTTTTAGTTATTAATAAAACAATTTACATTAAACTTGTTTTTAATAAAGTTAACTCAAAATTATAAAAAGAAATGAATTATTGTGCTCAATGCTATTTGTGTTAGACCGTTACTTTAAGTGCTACTTTAAACACACGACCTACGTTAAAGGCAATGCAATAAAGCAGAGCGTACAAAGTTTTACATAGCCTACTTAGTTTTATTGAGTTACTTTGAAAGGATAATCTGTTCCACAGTAAAGATTCATATTTATGAAAAAAAATGTACAAATATTTAGCAATATATTTATTTATATTTAGTTGGTGGCAAAACACGTATACAAAAGGTAGTAATTGCATTCAATATGAATCCAACTACCTGGATTACTAGTTATCTATATATATAAAAGCGAAATACCACTCACTCACTCACTTACTCACTCATCACGATTTCTCAAAAACTACCGAACGGATTGAAATGAAATTTGGTAGTAGCTTCCTCTAGGGCCATAGGTGCTCACTAAGAAAGTGTTTAAAATAATTCGAAATTTTAGGAGGGTTTGGGGGGGGTCAAAGTTATTAAATCACGATTTCTTCAAAACTACCTAACGGATTTAAATGAAATTTGGTATGTAGCTTCCTCTAGGGCAATAAGTGTTCACTAAAAAGGGTTTTAAAAAATTCGAAATTTTAGGTTGGTTTGGGGGGTAAAAATTACTAAATCACGATTTCTCCAAAACTATAAAACAGATTGGAATGAAATTTGGTACGTAGCTTCCTCTAGAGACATTGGCGCTCGCAAAGAAGGGGTTTTAAAAAATTCGAAATTTTAGGCGGGATTTGGGGGGATCAAAGTTATAAGGTTTTTAAAAACGATTTCTTCAAAACTACCGAACGGATTGGAATGAAATTTGGTATGTAGCTTCCTCTAGAGCCATAGGTGCTTACAATGAAAGGGTTTGGAAAAATTCGAAATTTTAGGGGGGTTTGGGGGGGTCAAAGTCATTAAATCACGATTTCTTCAAAACTACCGAACGGATTAAAATGAAATTTGGTATGTAGCTTCCTCTAGGGCAATAAGTGTTAACTAAAAAGGGTTTTAAAAATTGGAAATTTTAGGGGGGTTTGGAGGGTAAAAATTACTAAAT
>JAGFPH010000124.1:197329-211828 GCA_018207615.1 Philaenus spumarius | reverse complement strand
ATACCACGACCAACAATAACTGAACAAAGATCCCACTTCGCCCAACAACTCATGGACCACGATCACAAGTACACTTCAATAGACAATAATATAAAAGTACTTCATACTTGCAAAAAGGGCTATCTTTTGTCAGCGCTGGAAGAATTTGAAATATACGCCACAACCAAAAATAAAAACCAAAACCAAAACTTATTGAATGATAAGATTAACTATCGGTCCAACGAATTGTACAATGCTGTGATTCGACTGAAGGAGGGGTTCAGATTGCTTGACTAACAGACCGCTTAGTACGGTATTGACGATCGCCCGGTGTACATGTTCAACCAGTGCGGCAATAATAAAACATTAATAAACTAGACTAGGGTAACGATTCGTGGCGCCTTACCATGATTATGTGTTTTTATTGTGTCAGTGTCTTTGTGATAATAATAATTATTTATTTATTTATGACTTACAGTCCAATAACATTGTAATTAAATGTATAAATGTGCCAATAATATATAGAAGACGACGCCAGTACAGGCGGAATTAAATCAAATAAGGATCTGAAGATGACGGTATAACCGTTGAAACCGGTCATCCTAACCAGGACACATTTTGGATTGTTGACGGAATGATACAAGGTAATTAACCTATTGTAATATTAATTTACCATATTTGCTTAATTGTTGAAAGTCGTATAAGTATGGTTGAATAGCGACATCGAGAGGCAAGACAGACTCGAACGACAAACTGGGAATATTTTTTATATTTTTATTGCTTTATTTTATTTGTAACGGAATATAATTTCATCTTATTAATAAATTCCAGAAGTATAAATTAAATTATGAATTTCATGTTCTGGACTATTAAATTTCAGTGCGTGTATGTTAATGTGTCACGATGTTTTTATTAGTTACAATGTTTTCGTGGTTGTGTACTAGGGCGAGAGAAAATCCCCGTTAAACTTTAGAAATTCATCCTTAAAACTTTCGGAGTCGTTACAGCGCACAAGAGAATATCGAAAACGTTAGTCTTATTAATTTTCTGTTTTAGTCCAAAATAAAATGTGTAGTAATAACTAAATAACTTAAAGAATGAGATAAATAAAACCATTAACTAATAATAATACAAAATTAACTTTGGTGTGCACTTTAAATCTATTTATATGGCCTACTAACTACACAAACAGTTCTCAATATACTTACTTAGCACACGTGCTCCCTTATTGTCAAAGTCTCTCCTGAAGCCGTGTTAATTTAAACTTTTTTCCTATTATTTCTAACATTCCACAAAAAAAACTATTATAAATTTTTTGAATGTTTATATGTAATAACTTCGGGCTTTGAGACAAAACATTCACAATAAACTTAAATGTTTTTAGACTTTATTGCTAAAATTTTGTTGATACTTAAAAACATTTTGAAGCAGGTAAGTAGATTTATAACGTATGGTAAATGGTATTACTTTGATGCCTTTCAATAATATTGTTTTCTACAATAAAGAAACACAAAATATAGTTACATTAGATTTTGTATATTCAATATAATATGATTTGTTTTTCTTTTTAATTAAACAAATATGTTTAAGTATATTATTTAATATTGTTAATATTTGTGATGTATTTATCTTTATATATTTATTTATGTTTTACTCTTTTTATTATGTCAGTGGCACATCCTCTATATTTTTATTGTTTAAAGTAATTTAAAATATTAATTTATATTGAATTGTTGATTGAGTATGTATTTAAGATATAAAAATATTTAGCGGGGTTGGAAGTATTTCTTTTATCTGCATTGTTCGGTTAAAATTATCTACTATCTGTATAATAACCAAAGTTTAGTCGTAATTACAGTTTTCTACAAAACGTTCGTAGTTGGGTGAACTTACATTTCGATTTATGTTTTTTTGTTTTGTTTTATTAATTTGTTTGTTTTTGTTTTATTTATTGATTTGTTTTGTTGTTGATTTATTAGTAAACTTGTCTTATTTATTTGTTTTTTTAATTACAGCTTACAAGCTTCGAAGTCTAGTATCGATTTGTGTCGATTTACCTTTATTTAGTATTTTATTTTACTTTTCAATGTAAATTTATTTCGTAATTATTTTTCTTCCTGCTTCTGTCTTTAATAATGTGGATAAATGCATAAATATAGCCAATACATGAATAATAACCTAGTAATGACCTCCAACAAAGAGAACTAGTTGCTCAAAATGCTATTCAATGCGAGATAGAATACAACTAGTCTGTTTATTTTGAACGTTTTAATATAAGTTATGGTAATTTTGCAAACCAAAGCAGTGCAATTTTAATTTTACTAAACATTCTAAATCTTTCAGAAGGACCACAATTGTATAATACAATTGAAGTAAAATATCTCTTTTACTTTGTATCTTAACTTTGTTTAATATACTTACAACTTTATGAATTTGGTAGTGCATAATAAAGAATTGTTTATCAGCATACTATCATTTTTTTTATTATACTATAATAATATCAAAGAAAACTTCAAATAATTAAGTGATAGGCTACTAGTATCGATGTATAAAATTTCAAAATGTGTAACAGTTAGTAGTACTTCCATATAAATTGCATAGCATTTTGAAACTTGAATAGAGTAAAACAGTTTTTAAAATAACCAGAATGTTTTTGAATGTATTGAATGTTTTGTGACAGAGTAAATTTTAAATTTTCTGAAAAAATTATATATAAGATATTTAATAGTTTGAAAAGTCAATGAAATTTGTAGAACATGCGCAGCTACAAACAGTACGCTAACACATCGTTACTTATGATCATATGATAATATTAGGATATAATTTAAACATTTCAAATTCTTTGAAATCTTCTTTACATGAAGAAATTTATTAAAAATAGTAGCAAAATTTCAACAAAAAATATACAGTGTCCTAAACGTCCCCCCCCCCTTAACTTTGGAACAAGTAGAAATAAATAAATGAGCTTCGGTCTATCTTTATATGACAAAGGTAGATGCATTTTGGTGTAACCGACCATTTCACTCCTTACTCCAAAATGGGGGGGGGAGGGGAGAGAGGGTAATTCAAAAATCTTAAAGACAAACCCTCATCAAGCGATACCTCATTTTAAAGTTCTTGATAAATAAAGAAGAATGGCACAAATTATATTGATCTCCTATCGAAAATGGCGACCAGTCAAATTTAATATGTTCTATGTTAATACAATTTTAATTACGTTTCAAACAATATGTTCCCGTGGAAAGTAATAATGGTTCTTTGCATATTATTTACTACAATCAGATGGTCATTCAAAATCTAGTTCCAAACAAATATTTACACAATTTGGCTTAAGCTTAAAAGGAATGAATAAACTTGCAGTTTCTATTACAGCAAGTAATACACTTCCTCGTTCAAAGCTTAACTACTGAGAACAATCCAGTTAATAGCATCCAGTGATTTTTAGCATTTAATCTAAATTACGAATTAAGGTAAATCTAACTTTATTAGCAACGAAAGGTATTGTAACGTACCTAATTAAAAATCTGTGTAAATAAGATGTGTTCAACTTTGACTGGCCGTCATTTTCGACAGGGTTAAGATAGAGACCTCTAAGTTGAGCCATTCGTATTCATTATCAAGCCCTTTAAAATGAGGTATTACTTAATGGGGGTTCGTATTTAATATTTTTGAATTACGCTCTCAATCGCCCTTTTTGGTGTAAGGGATGAAATGGTCAGTTACACCAAAATTCATCTCCCTTTGTCATATAAAGATATCCTGAAACTCATTTATTGATTTATACTTGTTCTAATCTTAAGGGGGTAGGACTTTTTGGGCACCCGGTATTTACATTGTATATATTTGAATATATGTAAATCACATTTCATATTTTATGAAAGTTTCATTTCGCAAGAGCAATTCGGAGACAGAATATTTTTGTTTTACAACTGAATGAAGATATCCAAGTTAGATAACTTTACTGATCATCCCATTCTCTTCAGAAATAACTTCCTCTAAAACTTTTGTCTACTTTAGAAACTTTGTCTTACTATTTATCTTACTTGGTAATTCAAATATTAGTGATTAAATAATTTAACACGCACATCAATAAACTAACTTCAGTTAAACTTTGAACGTTTTGATACAGTTTCTTTCTCTTAAACACTCCTAAGTAACTACTCAGCCATGAATGTGAAGAGGTATAATATTCATGTATAGTTCTTGAAAGTTGACAGTGTATTTATTATGCCTCTTATGATAAACTTCTATTGAATTATATTTCCTATTACAGTTCTTACTCTCATATTGTATGACTATTTATATTACTGTATTAGGCCCGAGGGACTAAGTAGTATTTCGAATTCATTTAGTAGTTTGACTTTTAAAATATAAAGGTTTTATCTCTTAATTTTGTTTGAAACTAAAAAATTAGTTTAAACATAAAATCTCTCTTGCTCTGATTGTTTAACTAGAACAAAAGGACAAACAAAATAAAACTAATTAAATAGAATTAATTAATTTTAATTATTAATAAAATAAATTATAATAATACAAATGATAATAATTAAAGCAAATAATATTGTTATTACAATAAAGCAAAATACAAATTTTAAAGTGACTTCCCTACTTATTATAGAGAAATAAAAAAATAGATTTTTTAATTGTAACCAAAAATTGGTAACGAAATAATATCAAAAATCGCAAATAAATGGATAAAAGAAAAATAGTAATAAATTTATTTTGGAGGCCAATTATATTTGCATAGTATTTAATTGAATAAAATTATTCAAATGAAGCATTCACAATATTTTTGTTGAGTTGTAGCTTTATATTATTGCAGAGAAGTTTTGTTATTTTTAATACTATATCAATGCTATTGTCAATTACATTTACGTGCTCTACCAGGACGAAATTTATGAAGACGATATATTTTTAACTGCTCAAATTATTAGTACCTGCTGCCAACCAATTGAGAGGCATTATCTTCGGAGAATTTTCTGGACCAAATATTTGCTAAGGGACATTTTATTGGGCGGGTTATGTGTGTAGAGGGCCTACGCCGCAGGTGCTTCGTTGATTTGGGAATGCAGAAAGAAGTAATTTCGCAATGTACCTTGGAGCCCATTGTTGGAATTATTATCATTCCTCCCATTCCGATCCCTCTACAAAACAAGTGAAACGGACACGAAACATTAATGATAAAACCTTTATTTTATATCATCATTAATGTTAACATTAGCCACGCTTAATGGACTAATAACGTTAGGTTTAAGAGTTATTTAATCACTCTTGTCACTAAAACTGTTGTGTAATTGGGTTCGATATTATCGGATCTAATTATAACTGTTATATGTTAAAGCATTACTGGAGATGGCTGGTTTTATTGGTTCTATGTACTGCGTTTAGTTAGTAAACGATTTTTGTGAAAAATTAGTTCAAATTATATATTACCTAATATTTTATAAAGCCAAATATTTAACGACAATGATGAAAATCATAAGGTAATCCCTTAAATATCGACTTCTTACCGAAAAATTTATATAAAATAAATTGATTCTATGTAAAAATGTAATTAATTTGTATTTTACTTTTATATATTAGGAAATGACCTAAATGTTTCTTACAAAAAATATACAAGAAAATTAAAAATCTCCATTGGAAAAATCGCTATTGTCAGTGCTAAAGCTAGAAAATAATTTTTTTCTGTAATGATATTATTAGCTATAAGAAATACGATTTTAGTAAAACACCTTCAGAAAATGACTTATTAAAATTGTCTTTATAATGTTTGTTTACATTAATGTAGGTAAAAGAAACAATTAATTACAAAAAATTCCCAAATTAATTTCGTAAAATACTGTTTATTACATCAAATTATGCTTCTTAACTTTTCAAAGTAGATAAAGACAAAGAAATATTTCCACAATGGCAGAAAAGGGAAAACCGGAATGAAATTTCCAATATTTTACATCTGAAACCGTTTAAGCTAGACACTTATGTAATGCAACTTGTATGTTGGTGGTGGACAATACAAACGTGTTAAAAATGTTTAATTTATTAGCAAAAAGTGTATGATAACAAAAGTGTCCTAATTTAAATTATTATATTTTAAATATTAATGTTAAGATTTGTATGCACGCATTACAATAGGTTACACTTGTTAATAGGAAATTAATTTGGAAGAGGCAAAATGTCTTATCAGTATATAACCCTATATAATTAAATAATAACACAAATTTACATAAAATAGAATACTGTCATTTGTCTAGAACGTTAGATAAATACAAAATTTAATGGGTATGAAATAAACATGATACCAGACTTCCATCTTATGGAGAGCTCAAATTAGGTTATGGTTTTACAACACACTTCTATGGTTAACAACAGTTCCAAGTAAAATATTGCAAATTCACAAACACTAAGACAAATTTACTTATAATGAGTTTAGTAAAATAATAAGTTTCTTAATTTTAAAATGTATAAACGTATCATAATAATTTGAAACTTAAAAATTCTGTTAAGTAAGTTTCCTATTAAATCAACTACTTTACATAAAATTAATATTCAGTGTTATTCGTTTTAAAGTTACCACGTTTATTATTTAAAAACCGGAAAGAGATCTACTAAATCTGATCTCATAATAGTTATTCACTGACAAGTGTATTAAAAAACCCAATTTACAAAATTCTAAATTTAGCCCTCCACCTTCTACCACCAAATATAAAAAAAATTAATTTACACATTAAACTTTTTTTGTGAAACATCAACCTAACCCTCTTTCATAATAATACATTTATGAGATAAAAATGCGTTAAAAAACAGTATTTTGTATATTGTTTTATTCAATTTTATACAAATAGGTTATGACACTATTTGAATATTACTTAGTGTACGGCACCAAGTAAAACCAAATTCTTTTCTTTTAATAATCTTAAAGAAACTTTCTCGCGAAAACGTTACATTGCTATTGGCCTACATAATACATAATTTTTGGTTACAAAACTTATATTTAGGTTAACAGTTAGTGGTGGAAGTTTGGACCCAATAGAAAAAAAATAAATAAATGAAGGAATATAATAGAACTTGGTTAATATTGTATTACAAAAACCAGTCAGACAAAAATCACAACATAATAATAATAAAGCTTTATTATGTAATGAAGGTTACAATAATTTATTTTTGCAAGCTTATTAGACAATGGTCATTACCGTCTGTCAAAATTATCTGTCTGTTGAAATCACAAGAGATGTTCAAAATGTGCACCATATGTTTATAAACATTAGACCAGCCTGCCTATTCATTACATCAGAAATTCATTGGATTTAAAAGGAAATACATTTTATGTTTCACAAACAATATGTGTTTATTACACATTTTTTAGATGGGGTTGCAGGGAGGGAAAGGGGGTTTAGGAATTTTGTAAATGACGGTTCTAAGATCCTTCCTGACTCTCTGTAATGTTCCCGAGAACAGATTTTCTCTACCGTTTTTTTTTTCAATAAAAGAGATAGTATGGTTTCAAAAGATACCCTTATTAAGGGTATTCACCTAGTAGTTATCGTCGTATGAATTCAGAAAATAGCTAGTTAGCTCAACGAAGTTAGTTTTCTCACTCGTTTAGTTATGAGTCATGTTATACAAAGTTAAGTTAATTTTACTAAAAAGTATTAATTTTAAAAAAATACGAATTTTAAATTTTAAACTGTAGATATGTAAAAACTTTATTTTCGTATTTATAGTAAGTTGTACTTAGATGTTAGCAGAATAATTTTTCAATAAAATGTGTTTCATATTGTACAACAACATTGTTTAGCCATATAGATTATTTCAACCATAACTTGAACATTTCATTTAATTATAAACAAAATACACCAATTGAAATTAAAAAGTTTTTAATTTAAAATTGAATAGCAAACAAATGTAGTGAAAATGGCTTCTCAAGGGAAATAATACAAATAAACCCTAAGGAGCTTTTCAGAGAAAGCTTACTTCCATTTACTCTAATTCAAAGAAAGCATTATAAGTCGTTATAAATGTGTACAGCAAATAGAAAAAGATATACGTCATATATACTTTCTATTCAAAATTAATTAATAGCTTTGTAATTAAAAGTGGGTTAGTACTAAAGTAGTTGTAAAACCTTTTGTATTATTAGTAAATGTTTACTTTGTAATGTTTACATTTATAGAACCAAGCCTTACATCTGATACATAGACAGGTGCAATTATAAAGATTTTTTGTTTAAACTGTTTGCAGATTAATAACATTAAGATCCCATATTTAATTATGACTTGTTACGTTATTAAATATTACTAATATAAAACAACTTCGAAAGATAATCATCCAAGTAGTTATAATAAATGCACATTTATCGAATTGGGATAATCATAACTATATAATGGACATCAGTTAATGTAAGTATATTTACCAATTAAAAGAACGAGAATCATCTACTTAAAGTTTTAAAAATCTTTACATTTTTACATTTTGTACAAAGTTTGTACACAAAGCACAAATAAAAATTATTTGTACGACAGTAGTATATAGTTTTAGAGGAAATGCTGTTAAATATTTATAGCATTATTTAATAATATTTGTTACAAACTACTTAATTCGTTTGAATCTACAGATACCGGCGCGTAAGTAGATTTGACTTTTGAGCAAACCTCTACTAAAAACATCAGTACTGCCGGCGGGTATAGCTAACCCAGTTCTAAAACGGTATGTTAAAATGTTTTTTTCTTCTCCACTTTCGTCCTTTATCCACACCCCCGGCCCATAGCACCAAAGTGAGGTCAATTGCCAGGATATGCGCTGATATACACTTCTTTTACCTTAATAAGTCTATCGTTATAGATTAAATAGATTCAGAATATTTTATTTGTGAAACTATTCCTGTAACACTCTAGAACACTAGTGTTAATCGGAATGTATTTATTACTAGTGACACGTAGTATTGACGTATAAATTCTATTACCTGTATATTTCCGGAAAATGGTGAATAAATTAAAGTTACAAATACAAATTGAATCACTTTATTATTTAAAATTAGAAACTTTAACATATATTACATAATATTTAACTTTATAAAGGAATTTGTGTTAGTTAATATTATTCATTACATATGTTTCATTTGTTCGGAACCTATGCACTCTCGGAGGGCATTTGTCACTTGATGTTCACCACATATAACTTTTCTGGAGCTACAGTAAGTATCTGACATCATCTTCTTTTTCCTGTCACAAAATGAACAGTAGGCTTTTCATCCTTTCTGAGGAACAACTTCTATCACGTGATACAACATAATGTAAAAACCAGCGATGCGTAAACTTTACGTGTTGTTTAGATAGTGGATAATAAATTTGGCACCAAACTAACACAGATGGACGTATCAACCAAACTGTCTCAAAGGCAACTAACTGACCAAAGCACTGCTGAAAGGCTACAGTTGTAGAGGGGCGGAGTAGAAGGACAGGTGACAAAATGCAAAAAACACGTTTTATTCCGTCGGCTTCGATTGTATTGCAATGATTTGAAGCTTTTTCATTGTTTTTTCACAAAAAATCGTCAATATCTCGAAAACGGTGTGTTCTAGAGCATTTTTGACGATTTTCGATCACTCTTTAGGAAGCACCATCTTTGCCAGTTATGGGCTATACAACGGTAAAGTGTACATGCCCCTTGGGGATCTCCCCCCCCCCCAAGTCGAAGTTTTACAAATTGGGTAAAATAAGTGAGTGACGAGTCAAAACATGTTTTTTAATGAAAAATACTTTATTCCGTCAGAGGTTTTTGACAATTCTCGACCACTCTTTAAGTGACACGTAAATATATACATTTTTACCTCCATTTGTTACAATTTGTCAACATTTACCATCAGACTGATTGTATTATACTTCTGCTTACACCATGATATATTCCCGTTTGAAGAACGGGTACAACAACTACAATATGCCTATAATTTGATAGAGTTTGGTATTTTGATAAAAAATATAATATTTAAATAACAAAAATATCACAAATATGCCTACAGTTATATAAAATCATATCTAAATAATCTTTATAATTGTACACATTTACCAAGTTAAAAATCTCCCCAACATAGTATGCCTACATAAAGTTATTACTTTTTAAATAGTATTTTTTAAATTATTAATTTCTGACAACTAAATGCATTCTTTGTCTTCAACAACAATCGTTTAACATTGGCCTATGCCGATTTCAGTATTTCTAGGTTATTAAAATGTAAACAAATAATAATAAAGGTTTTATCATAGATTTCGATTTATACATGGGTAACCCTACATAAATCGACACGCACGCCGTCACTTTAACCGTCACACGTGTAATTTTGTTGTATGTTAAACAGTCAATTGTATTTAAAATATTTCAATGTAAAAATTGAATAATAAAGATTTTATCATACAGTATGATTTATCCATGGGCAATCCTAAAATATTTTAATGTATAGTTTTTAATAATAAAGGTTTTAACAACGAATATGGTTTAGTCATGGATAACCTTAAAATCCATCACCCATAACTGTCGCATGAAACTGCTTCCGTCTTATATAGCTTTCTAGCAAATTTAAGCCTATGTGCTATGGACGAACATGTGCGTCCGCTTTAAAATATTAGTAATTATTACGTAGAAAGGTTAAAAAATAAAAAATAAATGATTTCTACTAATTTAGACTATAAATATAAAAAATAAAAGGTCAGCTAATAGCATAGGAAATACGAAATTTGCTTAGCAGTGAATGTGTTAAGGATGAGGTAAACATCCACTAACATATTGAACATCCTCCATCACCTGAGCTACCGGAATGTATTTTAAATGCACAAGTATTTACAGGCATTCTTAACCAGTTCAAAACTATATATATATAAAACCAAATACCACTCACTGACTGACTGACTCACTCATCACGATTTCTCAAAAACTACGTAACGGGTTGCAATAAAATTTGTTATGTAGCTTCCTCTAGGTGTTCGCTAAGAAAGGTTTTGCAAAAATTAGAAATTTTAGGGGGTTTGGTTGGGGGGTCAAAGTTACTAGAAAAAAAAACAGCAAACGGATTGGAATGAAATTTGGTATATAGCTTCCTCTATAGCTCTAGGTGCTCCCTAAGAAAGGTTTCCAAAAAATTCTAAATTTTAGGGTGGTTTGGAGGGTCTAAGTTACTAAAAATCCCCATAAGAAACACATAGTGTACTATATTTATTGATATGATTTTGTTGCTAATATACAGTTAACTTTGATTTGTCTACCCGTGCAAAGCCGAATCGGGGTGAAAATGTAATAACAACCCTTAAAACAATAAACATTAATTACTATGCGGCGAAACTTTGGACTGTGTGCGAAGCCACGGGTACAACAGCTAGTATTTAAATAAAACAAATAAAATTTGCTTTCACCTCGTATTTTGTCACAATTATTTGTGGTACACTATGTAGTAAGAAATCATACACCAACATATGAGTAAATTTCTTTAATAACTAAAATTTAAATGGCTCATTTGATTTCTTATAAAATTTAATTCCAATAAGGATTATAACTTCAATTTTCTGTAAAGTAGCATACACCATTACATTCCAACTATATTTTCATCAAAGAATACATTTTTTTATGTTATAAGGTATACACTTCTATTAAGAATTAAATGATAAAACCTTTGTATATTTTGAAAACAAATTTCAAAAAATGTTTACTACTTTTTACGTAGGCCTAAGCCTTAAAGTTGAACTTGTTTCTTCTGTTGCTGAACATATTTTGTTTCTTTAGCTAATAACTTTGACAATTTTCCATCAATAAAATTTTTACCGGCACATATAAATTCTATTCTTTGACATAATATAAAGAGCTATAGTATTATTTGTCGATTTCTATACAGAATAATAAAGTAAAGTTAATACACTTAAATGTCATTTTATATAGTTTGCTATGCCATATTTATGTTGTCATTATTATTTTTCTTTCCTTAATTATGTGTTACTTTGTCACACTATAAAGAGCTACAGTATTATTTGTTGATTTCTATACAGAATAATAACGTAAAGAAAATACACTTAAATGTCATTTTATATAGTGTGCTAAGCCATGTTGATTGAATGGTAAACAATGTTTAGATTAAAATAAATATTAGTATCATACAACATTCTAAATCATTTTACTTTTAATCTTCGAGTGATTTATGAAAATCAAACTTTTTACTAACGGGGAAAAGCAGTTAAAATTTATTACTAAAGCTATATAACGAGACGGTAGCCGTGAGCCATGGGAATGTAGCGAGATTCTGGCGCTTACTTAATCGTTAACCTGTTGTAAAAACCAAACCACTTGAGCTAATTTTTTGAAAAAATATGTTTCATAAAATTTAACTTATTGGCTCAAACTTTTACGCTTACACTTCGTCTCTGACCAAAAAACAAAAAAATTCTCACAGAACAACTTTTTCGTGTCACAATTTAAAGTTCCATATTAAATCTTAGCTTTGGAAATTTATGTATACCTTTAAAGATTTTTTATAATTTTAATAATTTTTATAACAATATCATCCTACACTAATATTCTGTCAGTGTGTAAAATTTCAAAGAAATCGGTGTGTTGCAAGTGTTCAAAACAACAGTGTATTTGAAAAACAAGCATCACAATTTTATCATCATCTCCAACCCGTTTTGGCTTTCTAGACTTTCCCAAGATAGTTTAGGCACACTTCATTATTTCATACTGTATACAGGCGATGGGACAGTCTATTTTATTCTGTGGTCGCTGGTGCGATGGCAAGGGGTTGGAGGGGAGTTTGCGACACTGGCGCCGACAGCCTGCGCCTCGTTGCGGCCGCCGTGCTAAGCTTGTTTTGGCGCGAATAAAATCGGCTGACTATTCTCCATATACATTGCGCTTCTTATAGTTTCTGTATTCATTGATCACACTATCCATACTCCCAAAATATGGCAGCTTTCCACTGTTTTGTTCTCAGACTCATCAAAGTCCCTTTGAACAAAGAAGATTACCACAATGAAATAAACATCATCAAGCACATAGCTGTCTCTAACGGGTACAGGATTTCGTTAATAGACAAGTTAATCAGGAGCCATATTAAAAAAAGAAATAAACAAAACTTAGATATAGACAAAAATAAGGTTAATAAATATATCTCATCGGAATACACTAATTTACTGCCTAATGTTTTAAAAAATGTATTAAATAAACACAAGATTAGGCTTGCGTTCCGCACAAGAAATAGCGTTGCATCATTTCTTAAACATAAAACGGATATCCCCTTGGAAAATAAGTCAGGGGTGTATAAGATAAGTTGTCCTGAATGTACCAAATATTATATAGGCCAGACCGGGAGAACTTTCTTCGCCGATATAAGGAGCATCTTCCCAATAATAAAACAAATATTGCCAATTCCAATTATGCTAGTCACCTTTTTGAGAATAACCACAGATCTGGAGATTTCCAATCTTGTGTGGAGCCATTATATTTATGTGCGAAAGGCAGAACAATGGATGCACAGGAAGAATTTGAAATTTACAAAGCGTACAAAAGTAAACCTGACGACATGGTGATTGATCTTTCAGATCGAATCAGTTGTACGATACTGCCTTAAAACATACATCGAAGGTCAATAGTGGTTAATATTTCGTTCTTATCGACAGTGCTCCACCGGATACTATCGAGTGCACACCAGCGCTAGTCATGACTGTTTTAATTAGTGTTTGTGTATGTGTTGTGTGTTTTGACTATTGTTTTAATGTTTGACGATTCCTGCAGAAGGAATGAAAAAATAAAAACTAAGTTCTGATGATGAAATTGCGACTTCGAAACTAGTCAGAGACCAAAATTGAAGTCACAAGACGGACCTTTTAAGGTAATCTATTATATTATAATATTGTGACTTGGTGCCATAAATAATGCATATCAGGTTAGTTAGTGCTTAGAAAATCTAAATTTAGGCACGCTGTAGGCTATTACGCTAGTAGTTAGTAATTACAATTTGTAAAGTGCAATAAGCAGTTGTGATTAGTATTATGAGCTTACGTGATGACAGCTATACAAGGGATATTTATAGAATCTCTGTGAGCATATATCCTACATGCATTTGGCCTAACTAGTTTGACTAATCTGTTTAATGAAATTTTCAAAGGGTTTTAGTTCAATTCAATTTGATTAAATTGCAATAGTGTGTATGTGTGGTCCGAATTCACATACGCATAGAATATTTCGATTAAAATTTGAATAACTTATATGAACAGTATTTTTAAAGTGGTTTGGTTTTATTTTATTTTATTACGTTAATATATTTGATAATGTGTGGTGTAAACTCTCCAACGCAACCTACATTAGACCTATGCCTACTGAATTTGAACAACTCATTTGATCAATAGCTTCAAAAAGTTTAGTTTAAATTATTTAATTTAATTCTTATATTGTGAATACGTGGCACAAATTCACATGCTCTTAGAACACATATATTGAACCTACTGTGGTTCCTATAATAGACCTACTGAGTTAGAGTAGTTCGTTAAG
>JAGFPH010000124.1:178186-197319 GCA_018207615.1 Philaenus spumarius | reverse complement strand
AAAATTGCCATTGTGGTGTTAGGGTGTATGTGTGGTGAGATCTCACATACAACATCGAATCTTTGTTTTACTGTTAGGTGTGGTGAGATTTTACTTACAAAATTGTCATTGTGGTGTTAGGTTGTATAATAACGAATATGAAATAGAATGTACTTACGGTTCCCTTCTCATTTTTAATAAAACAGGAAATTCAACGAAGCAAAAACTCTGGCAAAGCTTATATTCTGCACAACGTTGCTGCAAATATTTAACCTAATATCCGTTTCAAGGATATTCCACTAAGACCTGTGTATCTGGGTCAAATATCCAGTTTACAAATCTTTGTATTTTTGTAATGTGAATGGAATAGCTTTCTCTAATAATATGATACAATTTGTGTAACTAAATTTGATATTAAACTATATTATTATTTAGGAAAATCTAAGCCAATATTTTTGTAGTTATAGAAAGTTTAATTTTACTGGAACTAATATATATTTTTGTTATTTATTAATAATAAAATATCATAGCCTTATAAAGAAATATGAACGAAATAATAATAATAACATACAATATTAACTGATATTAGGACTACATTTGCAAAACAAATAATTTTCTATAGTTAATAGAGTTTTGTTATACAATTGTCTTATTATATTAAACTAATTATAATATACATTAAATATTAATATACTGTAAAGATATAATTTCCATAAATATTGAACTTCCAGTAAATCTTTGAATGCTTATAAAAAAGTGTTAAAAAAGTAAATAATGTTAGAACTATAGATTCCTTTAGTAATAAAATTGTAGATAAATAATTTCCTGTATGATGTTAGTAAAATTAATGATTTGGAGAACGCATGACAAGCCTTTCATTGTCTTAAAAAAAAGCTTCAATTCAGGCAGTAATGTCTTTTTGTAGGGTTTCCTATTGATTTCATGCGTTTATGTAGTTTTTGGGTTTAGGGATATTTTCAGTATTCGTGAATTTAAATTAGTTTATATTTTACCGTTGTTATGTTATTTTATATATATATTATTACTTTTAGTATTAAAACTCATCTGCTATATCGATGTTTCATCATTTACTACCCTAAGTGGTTAAGAGTAATTTTAAAAAGGCGATGATATCCACCCAGTTTTTTCGCCTTTAAAAAAAAAGAAGAAAAAAGTTCTTTAAAAAATGTTGCATAGTAGCTTTATGAGAGATTTATCACCTTGTGGCCCAAATACAACTTAGAAGATTTTATCTGAATACTGTATATTTGTATTCGTTATATTGTATAAAAAGGCTATAATATATAACTTTTTTTTTAATTGGATTTTGACTAAGTATTCTGTAATACTTAGAAATACTTAAATATACATTATCAAACATTTGACAATCAGTGTCGAAGAGAAATTATGTAATCAGTGAATGCTACGAACCCATTGTATAACAATACAAATATGAATGGGCTTTTAAACTCTCTATAATATAACAACAAATAATGTTTATATTATTTTATATAATTATATTAAAGAATCTTAGTGGTAAGAAAAGACAAATATAATTTAAACATATGTTTTACTGAAAGGATTAAATATATAATAAATAAAATGGCAATTTATTAAAGTTCTAACTAAATTTAACATTTTACAGTGATTATGTTAGAAAACCCCCAAATTTGAGGGAAAGAAACCATAATTTAAACACATATTCCTCAATAATATAAAAAACAAATTGTAAGCATAATAAACTGTTATTAAAGTTTTGGAAGAATATTATTTGTGTTCAATTAAACAAGGATTTTTCGTATTAAATTTAAAGACATTACACATCCTGTCAATTACAAAATATTAATTTATACAATAACTCATACAACGACAAGCTCATAAAAAAAATTACTTTATAGTGTTAATAAGGCTGAGGAGAGATTTTCAGTAATTGTAAAACTATTTAATTATTGCATTTATGAAAGAGTGACGATCTTTAAATATCTAAGTTATTTAGTTTTTTGTTTTTTTGCAACTGTTTATAATTTATATGTGATAATTGTTCACGATAAGTTACTATTTAATAGTACAGTAATAATTGTCAATAACTGTCCATTTGAAAATACCACATATTCCAAGAAAACAAATAGACTTTGCTGGACTGGATATTAAGAAATAAAGTTAAGAAGAACACTGGGCAATGAGATATTGTACTTGTAAGATTATATTTTTTTCTTGTTAGAATTAGTTAAAACAGAATCAATAAAATGTATATACTAACCATTGCTTCCCCAGAAACAAAGAAACATTATTAAGCATTTGAAAGTAAACCCGTAGAAGACAAAGTCAAAAATTATAAAATGTTATGTCTTCGCCAGTAGGTATGTGAGATATTTTGTTGTACTATTTTGTTCCATTTATTTACGACAAAAAAATCTTTTTGCAGTCAATGTCAGGTAATTTCAATGTGTCAAAAGCTGTGATAAAATTTGTTACATACGAGTACTACAGTGGTTAGTAATAAGTCTTTGTAATTAATATCTGTTTAATAAAACAATAGACAAATTGGTTTATCTTCTTTTTTTATATTATACTTTAAACATATTTTTGTTTGTATTTAAATTTAATAAACTAAAACTGTAAAACCTATGTTATGAAAACTAATCTTGTTCGAACTATTTGAAATAGTTAAAAAGTTTAATTACCTGTTTTTAATTTGCATTAAATATACTTTCATACCATGTATTTTTTCCAGCTCCATCTAATTATCGTTTTAATTTCTGATGACAACTGAATGCGTATCCGGAAAAAAAACGTTACAAATGCCATTTCACAAACACGGGCAACGCACGGGAAGTGTAATAGTTTTTAGTCTTGACGCTATACAAGGAATGTTCTTCTACTACACAATAAGTTTAGTTACCCACAAATCCAATTTCTAGTTCGAAAAACTTTCGATATACTGCGGCACGTAAAGCGTACAAGGAATGTTTTTCACACAAAATAAGCTTGAAACGATTTTCCGGGAAGTACAAAAGTACAAGAACGCTTTTAGGCATGAATAGGGTTGAGGATTTGATGGGAATGGTCTTGTAGCGGAGCATTTTTATGTTGAAAAAATTGTCTTTTGTTTTAGTCTTGAGATATATGCCAGTAAAGTATAAATTTATATTTTATCAGTTATTAAGTGTATGAATGATTTACTTTTGTATGGTAATGAATACTTCTGAGCATATGTTGATGTGTAGCTATATATTTGAAAGTGTGTATATGATAGTAATTGAAAACTGTAAGAAAAGTAGTTATGTATTTTGATATAAGCATTTATTTAGTATGTAATATGTATGTGTCTGTTGGGGTGTTTATGCATGTGTATATGTGTGTATATGCAGTTATGTATGAGTGTATGTATATGGTTAAGTCAATGAAATGTGACATTTCTTATCATATATCTTATAGATAAATCTTGAATGCTAATTTATAATTTTACTGAATTGTGTAATTATTTAGCAATACGTATTAACAAAGAGATTTAATTGCTAAAAAAACCCTAGAATCACTGTTATATTATTTTTGTCTGTGTTATGCAACCTCAAAACGGGCAAAAGCAGTAGGAGGTTGCATTATTTTCATTCTTTGGAATGTCAATTTTGCTTTTTACTGAGAAGTTCTATTAAATATTATTATTATTTTTTATTTCGTCTAAGTTAAGTTTTACTTTAAATGATTAGTATTATTTCTGTATATGGTTTGTTTACTTATTTATGTATGAAAGCCTAAACACTTTTTCATTATACTAAGATGTGATTAGTTATATTTTTTTTATAATTTTGTATAGCTAATTTTACATGTTAATTATTAGAATTATTTCTGTATACGGTTTTGTTTATTTATGCTCTTATGTATGTATTCAAAGAATGCATAATAATAAAATAAAAAACGACCATAAAGTGAAACCACGGCTACTTAAAGTTTTAAAAGTTACTTGCAACAAAAGACATCCTCTAAAACACTATATATATATACTGTAATAGATAATAAAATGCTTGCATGTTTCCTTCAACCTTCCTGTATATTATAACTTGATAAAAACATAATATATTCCAATTTTCTCCAGAAATGCTGTAAAACTATACTTTCTTCTTTGTGCCACATATTCTAAATTATGATTTTCTTTTACGTCGAAAAATTATATTAAGTTTTCCGTAATATATAACCGGCTAACAATATCACGTATATAATGACAGAATGAAGATGATCGTCAAATTGTATAAACCTATAAAATGTTTAAATTGAGATATTCGAAAAATATCATAGTGGTAGCTAATACACATTGATTAGAAAAAAACCCTAGTTATAAGCTCAAATCAAATAAGGAAATATCTTATAGGTGATCATAATTAAAAAGTCCATGAAATAATAAACTATACATTTAAATTTCACTAAACGCTGTATTTATTAACTATTAGTGTAACCTATATCATCTACGTATTAAAATGCAAGTTAATTTGAAAGTCGTAATTATTAAATAAAGCTTTTAGTGGATTTAATCATGTATATTATTCTTCCATTAACGTTATTTTTGACTTCTAAATAAATAAATACATAAGCTTTAATTTATAAGTATTTTCCAGTATTATTTGTTTAATAATTATTTCAAGGAAGTACTATTGCACTGGCACAAATAATAAAAATAACTAGGCTACTACAATACGTAAATACTGGTAGAGTATTACAATTTAAAAAATGTTTTTAAATATTCCCATTTTTTATTTAATACAAAAACATTTACCCATTGCATTAAATTTCTAGTTTTGTAAATTGTTTCATCAAGATTTAAACATGTATAGTTGCGTATTCTCTAAACAGTCTAATATTATTTCTTACCTGGTAAAAAAGTATGCAGTGTTCGAAAAAATGTATTTATATAATTAATAAATATAAATAAAAATAATGAAATGAAAATAAGAAAAATAAAGAATAGCCTATCTTGTTCCTGAATAGTTGTATATAAGGTAATTTAAGAAATTTCAATTAGTTGATGATACGTATTTACTATGTATACTAAAGTGGGCATAGGAATTTGAAATGTCCTCAATAATTTCAAATGTCACATTGTAATATTGGTTTACTATTTATGTGTTTGTATTACATCCACACAATTAATCATTATCCATAACCAGAGCATACATGTTTTACTGTAATGTGTAATCAGTCTTATTACCCTTCAAACTATTTACTATGCTTTCAATATTGTACAGTTCATTAAACATATTCAAATAATTATATTTATTATGTGTAAATATCGTACGTTCAAATGTAATATGTAAAAACTCAAATCAGATATAAAAAAACTACTAGATTGTATCAACAGATAGTTTTTTTCTTTTTTTTTTTAAATATTCGATATATAAAAATATCGATACAATCCAATTGTATATTTTTTTGAAGTCGGAAATTAAGTAGTACAAGTTTTGCAAATGTTTTGAGTCTAGCATTAGTGCCACAATAAAGAATGAGAAAATGTACTACGACTTACAGTTATTGATAGGGTAGATATAAGTAGACAGTACTTTAAGCCTCATAGTTAGGTTGCAGTGCTCATTTACACTCACTATCCTGATTTCGTTACAGATGTATTCATAATAACTCGAAAATTGGTAAAATACGTACAAACTACCATTTTTTGTTAAATTGAAATAAAGATATATAAACCTTTACATATTAGAAATATATCAGTAGACAATTTGGTTTCAAATGGCATGTGTATAGTGAATATGTAGTCTATTGTAGTATTGAATGAAATGATGTAGAATTTAAACGTGGACATGTGAATAGATGTATTGTTCATTGCTCAGCAAACCCATCTAGCACACCGCGTATCTATTCAGTTATATTCCAATACGGAGAATTTCTATTGTACAAAACATTTCAAATTTCCATTGCACATGAATTGTACATTCTGTGGTTAAACAACTACATTTGTTATCTTCGTAGCTATCGTAATCTTAAAATCGCAAGTATTTAAACAAATGATATCAGTTAATAAAACATGTTACGAATAAAACTTATCGGTTTGAATTAAAAAAAAAAAAAAACATTAATTTATTAAGAATTATTTTAGTTATCGTGATTTTATTTCTACTGTTGATATTTCCATTTATTTAATGTAAACTTTGTTACTAAAAGAGAAACTAAAGAAAACATATTGAATAACGACCTACTAATATACTTATTTGTACCTGGCTGGCAGTGGTTTTGTCAGTTCAAACACTTACGAGCCAGTTTGACGCTAAAGTAATTTTTATGTTGTAACCAAGTTTACTAAATAATGTATAATGTTACTATCATATATTTATATAGTGTAATATAAAAGAGTCAGAACGGCTTATATTTCAGCTCCCGGTAGATATTTTAAAGGTGTCTCCACTAATTTATGAACATGGTGTAAAAACACTTTAAGAAAAATACTTCCAAAGAACCAATCAGTCTATGTGGAAACTGCCTTTGGGTATATTCTTAAAACCCACACGTTTCGTAAATGCCGATTGCACAAAATTTGTTGCGACAGGATTATTCCAACATACGGGCTACGGCATAGAGATGCTGTTTCAAGTTTGTAAACAAAATAGTTTATTTCCGCAAAAAATGTTTAACGAAATTTTAGTTTATCTTGAAGAAATCACAGCGGCCCTCACGGATATAGGTAATTCACGTTCCGATTTAGTATTGAATATTTTGTGGTAAAAAATATGTTTGGTAAATGAAACGTTCTGTTGTAAGACGTTGAGCATACGTTTAAATTGAACGAATTAGAACAGAGATTGTATGACGACAGTATTCAGTTAGTACCGCGTCGTATTAAAGAATCAATTTATATCAATTACAAGATTACGTCAGTGAATATCTGGTCACCGACGAACTCGTTTCTAGCATAGTTCACGAAGCGGATAAATTGTAAGAAAAAATCACCCTGTTTAAGATACAAGCTTGAGTGATTGAACTTCACGGTTTCCAAAATAACAACAGCGGGTATATAGTCGAAGAATTTTTGATTTTTACAGCGTCACTTAAAAAAAAAAACCTATACATTTTGCCTATTGAATGCTAAAGCTCAGAGGTTTGTCCACTATTTGCATAACACTACCATCGTATTGCTTTATACACAAGTTAATTTCATATTACCATAATACTATCAATACGATATAAAATGTGCTTTTAGATGTACTAAGTATTATAAGTTTTGTGAAAAGCTAATGCCAGACAACTGTTTTTCTGCATTGGTGGAGTTAGGTACCAGATCGAAGTTGTTGTATGACGCAGTGAAGGAGTAGGGGGTATTTAAAGTGTAGGAAGAGGGGGGTAGGATGTGGTGATGAAGTATGTATAACGGTATGACGTAGTGTAGAAGGATCTTGTGTAGGTCATTTTTGAAACTGTAAATAAAATATACTGTGTACGATTGGAAATTGTAGCCTTTTTTTAATGGTTAGAGAACGTTTAAACTGATTTCCACACTACAGTTGGTTATAGAGAAATATGTTATAGTATTTATTCCAACTACTGTAGGTTACTTCTATGTATTCATGCTGTACACCTTTTACTTTCTCCCCCCCCTACACGTAGTATATGGAGAAAGTATTGTTTTCATAAAATTTTCGAATTTGAATTTTTAGTAGAATTATCTGTTTAGGTGCTCCCTGAACCCCAAAAAATTTTTTAGTGGAATTATCTGTGTTGATGCTTCCTGAACCCGAAAATATTTTTAGTTTAACTATTTGTTTTGGCGCTCCCTGAACCCCAAAAAAAGTTTTTTTGGTGTTGTCTGTCCGTGTGTCTGTGTGTCTGTTAGGATGTGTACAGAGCTGAAGACAATACTAACCGTCCGATTTTGATGAAATTTGGTATGTAGGTGTAGTTCTGGAGTATCTATAGGTATTTTTTAATTTTTTCAAATTTTTAATTGTTAAGGGGTTTTACACCCTAAAAATAGCAGAAAAACGAGAAAAATCTAAATTTCTCAAAACGGCTCTAACGATTTTGATAAAATTTGGCTTATTTGTATCCTTTAATCTACCCTTTCATATGCAAGAAACTGCATCTTTCTAAAAATTCTCGTTTAGGTAATAATAATAATAATAACTGTTGGATGTTTGGATGTGTGTTTCATGCATCTAATATTTTCCATGGTATGTCCTACTTTTGCAATTCTAAATAACCACCTTCTATGCTACTCTTGGGAAGGTATAAAGTTTCAACTGGGAGAAAGTATGTGGCAATTTATCTGGTACCGTTTATTTAGAGTATTGTTACTTTTTTTAAAGTACATTACAAAATAATAAAAATAAATAACAAAAAACCTGAAATATATTTGGTATAGAATTATTATCGATTAGGGATAGTCACCAGTTAGTAGATTAATATGGGTCTACTTAATAAAGAGGAGTGCGTTATCTCTCGATTGTAATGTGATCCATGGCCTTCTCTGGAACCCATTTTACGGTTCCAACCACGTACAGAGTGCAATCATTAGACATAATTTAGACTGAAATGGAGTTTTCTCCGTTCTATACTTTGCTTGTGACAAGTGGATATTCTAAAAATTTGTTTCGACGAAGCTGCAACTATTATTTTTTATAAAGGCGATACAGTAATAGAAAAACAATGCATAAATTGCCATACATTATAAAACAGATATTAATGTTCGAAGTGTGTAAATTTGATCACATCCTCACCATTACACTTTGGTTGTTCTCGCCATTACACCCATTACGCCATTACTTTGGTTGTTAATTGTATCGCCCTATGTCGAGCATAAAAGGAATAGTCAGACTGGATGCAGGTTGTGACATGATCATTCATTATTCTCAGCCATAGCTATATAAATATTGCATATACTAAATCACAATCTAAAGGGCTAGGTGCTATACATTATAATAGACTCTGTTAGAGTTATATGCATATATTGTACACTATAACTTCTTACGTCAGTTACCTTTCGCTAATGAGAGGGTTACCAGAGAGCTCATGATTGATTATATTCATGCTGACTTATGAGAATCACACATTTTTATTAACACGTTTAAAACACACTATAAATGATTTGTTTAGTAAAAATTCAAGTTTATTTGTAGCACAAATGATGTCGACATGAGCACCATAGGTTCATCGCTTAACTTAAAACAAGCGAAAACTAATATTTTCATCTTACATGCTTTAAATGTTCACTAACAGAATCAATCGATCTTATACATTGGCTTTTCCTTTTCTCAGAGTACAAATGTGGATCACATAAGAAAGAAAACTTAGCTTTTGATCTTGTACGCATAACAATATCACATCATGCGAACATAATGGGTATTCCTTTTTTTGAAGGCGAAGAAGTTAGTAAATTCCATTTTTGATTTGTGGTTTAAAAAGAACATTTTACAATGTCGATAGGCTATATGGAAATACACTTATCAAAGTGACAGTTGCTCAAAACCGCTTTATGAGTTTTTATAAATTTAGAATCTATGTGATACTTCCGAATATGAGGATCATGCCAAAGACTTCGCCGACGACAGTAGTCTACTCCTTCACAAAAACGGGAGATTTGGAGAACCTCCCAATTATTGTAGATTGTAAATATAATGTTAAGTGATGTGTGAATAAAAAAATAAAATATATTTAACCACTATATCGTTTTTCATTTACATGTGCTTTTTTAAAGCTCAGTTAGGGTAGTTTATATTATCGGTAGCTTTTAACATGCATTTTATAGTTCATATAACCAAATATTACCATTAAATTTTAAAACAAACAGCTGTATATAAGACAATTTTGTAATACACATAACATAAATGACTGGAGAAAGGTAGATTTGAAAATGAGCGACTAATATAGGAGTAATTATATCCCACTAAATTATTAACTATCGCCGTGGGTTTCTTTCGGCTCAATTAGTTAATGCTTAGGTGGAAAACATCTTAGTTCGATTCCATATCTGTAAGTATATTTTTCGAATTTTATTATAACCATAAAGCCCTCTCCGCACCCACCTAGCCCTCCCCCTCCCCCCAACTTCTAACCCTAATCTCTCCCGATGACGGATATCGACGTGACTTCACGCGCTCAACTAATACACCCGGTAACTGACGTCAGCTGATGACACTCACCCAAAAACCACATGACAGACGTCAGTTGAAGTGACGTCCCCTTCTATCGCCCAAATGCCCCTTACTCTATTGAGAATTGTTAAGGTCCAAGAGCCATTAAAGCATTGATTAGTTATTCTTAACTTATGATTGTATTAAGCTACAACCAACAGCTGTTCTATGTCTTGTATTTCTTTTGGTGTAGATAAACCAAAACAAATTCGGGTACTCGTTTGTTATTAAGTTATGATTAACCCATAAGAGCCCAAATTAATTTTTTTCACAATTTTTAAAAAATGTGTATTAATATTTGTCATTTTGGTGTAAAGGAACCCTAAAACAATAATCTTTAAAAGATTCACATTTTACGTTCATAGGAATGTTGTGTTACCACATGGTAACGCTAGGCGCTTCCCCCTGAAAACATATAAACTAAAGAAGTAGGCATACAATATCAACATTTATTATTCATATATCAATATAAATGAAGAGTAGTCCATACATTTTTCTTACTATTTTAATACTAAGTAAACAAAAAAATTATGACACATATAAAAAGTGTTAATTGTAAACAAAAAGTAAAGAATTTATTAATAAAAATATATTTATTTTTATAATTACTTTTAACATTATTATTGTATATTTGTATGATAGTTCTTAAAACAAGAAATACAAAGGCCAACATCACACTTGCAACATAATTTTCGTACACTACTTGAACAAAGTTTTGAAGTACATATCCTCCTTTTATTTTCAGGGTGTTGAATAATGTAATTTTCTCGACAAGAAAGTCTGATATCATCGTCAGAAATTTGGGAAGATGACCGGCGACCTTCTCCCATTGGTCTTGTGCAATAGTATTTTAGATAGAACTGAGCCACAGCCCTTTTGAATTCCAGTTTAATTATTTTTGGATGTGACTTGTTGTATATGTAACAGGAATTTTGCAAGTTTACATCCAAAAGCCAAGAAAATATTGCCCACCACCATTTCTTAGACCGTTATGGCAATATGGTACCTGTTTACAACCCCCCCCCCCCCATCAGTTAGATCAATTCCCGCCACAAATTAATTATAATTACCAATAAAATTAGGGCGAGGAACCATAATTATTTTTTTTTCATTACTGCACTAACGTTGAACCTGAGAAACTGGAAAAACAGAATGAGTGTTTGTTGCAACTGTGACTGGGGCGTTGTCAGTACAACTAGTAATTAGTTTATCATCAATACTTTTGAAATAATCAAAAGTTCCTCTCTTTTCTTTCTTAAATTTTTTGTTGGTTATAAGTTGACAGTTTTTGGGCAATCAGTTTTCTCTTATTTTTCCAGTCCCAGTAAAACCACATGATTTTAAATATGTCAACAAAGTAAGACCCATGAACAAGTTATCAAAATATAAATAAAAATGTAGCGATTTTATATTACTATTCATTAATCTAACATCATAACCATTGGAGTTGCCGCTTTTCCAAATTTTGTTTCATATATTTCATTATTTTATAGATTCTATTCATTAGAATCCCAATAATATCTAGCACCAGGTAATGTGTTTTATCCGGAAATTACAAAAATACCAATGAAACATTTTAGTTCTGATTTACTAATATCTCGATCCTTGCAATTTTGGAATAAAATATAATTTTTTATTTCACAACGCATATTATGATCGTATAAAAAAAAATTGCTCAAAAAGTTGAACTGGAGAGAAATCACTGTATTTTGAGAAATCGCTCTCAGGAAATATGTTTTTATTGATAAGCTAATAGGTTTTTTTTCAAGTACGTTCAAGAGATTTGGCTATAATACCTGCACCTTCAGTACTACTGTGGTCTATTTCTTCCTCTTCCAGAACTTCACTTCGTCCAATCCTTATGTTCTTTGGAAGAACAATTTCTGCACAACTATTTAACAATCTGCGTCCAATAATTACAATTAATTTCCCCCATTTTAATCGCCTGAATCTTCATTTGACAGAACAGCAGGTTCAGGAGGCTCAATAAATATTTCTTCCTAATCTTCTACACTCTGCAGCTCTTCAAGTATATCTTTGAGAGTCAGACATCAGAAAAATTAGATGTATTTCATGATATAATGAATGAAAAATAAATAGTACTAAAAACTATTCGAAATAATTGTTGTATCAATTACTGTTTGGAAATAATAATAATAATATGCAACCATAAACATATTTCAATATGAAAAAATACAAGTAATTTAAAACTTTAATATTTAAGAATTTTCACTTTTTCTTGACATATTAGTTTTTTACTATCGAATTTTCTAAATGTAATTTTATAGGTAAAGAATCTGAACATTTTACAGATTTTATCACTTTCTTAGCAGTGTTTAAATTTTTAACAGAAAGCGCCTAGCGTTACTATACGGTAACAGTAAGAATTACGTGTTTATACTGTGACTAAAATTATATGCTCATCAAATATATATTGTGTTGTCATTATTCAATACATTACTTAGCAAAATAGACACAAGAACTGAGATATTTGTTTATATAAACATTGATAAAAAATGTTCTTACCTCTCAAAGTCAGCTGTTTTTTTATTTGATGAAACAAACTAAAAATAACGTCCACCACATTCAAGGTCAGAGACAAAACTAAGTAGTTGAGGAGGGGAACTGATAGACTGCAGTGTTCTCTACGGTTGCCTCCTATGAGCGCCCTGTCCTACGAGCGCCATATCCATCTAGCGCCCACTCTCGGGTTGACGAGGGTCAGAGAGGGGTTGACAGGTCAAGGAGCTTTCCAACGAGCGCCGCATTTCTGTGTCACCCCTCTTCGACCACCTGTACTTGTTAGTACTGATCGATGAATTGACACGATCAGTGACATCGAAAAACATTCCTTAAATATGACCCATATGCTTGTATTTAAAACCTTTCTTATAGATAATCGCAACGATATATAGTTTATAATATTACAGTAACGTTATTTCAATAGCCGTTGTCGGATTTGTAAAACTAGAACTATAAAAATGATAAAAATATAACAAATTATTTCCAAAAATATTCTTAAACAAAATACCTCCCAAATCTTTTATTTGGTATTTTACCAGGTGCTATTTACTGAATCACTGCTTCTAGTAAGTTGTAGATACCTAAATATGAAACACCTCAATTCTGTCCTAAATTAAACGGTAATTTTAGTAAGCAGTGCCATACGTGTTATAATCACGTGTATAAACAATTTAATATGCCAGTATTAGGTCATGTCCCTCAAAAGGGTCGCCGGAATACTACCCCCCGGAAAACTACCCCCCCCCCCCAAGCAGGTTCTTACGTCATTTTGACGTCAGAGATCAGGGGGGGGGGGTAGTTTTCGAGTCACGTACACTCAAGTTTCGATATAATTAGAATTAAAAAAAACAACTAGAGGACTAACCTAAACTGTTTAGTCACAGTATGTTGCCGATAACAGTATAATTGTAGGAACCTGCTTGGGGGGGGGTAGTTTTCCGGGGGGTAGTATTCCGCATCCCCCCTCAAAATCGGATTTAATATTTTAAATATAACTTGAATAGTTTAAAGAAAATGTCGACTTTAATACCTCTTAAATATTCTATTAGTGGAAGAAAAGTGCGAAAAGGTTCATTGTTAGCGCCAGCCAGAATTGCGTGCCCACTTATAATCAAAGGCACCTCTAAATCAAGGTGGGCCTGTCACGAATCATCGCACATGGTATACGCATGCTTATATTACGTTTAATTAAGGGTTTTATAACATTTGTAGCTGATTGGAGGGGATTCATATTTAGGTCGGAAGTAAATACTACAAGAAGTACAGGTGGTCGAAGGGAGTGACACAGAAATGCGGCGCTCGTTGAAAAGCTCCTAGACCTGTCAACCCCTCTCTGACCCTCGTCAACCCGAGAGTGGGCGCTAGATGGACATGGCGCTCGTTGGACAGGGCGCTCGTAGGACACCTTCTCTACCGGATGTGACGTGTTTCACTGTTTTCCGACTTCCCCTTATTGCTCTAGTACCTTAAAACTAAACATTGGGCTATATGGGGTTCAGAAAATACTCTCCAATTTCTGAAAAAATAACATGTATTTATAATATTTAGATTTGATTGTATTTAATAAAATTAATTATTACTATTTTCTAAATTAAATGGTTTCGTTGGAATATTTTATGTTTAAATTCCAGGAAATAAAATTTTGACTTCAGAAGAAGAACTTTAGACAAGTAGGAGTAAAAATTTACTTAAATTAGTTGAAAGTAAATAAAATAGGGAAGTTAAGTTCAAAATTCAAACTTGGCCACTGTCCAAACAACCACCTTGAAGGTTAAACACATTCCTCGAATTTACATACTAAAGCAGTCCCAGGTGGCTCTTATGAGAGTTATGAAGCAAAAAAATAAATAAGACTGAAGTTGCAAAATTTCGCCTTGCTTAAAATAATATGCAAAGCTTTTTTTCTTAATGAGCTTCTTTTCAATAGGAAACGTGTAGCATAGTAGTCATTTTATTTTCTAACTATTGATTTTATAAAAAAAAAAGAACATAAGTGACAATAGTAAACAAATAATATCAAAATAAGCTGTTAGTAAATATTAGAGGTGTTATACTAATTTATGTGAAATGTGCGAATTTACATATTGCTACTAATACTCAATAAGAATTGAATTTCATTGATTAATTTCAAACCAAATACATACATAATATTAGTTTTTCATAAATAGAAAAAAATTATATTGTGTTGTGACAAAAACAGCAATTTTTCAACGGTATAGTTATTATTTGTACACAAATATAACTATTATACATAAAACCCTTAAAATTTAAATAACAGGGAATTAATTAATCAGACACATGATTAGGGATAAATTTTGACATTTGAATTTCCTGACAAAAAATATGTAAAAAAAAAGTTTAATCAGTTTGGGGCTTAACATTCAACATATTTAATATAAAATAAAACTTTCATCCATCTTTATTTATAATTTCTTTAAGTAATTTAAATTCGTTCTTTTTTCCTTTCATAAGAGGAATTTGAAGAGTGAATATTAATTTTACAAAAGAACTAAGAAATTCCAACTTTGATAGTGAAATTATGTTGGGTTTCTACTTGCATAATCTATTCCACAAAGTAGTGCATAGATGTTGTATTGGCTTTGGGGATGGAAACCCTGCAGTTTTGTCTTCGAGGAAGACGAAGCGTATAGAAACAACAACAAAACGGAATTTGATTAGAACTTCTATGAAATCTGAGTTGCATTTTTCTTAGAGCGCTTGATAGATGTTGCCAGCTTCTCTTCCTAGAAAGTTCCTTAATTTTCACCTTAAAATACACATTACAGATTTATTTTAGCTGTATAAATAATAAAGTAGTTAGTTCAGTAAAAAGTGTCTTGCCATAGAAGTTATTGAATATATGACACAGATAAATTATTGATCGTGACTAAAAATAAAAGGGAGCAGGGTGACACAGTGGTTAAATTCGCTCGTCGAGTGTTCTACATTTGGAAATTCCAAGACAACAGGTTCTAGTATTGTGGTTTGATTTTCCTTACGTTATACACAACTCCATTATGTGACTCGTTGTTAGCTTATAATATATAGAATAAGACATAAAATAAACAAAAATAAAAAAATTTAAATAAAATATAAACAACGTTAAGTTGGTTTCACGCAAACTGTCAAAATTTCGCTAAAAGTAAAACAGGGCCTATTTAATTTCCCGTGTAGGTCAAAGTTACGTATTTATAGATTAGTAAAATAATGAAATCATATTAATTTATATGACAATCTTTTATAAATTAAAATTTGTAAATTAAACTACCTGACAAAGTATGTCATAGTAAGAATGAAATATCTATACACCAGCAAACCAGCAAAAAAAATACTTTATTATTTCACAATACAGACACGATAATGTTGAAAACAATGTTTGAAGTAATTTTGCTAATTAAATACAAAGTTTTTGTTTACATGAATGTTCTAAAACGCACGCAATAACTATTTGTTTTAATTACCTAAACTTAGGCAATGTTTGATGCGATTTTTTATTAATTCATTTACAACAGTAGGACTATTTACAACTTTAATTTCCGTGTTTCGTAAACTCTATTTAATAAATGAATTAAAACTTTTGTTTCATATATAATTATGAATTATATACAAATATGTGCTACAATAAACAAAACAAAATAATTTAAAGTATTAATTAATTTGTTTTCGATTTATTATTTATTCATACATCACTTTACTCTCATTTTATGTTAAATATGACATAACGTAACGTCAATAAAGAGGTTTTCTTTACATAAAGTTTACTTAGTTGTAAAACAAGATGAAAGGTTCTTGAAAGTTTGTATCAAAGTTATGGCTGAGCAGCTTGAGACGATCAGTAAACTTATCAAAGTTGGAATATCTTAATTCGGTTGTAAAATGTAACATTCACTCTCCGAATTCCTCATATAAAAAGAAAACGAAGAACAAATTTAAATGAGTTAAAGGAACAATAATCGAAGTGGGTAGAGAGTTTTATTTTACGTATTATAAATTAAATGTTATGCCCCAAACTGTTTAAGCAAAACAACAAATTGTTCAAGGAAATTAAAATGTCTAAAGATGTCCCACATCGGGTCCATAATTAATTAATTCCTTGATTCTTCAACAAACCAAAATATCGAACAGTCACCTAGAATAACTATTATAAAGCACACATTTGTAAATTTTACATAAATTAGGTTTTTATGAATAATAATTATCTTTATGTACAAATAATACTATACATTTGAAAAATTACTGTTTTTGTAACAACACAATATAATTTTGTTTGTAATTTATAGAAAATAATATGTATGTATTTAATTTTGAATTAATCAATTGAAATTCTAGTCTTATTGAGTTTTAGTAGTAATATATTAGATTAGCACATTTAACTTAAATTATTATAAAACCACTATAATTTATTACTAACAGCTTATTTTGACATTAGGTTTTTACTATTGTTACTTATGGTTTTTTATAAAATCAATAGTTAAAAAATAAAGTGACAGTTGTGCTACACGGTTCCTATTGAAAAGAAGCACCCTAAGAAAAAAGCATTGAATATTATTTTAAGCAAGGCGAAATTTTAGTTTTATTTATATATCTGTTGCCAAGAATTTTATAACTGTCATCTGGGACAGATCTAATATGTTAATTCAAGGATGTGTTTAACTTTCACCCTAGAACTGGCATGGTTAAAACTAACATTGAAAAGCCTGTTTATAGCGTTTTGCAACCATATTTAAAAAAAATAGTAAATGAACCCCAATCCAAAAGTATTACATAGGTTTTTTTTTACAAGAAACTTCAACGAATTCAAATATGACACTGAAAATTAGTTTCTTTTGAAATTGTAAAAGTTATTAGTTTAGAAAGCAAAAAATGTTCAGAAACGGAACAAAAAAACAATTTTATGCCTACATAAAAAATAGTAAAACATTTTTGTAGTTTTTTTCAAAATACACAAAAGTTTTATAATTTAGTTCTAAATAGAAATATGTAAAAATATATTTTAATTTCGCAATTGTTTAGTTCAAAATAACACTTTGAACAATTTTACTACATAACCTGCAAATCTTGACTAATTTCAAAGTGAATAGGCCTACTCATTTTTTACTTCAAACAATGTTTTTTTTTTTTATACCAAAAATTCGAGAATGAAATGTAGAATCGAATAGCATTCTACCCAGTTTCAAATAACTTTACATTTTGTAATGAAAATTCAAAAACATCAAATCGGCAATTTAACTTAAAACTTATTTCTAGGCTACCTTATTTCTTCACTTACCGTTTTATTACAACACCGTTATAAGGCTAATTTCACTCAAACACAATCTAAACTTATTTATTTATAACTAAAACACAATATAACACTATTTTATAAACTTTAATAACCAACAAAAAAAAAACACAAAACAAATGTTATAACTAACATCAAACTACGGACGGACGAAGTTCTCAGAGTCTGAGAATTGAAAGGTTTGTTGTTCAATGGTACCAACCTATGAAATCTAAATGTATTGAATTGGACATAGATAAAAACTGCGAAGTTTTCTTTTTAAAACCATATATTGTACATTTTAGGGATATATCGAATAAGACTGTAAGAATCGATTCTAAACTGGCTTGCGTATTGGCCAAATCTATGACCAATTACAAGCTTTCAACGTAAATTCTGTAGAACAGCTGTTTTCAAAGTAGCATGTGATTTGAAGACACAGTTTTAAAGAGAATCGTCTGCTGAATTCAATGCTGTTATGATCTTCTTCATAAAAGACTTCTGTGAGGAGTAGCAGACCGTTGAAAATGAGACAAAGTCTTGACAGTATACGGGGTTCATTGACGCGTGAATCACAGCTGATTTGGGTACTAATATTTTGAAACAGTGATTACGTATGTAAATACATTTAAAAACAGAATTGAACCTTCAAGACCTCTTTATCATAGTTTATCTTTACTACCGCTGAAACATTTATTTGTATACAAGGTTCTTAGTGTCTTCTACAGGAGAAGTGGTCAATTTCCCACTGTATATAATAGGTATAAATTATCACTCCGTTCTAGGCATAACTTGCCTATTCCAAAGCCTAGGCTGACAAGTTTTATAAATTCTTTTTCTTATATAGCTCCAAAGTTGTACAACAAATTACCAGTATATATAAAACATTGTACTAGGCAACCAAAATTCCTGAGACGCTTGAAATCTTGGCTGCTCAGTCTCGACAATGTGGACACTCTCCTAAATAAGTAGTATAATCCAGCTCACTTTTTGTTTTCAAATTTTCTAAAAATTTCTTTTACTGCATTTATTTTAAAGTTGTATGCTTTGTTTGATTCATGCGCTACAGGAAGAGCCACAAATGCAAAAAGCTTTATTATTTATTCATTAACCAGTTTTAAAATCTGATTGAGCTCAGTTATCTCTATGCTCCATAAAAGATGCTTATATATAAAAAAAGAACATTTTTGCTGTGAAACTTCTTAAACTCACTAAATTCATTGTTTCTGTAGAACTCTGATAAA
>JAGFPH010000124.1:49838-169696 GCA_018207615.1 Philaenus spumarius | reverse complement strand
GGAAGCATATATTTTAAATTACTCCCTCTCCAGGTTATACCTGAATTTATGTTAAAGTCCAAATTTCAAGAAAATCCGACGGTAAACAAAACAGATGCTAATTTTTGTGTGTATACTTTCGGAATTTTGTATTCGGTTCAAGAGTTTATTTATTCTTTAAACACCATGAATTATGGATTAAACAACACCAATGGATTAAAACTCTCTGTTACTTGCCATTTTTATTTTCACAAAAAGCATATATTTTAAAATTACTCCCTCTCCGGGTTATACCTGAATTTATGTTAAAGTCCAAATTTCAAGAAAATCCGACGGTAAACAAAACAGATTCTAAATTGTGCGGTTATAATTTTGGAATTTGGCATTCTGTTATTTATTTTTTAAACCTCATAAAGTATTTAAACTTTCTGTTGCGGGACTGTTTAACATTGTTATTTTCACAGGAAGTATATATTTTTAAAATATTCTGTACCAGGGTTACACCTGAATTTCTGGACAAAAGTAAATATCACTTAAGTCTACGGTTAAAGATATAGTAGTCTTACTATTAACAATGAATACTTAAACATTTAAGTATTCATTGTTAATAGGTTCGAACCTGGTTACCAACTATTGATATACCTGCTCTGTAATGTTCTTCCTCGTTTTCATGAGTCTAACTGGGATAAATAAATATCTTAAACTACTTTACAAAAATACAATTATAATATTAATAAATATAGATGACGTATTGAATGTATTAGCTATGGCCTCTCACTAATACAATTTATAAAAAAGCTATATGCACGTGAATTTGTCCACATCCAATAACCAGACTGTTATAATCTTATAATTATTTAATGTTACATTCATGTATTGCTGTCAATTTCGTTCCCAAGTTTCAGGAAAATTTTAAAAAATTTTGGTTATATCCAGCCGAATATTTCGTTGACTTTGTGTACACATAATTCGAAGAAATTCATGCAATATTGTGGTTATCTCAAATACGGAATTGGAATACATTATATAAAGTTCCATCTTTGTTGGCGGTTGTTTTTATAACATCCTTACTGATTGGTTTTCAATCGCCTTCATTTAACTTTGCATTTTTGACAGTACCCAAATAAACTAGACTTTCGATGAAGAAACATTGGACTTTCGCAGGGCTATAGAATACAAGGGCTGGACCAGTCCGCCAAGGAAAGTGTTCCCGACACTGCCACTGTGATGACGTCACGGTGGTAACACCTGCTCCATTCCCAACGCTTCTTATAAGTATTTCTGCTACAATAATTTCAATTTCTTAGCAAAGCTGCAACATTTTGATGATACGCTCTTCTTTAGTTTTAGTATTGACACTACACAAAGAAATAAGTTGACTGTAAACAATAATTATTCTAAAGATATTAGCAGAAGACAGGGTTACAATAAAACTAACTGATTCGTAGGTAATAAACCGATGTAGTGTACTAATTTTAGCATACTTTTAATTTGATTCTCTGAAACATTTCTGAAAACTAAATACGAAATTTAACAAAATGTGCCACATTAATGAAAATAGTTGTATTTATTATAATAAACCACCAAAACTTGAATGTCATACTGCAGTTTAATAAAACATGTGTACTACTTATAAAATAAATCACATAAAAGTTATAAATACTTACACATAATGAGTAGCTTATATGCAGATATGCACATGACATAATAATAACTGCTGAAATAAAATATTTAAAAAAAAAACTGCTTTATAGAAATTTTCCTTCCCTAGGCCTTAGGGAATAGTTAATTTAATATTTGAATTTAAACAATTAAACTATTTAAATTGATACTGAGCAATTTAATTTAGTCTAGAAGTTTAACTTAAGATTATGTTTTATTTTTGTCATCAATAATTTTATTACTCTAGGTTTAAATTTGATTATAATTAACCTATAATATTATATAGGTATATTATATAAATATATATTTTTTTTGTGTCTAATTATTCTGACAATTTTAAATGCATTTTGCTAGTAAAGATTTTTTTTAAACATTTTAACTTAAAGCTGCAGAAGAAATTACTTGAGGATCGTGGTAACTTTATAACATAAAGTAATCTTTCTTGAAACTCTTACATTAAATAAATAATATTTTTTAATGTTTATTTTAATTTGAAACTGATTACTTAAAATTTGTTGTTTTTAAATTTTGAGTTATCAATAATTACCGGTACCTACTCTAAGTTTAAATCTTATTTTTATTTATATATTACACATTTATTTATTTATATCTCATCATTCTGAAAATGTTTGTTTTAATGTATTTTGTTAGTAAAGGTGTTTCTTGGAATATTCAAGTAACGCTGCAGACAATATTAGCCTACTTGATAATCTTGGTAACATTTCATAAATTAATCTCGTCTGCAACGTAACATTAAATAAATAAACACCTCGATAAACATATAATTTAGGTAATTGTGTGTATTGTATAATTTTTTAAAGAAATTCGTGGAATGACTCTTCGAGAAAATTAGCCTTAAATATGCGTCAAAAGGCGAAAATCTCGCGGAATTATATACCTTCTTTAAGAACGTGTAGTGAGCAAAATAATTGCTCATAATTCACCAAACTTGCGAAACATATAATTTAGGTATTGTATAACTTTTTAAAGAAATTCATGGAATGCCTCTTCGAGAAAATTAGCCTTGAATATGCACCAAAATGCGAAAATCTCGCGGATTTAATAATTCCTTTAAACACTTGTACTGAAAAAATAAATGCTCAATATTAACCAAATTCGCTAAACAACTTAGGTGATTGTGTGTGTTTTGTATAATTTTTTAAAGAAATTCGTGGAATGCCTCTTCGAGAAAATTAGCCTTAAATAAGCGTCAAAAGGCGAAAATCTCGCGGAATTATATACCTTCTTTTAACACTTGTAGGCCTACTGAACAAAATAATTACTCAATATTAACCAAATTTGGTAAACATGTAATTTAGGTGGTTGTGTGTGTTGCATAATTTTTTAAAGTATTATCATCTGCAACGTTATATCAAATAACACGTGAGAGCTAAGGCGAACCGTGCTTACACGGCGTGTCATGGTACCAGAGTGACGTCACATAGGAGGGGGGCAAGAGGAAGGTTGGAACAGTCGGCGAGCGTCAACATCAAAGAAGTGGACCAGCCCTTGTATTCTATAGCCCTGGGACTTTCGATAGTTCAAGGATATACAGAATCTTAAAATGTGCAAAACATTTTAAAGCTATAGAAATACTCGTACTTAAATGGTTCAGTAAACCATTTAATAGGTATAAACAAAATATAAAACACAGTAAATTAACTTTATCAAACGAAACATACTTCATTTATAAAAGACAAACATGATAACGAAGTGCATTGTATTTTACAGTTCAGTATTTAAGAATTTAATGTTTATAAGTCTCTAAAGTACAATTTATAAGTTAGCTACCATAATATTTGTGATGTAGTTTATTTTTAATACAACCAATTATTCAAATAAGGTTATATATTAAAATTATCGGAATATAAATACTTTCATTGAATAACTAGATTAAAAACTCATTGTTTTGTGTCCAAGTCACTGGTTATAATGAATAAAATTTATTATGTCCGTCTATGTGACTTTTCTTATAAAGTACTTTACTTACGGTACTTACTCCATGACGCGGTCAACAAAACAAGCATAACAAAAGCAAGCTAATGGACGCACTAGAAGAATACGAGATATATAAGGCACAATCAATGAATCCGGGGCATGTTTTAAACGACCAACTAAATTTTAAATCTAATTTAATGTATGACTTCGCGATAAAATTAGATAAGGAAGACCAACAGCAAGCGTAGTAAGGCAGGAAGGGGAAACAGTGAAATTAGTAGTCAAACGTAGTCGATGGTGTGCACACGCGGTACATTTTATGTGTTCTTGTGTTTTGTGTTGATATGCGCGTGTATAAGTATGTGTTATGTTTCTTTTAATAATTTATTTTAATGTTATGACGACCTCGGCAGGGGGATATCTGATGATGGAACCAGTTCCGAAACGCGTTATGGAGTAAGTACCGTAAGTAAAGTACTTTATAATAAAAGTCACATAGACGGACATAATACATTTTATTCATTAATTAGATTAATTTATTGCTAACAAAATAAAACAATGCAATTTATATGTTTTCCTAATTAATTGCAATTAATAAGAAAAAGCTAATATCCGTAATGTTATATCCAAGTAGAATTGTTATTAGTCTACTAATACTGCGTACTCGGTATACAACTAAACATTTAAAATCTTTGGTTTTATTTTAATTTTTTAATTTTTATTTTTTTTTATTTTATTTTTTTTTTTTGAGCTTCCAGTCTTGTATAATTGACTTGAATCAGTTTTTATTTCGATCTAACCAATACAATATTATTAGTTGTATAATGAAAAATATCAGTTTTTGGAGCTTTCATTAACAATCACCTTTCAGGGTTGCAGTTTTGATGCCAAATGAAATGCATGTGTTTTCCTGACCTAAATGAATGCAAAGTACAAAAATAAATAAAGACTTGATGAATATCAGACATAACAGGCGACACTAATATTTTGACGTAACGAGAAATAGAAGGGTAAAGAAAATGGAAAAGTACATAAATAAATAATAAATGCCCCTTTTGCGTACCAGTCACTTGTGAGATACTTCTACGTTAATATAATACATTGGTGTTAAACATTGTAACATTTAACTAAAATTTAATATTTGTATTGATATAATAGTATACAACCCAAGTGTAAACATATTTCTAAACCTATATCAATATTTAACAATCTTTGTAAGTTATAATATCCTTTAGATAAGATGTATTAAATGCAATTTTAAACTAAATTTTGAAGAATGTAGGCCTAAATATATCTTTCAATACGTGTTTAGTAACTGAAGTTAAATTCAAATTAAAACAAAACTATATATTGTTTGACTATTTTATATACTGTCTTATATTTTTTTTTACGAAAAACATAAGTACGTGTTATTATGTTAATGAAATGTAATTTTATTACATGACGTATGTATTTTCAAAATTATTTTATCCTAATTACGTATGTGAATTTGAAAACTACAAATTTATTTCATTCGCGAGCAGTGGACAAAGATTTATGTATGGTGGGAGAGGTTATACAATTTGTTTTATGTATTTGGGTTATATCATGAAACTAAAACATATAAGTCTTTGGTATTAACCTAAAATAAAACCTAGATATTAACGTAACAACTTTGTATCAAGTCAAACTAATATTATGCAGTTATGTAAGTATACAGTTAAAAAGTAACATTAATTACAATGATTTACCAATAATAACCTCTTTAAGCTAGGTAAATAATTTAATTAAAATTATTTATTGTTTGTTAATTGTATATCATATAAATAAGACATATATAACAGGAGCAAATAAGATTTAAGATATTACGATATTTCTGTTTAATTTACTAATACGAGATAAGCCATTTTAAAATTATCTTTACTAAAAAGTAGATCCACATTATAGTCTGATTTAAATTAGAACCGTCCTTGGTGGACAGAATTGAGGGGCCGCGCTGTTGCCAAATCTACTCACCGCTGTACTGCCAACGGACGGACTTCTCATAAATGTAAACGCTGCAAGACAACGTTGCATATGGTAACTATGACAACCGCCGGGACGGTAATCGCTGGTTGGCTCTTGGAGTAGGGGGCCCCCTCTCACTCACAATCCCCGCCCCGCTCACTGTTCTACTTTAAATCAAACTTTAAGTATTTAATCAGTTATAAGAGCACTTACTATAATAAATTATCTTAAGGAATAATTTGATTTAAAGTATTGGTTTTAATTTAATTATTTAATCAAATAATTAAAAGAGACAAACTAGTTAAAAAGTAGGCTAAATAACATAACAAGAAATCCAACCTCGGCATTGCAACAAACACTCCGACAACTTGGATTAAGACTGTCAACTTGCTTGTTGATTCAGTAATGAAACACCAACACATTCAAATGTTGGAATATGTTTGTGGTTAGTGAATTGAAAACTATATGCTACATATTAAATGTTTTGTAAGCCAAAGGTTGGTTTAGAAATAAGGTTTGTGCATGGAACTACGTGTTCAAAAATACTGATTCTTTTTCTATATCTAGTTATATGTGAAGGCCTTAAATGATCAAAGTTTATTTTAATAACATGATCCTGAGAACTACACTCTTATTATCTTATTACACAAAACAGAATACATCAAAATAGAAACAGACACAATAATCTAAATTATACATTAATTTTGTAAACTGCTAATTTTAAATTTTTACATGCCTTATTAAGTAACGAATTGACCAATCAAATGCAATATATACTTTTTTAACTTTGATCAAAATTTTATGGTATGCACGTACGCTAAATACATTTAAAAATTTAAAACAAAATAGTATTGTTTAAAAATATTAATTAATTCCACATACATTTACATCTTTAATTAAATGCAATATGATGTAATCTATAACTAACTCTTTACAAACTCTGAAAATCTTCCAATAACTTACCTCTTATATAATTAGAAGGTATTTATCTACATACAGTGATTTTGAAATGGATTTTTCTTAACGATTTTTTCTTTTGTTTGTTGAAGACGTTGTTTAGGAAAGTCATGTCGAAAATAAACGTTACGTTACATAGTTAATTAGTATTAGGCTCTATCAAGAATAACACTTGTTAGTTTTGTGGCGAACCGGCCCATACCGGTTGTGAGAGCACGTGAATCTTTAATAGTTAATTATTTCCAGAAGGCAATTCTGGTAAACCAAAATATCCGCTGGATCCGAAGCCAGCCTTGATGAGGCTATTTTTTAACTATAATTATCTTATTTATAAATTAACTTATAATTTAATTAACCGAATGAACTACGCGTGACGTCACACTAGGCTATGCAAGGCCGAACCAAACTAATGTAGTAATTATTAATTAATGAACTACATTGTTTTTGAGAATTTGTCACCATCGGCCCCCCACATAATCGGTAGCCCCGTGGTGCGTTATTAGCCAACCGTAATGATAAATCTGCACATTAATTATAAATCTTAAACCCACAATTAAACGTCGTTGCCACTGGTTGCCGGTTCCAACACTGACTGGCGTTTTTCTAGACTGGATCGCATAACGATCACAAGTAGTTCGTTACGCCTCACTAATCTCTGCCCCGATCTGGAGACTCAGTGGCTCCCTGAGATCATATGTATATACATGGATCTCAGGTCGCCACAGTTTTCTTTTACGGAAGTGTGTAGAGTGTTATTATATTTAATTGCCTGACAAGATTTTCTCGTATTAGGAAATCAGAGGTAATTTTTTTTTTAAACATTCTAAAAGCTTATAATCATGTTCCGAATTCAGTAATTTCGCTGTTGACAATCGACGTTGCTTTTGCCCTGAAATGGCTCAGCGAGACTCATTTTGTCGTACTAGGTCTTTAGAAGCGACTCTTATTGAATTCTGCTATAACGTTAATACGTACTGTACAAATCTTAGTTTATCATTACAAATTCCATATTTGTATCTGTAAATAAATATTGCAATAATTTCCTATACATGTAAATAATATATTCAGTATTTTAAAGTACAGAAAGTAAGAGTAATAATTTCTATTGTATAAACCAAGTTTTAGAAACACCTCGATAATCCAACACATTTGATAACCCTGCACTAACAGATCCCCGAGAGTGACTGATTATCAAGGGCTTACTGTATAGGTTTGAATTATTTGAAATATTCAAATGTATGTCGATTATGTTTTATCTTACAAATTGTACATAATCATTTGTAATATTAACCAGATACTAAATGTAACAAAACACTAAATATTATATTTTGTTGAATAAAGCTACAAAACATACAGCGTTAGTGGGTTTACTTTGTTGTGTTGTATATAGGCCTAAGTGGGAAATTTAAAGTGTATCCAAGTTAGTAAAATAACGCATTTATAATTAATTGTCAAAAAAATTAACCAGATTACTAAAATAATTATTATAATGAAAATAATATATTAACATTTACTTCAAAAATTACTAAAATAAAATTGCTTAGAAATGTTTTAATGACCATGCTAAACTAAAAGAAATAGCTTGCTTGTTAAGAGTATTTTATGTAATCCATTAAAATATGTATTGCATAAAATACCATTTCAAGTATTGCTACATAAAGTCAAAAGAATAACGCAGTGAAATAAATTTGCTCAATACGAAAGCGTTTGACTGTATTTCCAGGTGAAGCCAACAATGAACTTCAACCACAAAGTCAACTTTAATAAAGTGCAGTGTGACTTTTTGAATTCAAATAAACGTGTTTGCCTTTAAATTATAAATCATTGTGTTTTTCAAATTGAAAATCAGATGTAATTAAAAGTACTTTCTTATATTTTGTACAGAGGGGTTTTCTTTTATCATAAATCTTGATTCCCTTCAAAAATCTCATCCGAAGCGGTGCGTGTAAGGGTATGTAAGTTATTATTATGCATGCAGTTTATAATTTATAAAAAAATCTAAAATAGTAGCTGTTTAAAAAACCAAAATTGTAAACAAAATTTAATTTGTAGATACCTAATAATAAATAATATTATACTAGACCAATCGTGTTGATCTAACTCATTTAGAAAATCTGCCTTGTTTATAAATAGCAATAAAGGCAAGGAAATGCAGCTGTTTAAACTTAAGAACATCAGACCAGAACATTATTTACAAAAACAACAAAAGTCCTCCGACTTTGTTTGTTTTTCCAAAAATTAATACAATTTTTTTTTTTAAACAACTTAGTTAATGGGTCGTATTCATAAAAAAAGAGGTTAACCTTATACTTGCATAATTTGAAGGACATCCTTCTACTTGTATGTATAATTAATTGAAATAAATCCTTTTAATTTTCGAGTATAAGGTAATCGTTCAAAGTTGATTCATTTACTTCATATTAAAGTAAATGGAAATTCATAATCTCTACCTTTTACTACAAATATAAAGCATATCAAAGCCTGTAGTGAAAGGCTGTTTCCGCGATTTTCAGCGCAATTGCAGATGTTTTGGTTGTAAGGGATGTGAAACATTATAAACCCCGCTTACCTTCACTTGTTCGAGATTTTAAATTGTTATACCGTTTTGAAGAAGAAAATCTACAATGGCTTGCGGACAGGTTTTTAGGTAAAAGCGAATAAACTCGGGGAGGTGCATTGTCCTCTATTCATAGAATGAAGGTGTGCTTACGTTATCTCAGTTATCCTGGTTTCAGAAAGGTATCGGCCAAGGATTTGGTGTTAGTCAAGCTACGGTGTCTTGGACTGTCAGTGTAGTAGTTAACAGTACAATTGTTCTAGCAAATGAATGGATAAAGTTTCCAACTACCAACACTGAAATAACAGAGGCAAAACAGTTATGGTAAACTAAATATAAGTTTCCGGCAGCTATTGGTGTTGTTGATTGTACCCACGTAGGGGTACTAAAACCAAAACTCCATTGTGATGAATACATTAGTCGAATAGGTAAGCCTACTCTGAATGTTCAAGATACTTGCGATACCAGAGAAATGTTCACTAGTGTAGACGTTAGTTGGCCTGGATCCATGCACGACTCCAGGATACGGAAAAATTCACAAGTGGCATTACAAATAAGAATTAAAGGCAATGTTGTGCTACTTGGTGATGACGGATATAGGATAGAAAAATGCCTCATGACTCCATTTAGAAATCCTACTCCTTGTGCAGAGGTAAATTAATTATAACAAGCTTTTAAAAAAAGAAAGAGTAATAATAGAACGATGTTTAGGCCAACTAAAGCGCCGGTTTCCTATCTTACAATAGGTTTGTCACGTGAAATCGGAAAATGTACAAAAATCGTTGTGCTCCATAACGTCGCAAAAACTTTGAGCGATCCTGATTTCGAACTAGCTGAAGAAGTATCCATCAGAAGAAGATGAAGAAAACCACGACGTTCATAATAATGACGAACTAGTTCTTCATCTTCAAGAACAACAAATTCGAAGAAACTTGAGTATTATAATAAAGAATTTTAATGATAATTCAATTTACAAGTTTGTAAAATAATATTGTTTTAAAATGTCTTGTTAAAGCAATTACACATTTACGAAATTACAGAATGAACAATTTTTTAATTTAAAATTACGTTTGTGTAACAAATAAATGTTTTTCGAACACAAATAACACATTTTAGTGAATTTTTTATAAGTTGAAGTTACGGGAGTAGGTACATCAGGTTAGGCTTCTTTTATTCACCGCGACAGGTCGCAGCGATCTGTCGCTGCGGCCGATCGCTGTCCCAAATTTGTACGCGGCAAGTCGCTTCGATCGATCGGTGTCGCGTGGAGGGGGTAAAAGTGTTGCCAACCACATTCGGCAGTCACTACAGTACGCACAGCCGAATAGCAAGGCCACGTTTCGTGACGTTCGAGATGGCTTGGGTTGGTAGCAATGCGAGAGCGGGAGCGGGCTGCCTAGTGGAATAAACAGGCCTATGCAACCCAATGCATATAGGAATCGCTCCCTGCCAGCGATTTCTAAGTGCAGGCGATTGAATTTACAAAACGCTGCGACACACCGCTATTTCTGAGACCGCTCCTTTTTGTATAAAAGTACCTATTTAGGGCAATGCACTTACAAAATCGCGGCGACGGATCGCTGCGACCGGTCGCGGTGACTAAAAGAAGCCTTAGACATGTTAGAATACGTTCTAGCATGTTGCTCAGGCATCAGATGAGCTAACCTTTTACTTGTGCTTAGAGGATATCCTCGGAAGTACAAGATAATCATTATGATTATGGAAAAAATTAAATGCTTATACTTCTACCTTTTACTTTAAATCATAACCTTATACTTCTACCTTATGTTTGGGAGGATATCCTTTGTTTTTATGAATACGACTCAATGTGTAGGACTTGTTTAAAAATCAAATAGAATAGAGAAATGTCTAAACAAAGTCTATTAACTTTGTGGCTTTGTAACGTAATACGTTACTTCTTATTTCTTGTTGATTTTGGATCAAGTGTGTTAGACAGTGTGACTAGTGGGGGGGAGGGAGAGGATGTGTTTCATTCTCGTTTAGATGTCACTAAATCCTGCGACAGATTGGTTCAACAGTTACTTATATAAAAGAGTTCAATATGTGAGAATGTCCGATATTCTTATTGATCTTGCTTTTATAACCTGCGGCTTTCCTCAAGGGTCCACTCTTAAGCTAATAATGTTCCTATTAATTTTATGTCATGGCCGGTATAAAGGTAAACTTACTGTTTCTTTTCAGATGACACCGTCATATACTAGGTTTGTGATAATAAATTATCGTATGTTGATATGCAGGACGATCTTAAGTAATCACTTTTCAGCTCTCAAAATAGCATTTTAATTCTGAGTGTTGATTAAAGTCTATAAATTGAAACAACATTGTTTATACAAACATTGTGTTAAGGCCTTTTCACACAGCCTCAGACGTCTGTCAGGTATTGGTACTTCTTTTCAGCTCTGTCAAGTCAGTTCACGGCTCTTTCTACGGTTGTAACAGGTAAAAACTTGGCACGTTTACTAAAAATGTGCCTTGGTTGGATGACATCGATAGTAGTTCGAGTAGTAATGAGGCACTCATGCTGTTGTACTCGGATACAAACCGAACGCACTGGGTACATCCCATCAATCAGAGACGGCAACAGTTCGGCGAATATCTTCATCTGATGAAGGACTTGGAGCTAGATGATGGCAGATTCAAAACATACTTTCGGCTTTCTGAACCTGAATTAAAGATATCTTAACACTGACAATTAACGATATTAGTAAAAAAGTCACCAACTACAGGAGATCTATTTCCAGCAGAGAAAGATTGGCAGTAATGCCTAAGGTAAGTTTACTACTTACTGTTCTATAAAATTTCCTTTTTTTGAAATCCTATTGAAGGTGGTTTATAATTTTGTTAATTAAACATTTGACATATTAAATTGATTTGCTTTGACATTTATTTAGCACCTAATTTCTTTAAATTCTGTTTATGTCAAAACAAAATTACTTTTTCTTGTGTAAACGAATAGTAAATTTACGGTTAATGAAAGTGGTGGCCGATTTCGGTTTCTCCTGTAATAGCCAAAAGTGCTTTGTCTTTCTATGAGTATCATCCAAAACTAATAATTCTCTACAAAATATTGATAGTTTTTAACATTTTGAAAAACCACAAAATTTACATTCTATCAAAATATAATACGGCCGCCAAAAAACTGGCGATACAACAACTTGTAACGAGTTAACGAAACTGCGTGACAGAGTGTAGTCATGTGCGTGTTGGGGTAGCGGGCCAGTGCGCATGCGCGAAGCCACAGATGTCGACAGATGTTTGAAAAGATCGCTCGGGAGCGATCCCGCAGATTCGTCTGTCACCGTCTGTAGCGTCTGTGGGGCTCTGCGAGGTCGGTGTGAATTGCACCATTTGAAACTATGGAAACAAATCTTTTGAAAAATCTGTCTCGTGACGTCACATGACATAGTGTGACCGCGGCGTGAAAAGTCCTTAATAAGCGTTGTGCTTATCTAGAATCTGAAAAAATTTGCTTACAAAATTGTATTAAAATTTAATAGTTAATCATATTAAATATATGGAGGAATTACTATTGATATCAATATTTAGTTTACGAGCCAAAAACAAACAGAAAATATTTTAATTTGAATGTCCAATAATTGTATGCACTACTTAAATTTTGTCAGAAATTTCGGTTTATTTCGGTCTAGTACTGTCAGGTCTTAAGTAATTGTTTGTTGTTGTGGCTGAATTACTAATTTAAAACCAATAATTGTTGCTTAGAATCAAATTGTACACTTACAATGTAAACGGGCAGTTATTGACTCTTCCCTTTAAATATTCAGTTCACCGAATATCTTTACTTTAAAATCCTTATACATATGATACTTATAGAAAATTTGGGCGTAAAGGAAAATTGAATACATTCTTACATTGGCAATGCTTCTAACGTGCAGAATTATTATGTAATTTAAGTATTTTGTTTTTTTTTATAAAATCTGAATAATTAAGACACAATTATAAACTCAATTACCACGCGCCGAGTAAAATAATTTTAAAAAAATGGTTTCCACCAGCAAGCTAGAGTCAGCATTTCGGCAACGACAGAGCTATCTATCTAAATCGCTGTCTTGCGTGCAGCTTTCTATGCGCGCACGCGCACAATATCAAACACGACGCCGTTCGAACTGTGAAGCTCACAGTTCCACACGGAGATTTTTCTGTCTTTTCATAAACTAGGAGATTGCTACTGATATTAAGCTAAAGTTTATATATTATACAAGTATAAAGAAAGAAAAAAGTACTCATTATATTAAATGTTATCGATAGTATCAATTGGCAATAGGAGGTGCTGCCACTATTCTACAGTGCCTATACGCAAGCTGTCACCGCGTACCTTTTTGTGAGATTTGTTAACATGCAAATCCCCTTCAATCTACTCGAGTCTTTAGAGATTAGACTGAACATTTAAAACGGATATTTGAATAAATGTATTTACTAATGTTCTGGAATAATACGTACTTAGAACTGATTTTCATTATTATCAAGACAAGACACTTTTAATGTAAATCACAATTAAATATTTAATCTTTGTGAAAGCGTTTCACTCCCAAGATGTTCTTAGTCTTTGTGCAAAATAATCAATCTAAAGTCATGAAGATAAAATGTTTGATAGATAAATATACAACAATTAAAATATAAACAGCTGATGGTTAATTAGCCTTAAAAGTAAAACCCCATTAATATAAATTACTAAAGATAGTGTTGTGAAATATGGAAAAACAATATCTGAGAAACTATAAGCGAAATGGATTACTTGAAGGCAGTGGCACAACACTGGAATCAATAGAGATAAAATACTTTTCAAAACAGTTCTGTCAAAAGTTATGTGCCTTAAAAAGTAAACAATTTTAGTAATTTTCTTGTGCGTTCTCGACCGGAATCAGCTGATTCAAACGAGTACAATTGTGCCACTATGATTATATATACGTAAATAAAAATTATTTATGTTATATATTTTTTAATACAAAAATTAAAGTTAAATATAATTAGTATCTAATTGTAGCTGTTTTATTGAGATTGGTTGATTTTGAGTTTTTAAAATATTCAGAATAAGTTGAGTTGCCCCATAAGGAGTGATTAAAAAATGTGTCCCTAAACATTTTCATAAAATTTTATATTTAGAATTTACTTCACAACAACCAAGTTAACATTAATAAAAGCTACTTTATGACATAAATATTTTACGCTCATTTCGTTTATTTTGTTAGTTTTTACTTTCTTAACCTAACAAAAATTTTCAAAATAATTCACTGTTCTAAATTTGTATATGTCGGTTCCTGTTGAAATGAATGTAAATGACTCAGTCATTATAATATACACTGATATTTAAAATCTACTTATACAACTGAACTAACGTCAACATTTGAACTAAATAAGTTGAACTGAAAAGGAAGTATTCTACAAGGAGGGGTTTGGTAAAATACAAAAACTAAGAGAACTTTACCAAGCCCCTCCTTGTATAATAATTCCTTTCCGTTTCTACTTATTTAGTTCAAATATTGATGTTAGTTCAGTTGTATAAATAGCAGTGTATTATAACTGCTGAGTGTCATTTACATTCATTTCCACAGGAACCGACATATACAAATTTAGACTAGTGAATTATTTTTACAATAACAAGTTTTTTTTAAATTAGCAAAAAAAAAATTTTAAAAAATAAACGAAAAAGGCTTACTGTAAGAAAGAGTTCTGTTGTTACGTATTAAAAATATTACAGCTGATTTGTATTTAATTATATACAAAAACTTTGTTTGCCCAAGCAAATCTATTTAATTTATTTAAAAAATATATAAAAGATTATTTACCTGCATAACATTTTCAATTTTATATTTAATTATAATTTAAATATTATGTAATTATTTAATATTTCAATATAAATAAATATCCAACAATATTTGCTCGGAGATGCTGATTAATTAGTTAAATACAGTTGAACAAGGGAAACAAATATTACTGCCATTACTAAAATATTAGTATAAATTAAAATCTACTAAATTTAAATAGATTCTTTCTGCTCCATATTTGTGTGATTAAGATTAGAGTTTTTTACATAATCTTAATACTGACGCAAACAAATTAAGAATTGCTAAACCAATTCACTTACTTTTGGAGAAGTATACTATAAACTAAACTGTAAAAACCTCTTATTTCTAAAATTTCACATAGCAATATAGAAATGCATATATTTCAATTTTAAAATACTTAATTTGAATAATGTAAAAAAGATTATTTTCAAATACGACACAAACTTATTTATTATTACTTGAAACATGATAACTATCCGATATATTTTATTCTGCATATTTTCTTTCAGCTACATCAAAATATTCCTATAACCTGTAGTTATTGCCATTTAAATATTACACGATAATATTATTAATACAATACGGCATCTTGTATGTGAAGCTAAATTATCTCAAAGATGGATTTTAAACAAAGATAAACAAACTTAGTAGACACCCTTATATCCTCTTAGTTATAATTAAATTTAAGTTCGTTTGTCATATACTAATTCTGATCAGCTTCTGGATTAATCCGTCCAATATGAAGGATATAGATACTTTACGAAGTTGTGGTATTTTAAAGTTCTTCTGTTAAGTTTTGCCCGCGGTTAAGTCAGCAGTTCTCTACTTTGTCACGTACAATAAACGTGCTTACATATTTTAATATTGATCTGCAATATTCCTAAAATCGTGAATTGCATAACATATCTGGTTTCAACCATTTACGCTCAATTTTTCTTAGACACTTTTACTGAATGGTTTAACCCTGTTTATACATTACGGAAAACACACACGATCACTTTAAAGTCTACAGTTTTTAATCTGAGTAATGTACAATACATAATGTATTATGTTCTTCGTTATTTGAACAAATGTTTTAGTTGAGTTGTTTGATATTAAGACACGTGTTTTCATAGCAAAAAAGAATTAATTGTATGCACCCAAATTTCTATTCTACAGCCAACCAAAATGTCTACGTCACTCGGACGAGTTTCTTTAGCCAAAAATAAAAAAAAAAAGGAAGCACGTTTTGAAGTATAATTTGTATGTATTTGTTGGCAATCTAACTGCCGAATTTTAAGTCAGATTTGGTCCAAATTTGGTACACTCATTGGTTGTCTACGTCGCTCGGACTACTTTGTTAGACTATGTTAGCCAAATCACCCAAACAACCTAAAGCACGTTTTTTGGAGGGAAGTTAGCATTTTTTGAGAATGTGCGTACGAGAATAAACTTTTTTTGGGATTATATTTAAAAAAATATTTGTAGGATATTAAACTGCACATTTTATTTTGTATAGCATGTTTGGTTCCTCCAAAATCGATCAAAACGTATAATACCATAAAAGTATACGGTACAAGTGGGCTTTTTCTGATCCTAGGTTTGTAGATTTTGTTTGCCGAGTTTGTAAACTGCGAGCGAAACAAATGACCCGAGGCCGCAAGGATCGGAGTTTATCCGATGTGAGTGGAACGAACGAGTACGTGAATCAAAGCTGGCGGCTTGGTTGCAAACTAATTCTACTAATATATTACGTACACAAAGACAGCTATTCAGCGCCTTCCTGAGTAGATTAGTTTAAACGTACAAACCTAATTTAGAAAATTGGATCAACTGATGTCAGCGGTTCAGCTGAGTGGTCTAGTTTTTATTAAATGTATCGATACAAATATTAGACCTAAATATTAGAAATATTAAGTCAAACTTAAGATGACTAATAAAACATTATTATTTAGTTAAAGTAACAAATATTAAATGTATGTTTTTTTAAGATTTTAATTTCAAATTGTATATAACAAATATTTGGAGTATTATAAGCAAACAAAACACTTGCGTTGAACAAACAGAATATATCAAAATCTTACTCAAAAAAGTCAATAGCAGTACATGAAATACAATAATATTCAAAGGTTTCAATAAACGTAGTTTGTGCCATTAAAATTTAAAATTAATTGTTTAAGTAAACATATTTTATTAAATCTTGATATTTGTGCAAATTATTTAACATTACATTATGGGCAACATAAACGTGCACAAAAATTACAAATTGTGTAAAACAAAACATCGTAAACTAGTGCGATCGTTGTATTAATTTGTTTTATTATTATGATTGCCTTGTACCTATAAAGTAGAGCAGTATAACAATGGGATGTTTTAATTGCTATTATAAAACGTCAAAGTTTAATGTCATAGCTTGTAAACCCCTTGTTATTTACTCTTCAGAAAATTGTAGGGGCAAATCTACTTGTGTATTTTTATATTGGGTCTTTCAAATAAATTGAGCTAAAACTGTTTTTAGTAGTACAATCAGTTGTTAACCGGGTATCTCTATACACTGTGAACTTAATGAATTCTTGTTTTAGGTTTTAAATATGCTCCCTGTAGTTCAACTTAATATTTGCTGACTTTGCATCATATTTTGCTCATGTGTGTATTCTTCACTTAAATTATATTTCAGAATGTACTACAAAATTTACCTTGCTCGCGATTAAGAATTTCTTAAATACAAATCTTAAATTATTCAGATTTACTTTACTCGTGGCACCTTCTTGATTAGAATATTAGAATATAGAATGGAGTAATACTATAAAAGTAATTTTTTTCTGCAAGGTGTACAAAAACTTAACTCTTAAAAACCTGTGTATATAATTTGTTTTTCCGTTTTATTTGTGGAGGTTTTTTATTGTGCAAAAACTAATTCATAACATTTTACAGTAAACTATAGCAAAATACAGCAAAGTATTAGATTAATATAATATATTCAATATCAAGTAATACTATAAAGATTTTTAAAAATATATTATTCTCCGTACCTACTTATCAAACCTTATCAAAGTGTTGTCCCTCAAAAGTACACTTTGATGAAATAACTTTGTTCTTGAAACTTTAAGAACTAGTGTTGGCAATAATCACTCTATGATTTGGCAATCTTAAGAGTTACTTAAAATACATTAGTAACCAATATATAATCCTAAAATCACAAACAATCAACAAGAAATAAATGAACACATATATTGAAACCAAATTCGTATAATTCACCCTAACTAAAGACTATACAAGAAAACTTGTATCACAAGAAATCGATTTATAATGAGTGAAAACATCATGTCACTGTCAACTAAATTAAGAATGATCTTTATTACAGTTTACGTTAGTTACTTATGTAAAACATTAATTAGTTTCTTTCGTTTTATATACCAAATCTAATTCATAACATATTGAAAATATTGACTATTTCTTCGTGAAGATTGTTAGGTTATAGACAATTTAGACTATTTTTTAAGGTTCAAAACATTAATTGTAATACTATTTGCATCTATACATAGTTAGATCACAATAATAACCTTTATTTATTTATATTTACAATGACCTCAAACCTATTCCTACAAACACACTTACTATAATAGTCGTTAAGAATCTATATTATAATATATTATACATATTATTATACTATATTATACAGCTCCTTTATTAGGGGCTAAGCCCACAAGACAGACCGGATCAAAATATCAACTTGTAAGGGTAATTTATTGCACGTATCAACTCTAACTCTTATCTCCAGTGTGACTTTATTGAAAACATTGAATGCTCTTTTTGCTCACTTCGTATGTTGGTTTCTGCAAATTTGTCCCTGATTGTCCGTCGTCCTTGCGTCTGCCGGTAGTCTTCCAGATATCCCAGTGACCTATCTCCATGGTTTACGAAGCGATTCCGTGACCAATCTTCTCACATATCCTCCCCCCTTAACCTTTTCTCCAATCACTGGCCTTTCCCGGCAGTCTCTCAATTCATTGACCTCGATTCTAGGTCAGGATTCAGTTTATATAACCCATCTAACTTCCATGTTATGTTGTCCCAAGCTAGGCTAGCAACACGATGTCAGCGAGTTCCGCGTTAGTTAACATATTATACAATCCTGTGTATACTTCTTGGTCTGTATTTTTAGAACTCAACACCTTTACATACATTTTCCTAAGTACATACAAATGTGTAACTAGTTAAATTTGCATACAACATTTATTGACATTTAAAATTTATTAAAACATACATGGTACAGAATATTATTTATTAGGTAAACATTGTACAAAACGAATTCACTCAACACTTAAGATACGCTAAACTTATAAAACGATAATTAATTTGGTAAATTACTATTATATTTATTTGCACGTAAATCACTTTATCTAATCATTTTTAAAGTTGGATTCAGCGTATGAAATACAAAGACGACGTGTATTCCTAAACAGTATCGCTACTTTATAATGTATATCAGTTTAAGAGGAGTAACTGGCGTAACTAATTAGTTTTACAAGTAAATACAGTTAATTCATATTAAATTTCATATTGTTTGACTGCTTAAACTAGTATAACTATTTTGATATGTTTTTAAGGAATTGCTTGTTTTTACAATTACGAGGGTCATTCAATAATTAAAGAGATAAATTATTGTTTTGGAGAAAAAGCGGTTTATAGAAAAAAAAAAAAAAAAATTCTACTATTCAACATAATCCAAATAATATTTATGAGCTTGTTCCAACGGACTACAAGCTTTTTTATACCAACTGTGAAGTTCTCTTTATCTAGCTGTTTGGGCCAATTACCCACAAACATTTTGAAGTCCTCGTTATCCTGGAACCTCTTCCCACTTAATGCCTCCTTCAGTGGATTAAACAAATATAAATCACTAGGTGCTGAATGAGGCAGTACTTCCCAGCACATTTTGTCGATGGTTTCACGTGTTAGTAGCGCAGTATGAAAACGTGCGTTGTCTTGCTGGAAAATCACATCTCTCCTATGAGGTCCACTACTTTTTTCTCTCATGGCTGGCTTGACTTTGTTCAAAAGCATATCCGAGAAGTATTGGCTGTTTATTGTATGCTGCTCTTCCAGATAATCACAAAAAAACTGGTCCTTCAGGGCCCCAAAATACAGTCAAGATGACTTTTCCTTCTGATGCTTGTGATCTGAATTGTTTCCTGACAGGTGAGCTGGTGTGCTTCCACTCCAAGCTTTGCCTTTTTGAATATGGCTCATTATATTGAACCAAAGTTTCATCAATAGTTAAAATTTTGTTGAGGAAGTGTTCACCTTCTCTTTAATAGATATGTGCACACTCTCAACCTTGTGTCCTTATGTAGCCTCGTTAACTCTTTTGTGAGCCATCTTTCACATGTTTTGCGGTACTGCAACTTGTTACAGATTATGTTATGAACTGTACCAAAACTAACATGAAGCTTTCAAGTTACATTTCCACAGTGACACGGCGGTCGGCACGAATTATGTCATCAATTCGACTTTTAAGTGAGGGAGTTAAAACTTTAACTGCTTGGTCAAAATGGTGTTCGTCAGTCACTGAGTCTCAACCATTTTTGAAATTTTCTACCTACTTGTAAAAATTTACATGATTCATACTACTTTCACCATACACTTTAGTCATTATAGAGTATACGTTCACTGGTTTTTCACCTTTAGCAAGTAAAAACAGAATAACAGAACTTTGTTCAATTAATGTGAAATTTTCAAGTAGACTCGCAATCATTAAATGTATTTTTGAGTATATAAACCCAACTATGTTGATCCATCAGCTGGTCAAGGCTCATCCCAGGGATACCAACGTAAAGCCATAAAAGTACCACACTTGCCCATACCAAAAGTTTTTTCTCCAGACCAATTTGACTCTTAAATTATTATTGAATGACCCTTGTATTATTACATTTACATAAAAGACATAGAGGAATTCTATTCGAAAGAAAGTGTATTTATTTATTATTGTGGTAACTATATAAAATTGTGATATAACCTATGAGAACCATTACTTATTGTTATGGAGATTATTCAATTACTGTGCCTTTTATTTGTCAGCTTTGGTAACACTGTTGTTTAAATTTTTGAATTGTTTTAATAATAATATTTAGTTTGTAATACGCCATACATAAAATATGACACAAACAAAATAACTTTGTTTAGATTTCAGAAAATATCTGATTTTTTCCAAAATATCAAGTATGAGTATGTTGTAAAAAATCCTGAATCATGAATCTACACCATTCTAATTTAAAATGTATAATATTTTAAATCCTATATCATAAAATCATTCCTAAATAAATTAATAACAAACTATTTTAAATACATTGTAATAATATTTCACAGTTTAAATTTGTGCTTTAGTATTATTATATATACAGTGATCAAATCTACTTAAACACATTTCTTTAATTAAATCTAACAATTTTATAATATTACTACTACGAGGTAAAAATAATATATATATTTTTTTAAAGCAATCTGAGTTGTACAATTAAAAAATATACGTTGGAAACATTTAATATTAAAATGATAATGGAATTAACTTTTAAATATATTTTTAGTTATGCAAAATTTGGGCGTACATTAAGTTTTAGAGAATATAATATACTTTTGCAAACACTTATGTGTTTGCAATGAAGTTTATTGTACAGTAACTTAATCCAGAGAAGTATTTAACAGTAGGTGCAATATCTCTCCAATGAGGAGTTAAAAACCATGTATAGAGGAAGTATTGTAAACAAGACCCTTCCATTATCATAATGTACATTATTAAAGATACCTTTACCAGTAAATTTTTTATCCTATTTCTATATTTATTCGTTGTTTAAAATTAGAACTACTTTAAATTAATTAACACATATTATTTTAATTTATTGATAGTACTTTTTTTCTTTAGAAGTGGCTACATGTTTCACAGGCATCATCATCTTCATCAATTCACCTAATTACACCAACAATATTGGTCACATACTAATGTATTGGCATTTAACAAATAATTGTACAGAAACTGGCCTCGTTGTTACGTATACAAGTTATTTTAGTTCCCAGTAATTATGTTAATTTTATTGGATGACTTGATGATGCGGTAAGCAAAACATGTAGCTATTACTCCAGAGAAAAAATACTACTATTGACTTAAAATAAGTTATATTAATAAATTTATATATTTTTTTAAGAAAATAATAAACAGAACACAAGGAAAATTTTTATAGCGGTTTATGGTTTTTTTGGCATATCAATATTTAAGGTTTATTTAGTAAAAAATATAATGCATATATCATTATATAAAAGTTTTTGTTGAGTAATGATTAAATGAGGTTGCCTCTACTAAAATGATTTGTTTAAAGCATCTAACTAATTATGGTTGAGGTATTACAAGACTCTATTTATAAAATTATTTTTATAACTGAATCTTTTAGTAATATTCTATAAGTTGTAATATATACTCTTAGTGATACATGACTTGTGTTCTTATAATTTTGAGTTATTTCTGTATGACTCAAATTACATTTAATATCCCTTGAGAGCCTTAACTGGCTACCACAAGACATCCCTCACTTATCCCCAAAGGAACGAAGATCTGATGGTAGTGCAATTAACTAAGGCTTTGTATATTTATTTTACATCTCATTGAATATTTTGTTTAAATTTTAAGTGAAATGTTTGAAATACATACTAGTACAACTAGTTCACTGCTGATATTATTACATAATTGGTAGTCATTATAATTTATAACATACAAAATTTTAATAGATACAACTATAAGGGTTACAAATTAAATTTATAAGATATATTAAACAATGGCAACTAAAAGCGGAACCACAAAAATGATAGTTTGATTTATACGTTACGAGTAATGATTAGAAAACTGAGGAAACTCCGTATGTATATAATGTATTATATAATTAAATTTTTTGTTTTTGTTTTTTTTTACTAATAAAATGTATAGCATAAGATATAAATATGTTTTAAAATTGTAATAATTCTACAAATGTATTATGTATAATAAAAATAATATATTAATGTCTAACTAGTCAAAAAACATAAAAATATCTCCTAATACAGTAGATAAATAAATGTATATTATGAATAAAATGTATTGAATATTACATTTAAAAAATAAGATGTGTCTTATAAAAGACAAATGTATAATTATTATAAATTAATAATATTAAATTGGAATATTCTGTAAATATCTCGAACGTAAAATAAATTAGGGTTTAGTTTTTTAACTAAAATTTTCTTTTGTGGATGCGAAGATGGAAAGCAGTTTGCAAGGCATCATAGGTGTTCTTTTTTTAGTTCATTGATAAACATACACTTCTTAAAGAAAATAACATGCGATTGTTGAAATATAGGTATAATCAGAAGCATCCTCTCAATTGGAAAGAACGTGTATGTCATTAATAATTTAAAATTATCAAACGTAGTATGCCAGCCTCTCCTTCTATAAATGGATTCACCTCACACAACATATATAATGCAATCTTAATTAGCGTTACAGATACGGATGCAAGCTTCCCATTTAAGCTTCTTGTATTCCCTAGATACGTCGTTTTCAGGAAGTTGTGTGTTATTAACTTTTGATTTGTAACTTTGTGCGTATATTCAGTACTTTAAATATCATAATAAGCTTAGTTAGATTGTGATTTAATCATACAAATTTGTAGAAACAGTAGTCGCCCTATCAATGATAAAATGTTTAACATGATATAAAATTACTAAGTGCAAGCTGTCATGTTTAAGTATTGCTCGTCTTTCGGTTGCTCGGTTTATTTTTCAAAAACTATTTCTGTCATCAATGCAATTTTTTGTTTTAGATGCTTCAAACTGTCGGTAGAATACAAAAGATTGCTTATAGTATTTTGTCGTTAAAGAAAATTTGTTCTTTAAATCGCATATTTGTTCTTGAAATCGCAATATTTGTTTTTGCGTAGGTGCAATTTCTTTTGCATTGACCAAAAATTTAACCAGGAAAGCAAAAAACAGCAAAATTATAAATTAAACTTCTAAACGTATTTAAAAAGTTCCTAAGGTTAAAATAAAAGGCGATCGATATTACTTGTGTTAACACATTTTATTAGAGTATTATATTCACGCAAAAGATATCGAGTGGGTGAGAAGCCATGAGGTACAAGTGAAGTTTTTACAAAACCTTATAAAAGTACTGAATTACATATTTAAAGCATTTTTAAATTTGGTGACCATTGGATTCAAGTAAATATCTGTCCTGTGCTAAAATCAAGGGGTGCAAAACCCAACAAAATTTCTGTCAGCTGACTCTTATTGTTTAGAAGCCAACTAGTACAAGTGACACTTGTACCATTTGTGCTCCTAGGTTTCAGTTGTCTACTCTGGTTCTGGTTTGTTGATTTTTAGTGTGTTTTGTTTGTAAATTAACTAAATAAGAATTATTAGAGTAATTATTTTATGCCGTTTTAACTCAGTAGAATTTCAGAGTGATTTCAACAACTTCTATGTCTTAAACAAGTTTAAAAAATTAGTGAAAATAAATTTTTTGATCATCCAGCTAATTTTTTTTTGCGATATGAGCTTTTCCAAGAAACACAAGCCATTTTTCTCGCACTCACGCACCAAATGTACCCAATCTAAACATAAGTAAATTGTACTCGATTTACAAAGAGAGCCCCAATTAGCATGGACCCTGTCAAAGAAAGCTACTACCGTTATATGTTCAACTCACAACTCAACTTTAGCTTTTGCGAACTAAAAACTGGCACACATACCCTATTACACGTGACAAGTTGCAGAAGACAATAACTAATGGCCACATAAATTGCAAGCAGCTCTAACGCAAAAGGAAATAACTCTGAGGAAAGCAGAAATTGCAAGGCAGCAAATTACTGAAGCTCAGAAAGCTGTTAAAAATGATTCTACTAATTTAGTAATTACTTTTGATCTCCTGAATATGGTGGCATCTCCCGTACTTACGTGCTAACAAGTGCATTATTCACGCCAACTTTAGACTTACAACTTGTCTGTACATAATTTGGGAACTGGTAACTCCATGTTCATGTGGCATCAAGCCCAGACTTCTAGGGATTGTAAAGAGATGCTATCTTGTCTATTAAAAATTATAAAAATATTCCCTAAAATGATAAACACGTTAGCAATGTTCAGCAACAACGCAGGGGGGCAAATTAAGAGTCGTTACACAGTCAAGTTTAGGATGTACGTATTGAGTACTACTCACATTGTAGGCCTACAGGTAGACCATAAGTACTTATTGTCAAGCCACTCTTACAACGATTGTAGTAGAAAATCTGGTGTCATTGAAAGAGCCTGAAAGAACTGTGGAACAGGATTGTTTGTTCCAGAACATTGGATAGATATTGTCGCTAAATCTTCTAACAGATTTATTGTTAATAATGTGGAAAACCATGATTTCTCTTCGTTAGACGCTTTGGAAGAACGCTATATTTAGAAATTCAAAATAGTATCAAGAAATTGCAATGGCTACGGTTTAAAAATACCAATTCTGACACACCTTTTCATAAGACAACATTTAATCATGACATGCCATTCTCAAGCTGTAATATTAAACCTAAGGATTCCTTAGTGAATTCCTGAAGCGAATTAGTCAGATTCCAACACCACGCCTTCCACACAGCTACGTTCCAAACAATACGCTCCCGGAATAAAATCATAATTACACAAAAAAATTATTTGATTGTTCAGAAGATCCATTTTGAAGAAACCATGGTATTCAATTGTGACATATTTGCACATACTATTTATTTGTAAATGCCTTTTTATACATATAGTCCACAATCGAAAACCACTTAATGAAAGAAATCAAAAAAATATATTATTTAATAAGTTGAGATTAACTTTAATTAAATATATTTAGGGAAATGCACTTAACTGCATACGTTTATAAATAAATTTCCAGAAAATAAATAAATCATTAAACCTGTGTTCAGTGATACAGGCAAGAGTAAAGTGACTTGCGGAATATATAATATTAGCTGACCCGACAATGCTTCGCTATTGCATAGTTATTTTGGTAAAAGAAATGCGACAAATGATGGTAATTTTGTGTGTAATAAGGTTATGAATCGCAGGTTCTAAACCATGTCATTCATACCATTTCATAGCTGTACACCATTTACATGTCGTCAAAGGACCTAGTTCAACTGTTTTGTCTTTGTGATAATTGGTGTTGCAGTTGTAGTGAAACCCTGACATTGATTTTTCAGATCATGGAAGCACCTTCATGTGTCATATTTTAGAACTGTATTTTTTAACGGCAGCCATTTTGACCTGGGGATTTTGTTGACTGTACATTTTGGAAGCCTCACGTTGCACGGCGCGATTTTGTTATTGTATCTTTTGACAGCCTCGCGATTTACAGCCTGATTTCCCCAATATTATCCTCCGCAATATAAGAGGGAACAGGAGTATCAGGAATAGAAGGGTTTAGAGGAATGAGAACATCAAAATGATAAGCCCAACTGATGCACCAGTGCCTTGTGGTCAGTGAGTAGGAAAGTGAAAGTGAGGATGGGACGGGAGGAACAAGGTACAGTTATTTGTGCCTCGTTTCTTGTTTCAAGGCTATATACATTTTAAGAAATCATGATCAGTCTGTAGGCAACAAAATGAAAGATCAAATTTACCAATATTTTAAACCCTTCAAAAAAAATTCGTAAGACGTATAACCGTACAACATTTAGTTTAATTGGAATATCTATATCATAAGTAGTATATATTGTTTGAGATTTCGCCATGTTTAGACAAATCATTCATTAGATATGATGATAAATATATAGATCGGGGCAGCAAAATATATAGATAGATGCCCCGATTCGGATTTGCATGGGTCGATAGAGAAATCAAAGTAAAATGTATATTAACAAAAAAAATATGTCAATAAATATATTATACTATGTGTTTTTATGGGAATGTTTAGTAACTTTGACCCTCAAATTCCAAACCCCCTAGTTTTTTTAAACCCTTTCTTAGCCAGCACCTACGGCCTAGATGAAGCCGATCAGTAGTTTTGGAGAAATCGTGATTTATTAACTTTGAAATTTTTTTAAACCCTTTCTTAGTGAGCACCTATGGCCCTAGAGGAAGCTACATACCAAATTTAGTTCCAATAAGTTCAGTACTTTTTGAGATTTCGCGATGAGTCCGTGAGTGAGTGAGTGGTATTTGACTTTTATATATATAGATAAAGATTTCGTAAGGTTCTTTAAGATATATTTTGTAAATACAATTGTTATTAAATCCTTTCCCTTCAAAAGCAATAACTTTCTCTAGCTAAACCTAAGCCCTCTTCTTCGGCAATACAAACTGCACTTTATATGTGTTGGTAATATGTGTTTACTGTTAAGAGTATCGAATAAATTAAATTAGCTAACTTGACAGAATGACACGAACAAACCTAGAGATATTCAGAGCTTGTGGTTTGTTATTTCAGTTCACTAAGTGTAAAAGCGTATAGTTAAACTGAACGTATTACTAACGTTACTAGGCCAGTCGGTAGGGGTGAATTTAGACCAAAAGTTCCAGTAATTTACAATACGGCTGATTTTTTTTATATGTACATTTAAGTATGTAGATTAACATAAAAAAAGTATACTAGTCTATCGATTTCCCAAAGTCGAAAAAAAATCGATTATTATTATTTTTTTCGATTATCCTTAGTATTTCGAGCTGGGATGATGATAGAGAAAAATAAAAAATACCACCATATAGGGGAGGTATTTCTAAACAAAAAAGGTCATATGTATTTATTTCGTCCGAGCAATGGTTTGTCTGGAAAAAATTCGATAATGCAGGTATGTATTTTCCAGCAGGGGAAATCACTAAAAGGGTACATCTTATTCATATATGAAAAGTTGTGGCTCATTCTAAATTGGCCAAATTTTAATATATCGAATTGAAACATGACATAGGAGTTAAAATATATATCTTAATCATTTATGCTGAGTATCAGCTTTTTGTCTTGAAAATTATCCGATCTAGAGCCACTTGGCTTATCAATGGGTTTCTCGATTTTAGGAGTACCGGACCCACCGATTCATTTAAAACAGCTCCAGTTTAGAAAATTTTCAAAATATAAACCTGAAAGTTTTTTTACAAGTTAAATATATAGATTCAAACAAGATCAAGGAGTATAAACCATTTTTATTATTTACTTTTCAAAGCACAAGTAACTTAAAAAAGTATAATTTTAGACCTTTATAGATTTTTCATCAAAATGCTTGAGTTAATCGGCTGCAGATTAGTCAATTTTTTAAATATAGTTTTTAAAATAAGTATAGAAAAAAACAATTGTGTTTTTAACTTATGTACCAATTTTTAAATCGATATGTTCAAAAATGTCGAAAATAGAGTCGTTGAATCCAAAGGTGTTATAGTTAAAACGAGATAGGTAAATCAAAAGACTATTTTCAAGCGCCTCGTTTTTAAAAATAACATGAAAAAAATCGTTCATACTTACTAAGAATATTCATACTGGTGTACTCAACTTGTAAAACAAATTTGATGTTGATATTCCAAAAATTGAAGAAACTGGAATAGATTGAAATTAGTTCGTGGGTCCGGTACTCCTAAAATCGATAATCGAAATCGACTCCTAGATCGGGTTATTTTCAAGATAACAAGCTGAGACTCAGCATAAATGTTTAAAATATATATTTTAACTCCTATGTCAAGTTTCAATTCGATATATTAAAATTTGGCCAATTTATAATGAGCCAACGTTTCATATATGAATAAGATGTCCCCTTTTAGTGATTTCCCCCGCTGCAAAATACATACCTGCATTATCGAATTTTTTCCAGACAAACTATTCATTGCTCGGACGAAATAAATACATTTGACCTTTTTTGTTGAAAATACCTCCCATACACGGTGGTATTTTTTTTTTATCTTCATCCCAGCTCGAAATATTAAGGATAATCGAAAAAAAAAATGATAATTGATTTTTTTTTTCGACTTTGGGAAATCGATAGACTGGTAAACTTTTTTGTATGTTAATCTACATACTTAAAGGTACTTATAAAAAAAAAATCAGCCGTATTGCAAATTACTGGTAGTTGTAACCTATACCGACTGGGCTATACTAGTTGTAAGGTCTGTTAAATATTAAAACAATGATTTCTTATTTATTTGAAACCCTTATAAAATATTAATTAAAATGTGCATCATGCTTGCGCGTTAAAGATAATGTTTAATGGATTACATTTAAATTAAAGAGCGTAACTGTATCGATTTTACAAAGTACCTTTTTGAGGAATATCCAAAGCAAACATTGAATGTTTAAACCAATGAAAGCAATTAAAATATATTAAGTATTCTGTTTATTCCTGTTTGAGATAAACGCTAACCATCAAATAAAATAGGGTAAATAAAATAACAAAACTCTATGAAAACGAGTGAAGATAAAAATACAGGGTGGTTATAAATTATTGTACACATTTTAAGATTGAATAAATAAATAACCAATCGACTTAAAAACATGGGAATTGTTTTATTAAATTGCAAATTTAAAACAGTTTTATATACTGACTGAAAATTAATAATTGTACACATTACAATAATTATAAAAAGTAGTTATAAAAAGAAAGTAAAAATGTCACTTAAACTGTGGGTGTAAGGTATGATTCTTCTTAATGACTTGTGTTGTGACATAGTCAGCTGGTCAACAATGGATCTTTCCACACCAGCTGTTAATTACAGTTGACTAAACAAACACTAAACTAACCTCAGTATCAAAATGGCTAGTGTGCAAGAAAAAGCAAGGTGTGTTCTTTGGTTTAATGAAAGCAGATCTGTAATAACTGTTCAAAGAAGGTTTCGTTTAGAGTATGGCCGCAATCCTCCGAGTAACAATTCTATAAAACGCTGGTATAGGCAGTTTGAACAGACGGGAAGTGTCCAACATAGAAAAGGTGCTGGTAGACCTCCAGTTTCTGAAGGTATTGTTGATCAAGTAAGAGAATTGTTTACGAGGAGCCCTGGTAAGTCTACTCGGCGTGCAAGTTTGGAATTAGGATTACCTCGATCAACAGTCTTAAAAATTTTGCACAAACACCTTAAGCTCCATCCATACAAAATTCAGTTATTACATGAACTAAAACCAAACGATAAACCTCGACGCTACGATTTTGCTGTTAGATTACTTGACCTCGAAGAACAAACAATAAACATTGGAGAAAGCAATTTCTTGAAAAAAGTAATTTTTTCTGATGAAGCAACCTTTCATGTTTCTGGTAAGGTGAATAGACACAATTGTAGGATTTGGGGTACTGAAAATCCTCATAATGTTCGAGAACAAGAAAGAGACAGCCCTAAAATAAACGTTTGGTGTGCATTGGCTATAGATGAAGTGATAGGACCCTTTTTCTTCGCAGAACCGACAGTCACTAAAGAGGTATACCTCGACATGCATGAACTTTTTGCAATACCGCAAATTGAGCATAGACAACCAAATGTTTACTGGCAGCAAGATGGTGCCCCTCCACACTGGGGTAAGATAGTACGTGACTACCTAAATAACACGTTTCCTGGTCGTTGGATTGGACGGGATGGTCCAATTCCTTGGCCTCCACGTTCCCCAGACATTACACCCTTAGACTTTTTTTTGTGGGGCTATGTCAAGGACAGAGTCTTCGCCAAAAAAGTTCAAGATATTGAGGAACTCAAGAATAGAGTTCGAGAGGTTATTGGAAGCATAACTCCAGCAATGCTCAGAAACACATGGTGTGAGGTTGAATTTAAACTACAAACTTTGCGTGCAAACCTCGGAGAGCACGTGGAATTAGTTTAGTTTCCTTGTAAAAGTATGAGTAACAGTAATCTTTTTGTCCTTCATTGGTAATAAAACTGTTTTAAATTTGCTATTTAATAAAACAATTTCCATGTTTTTAAGTCGATTGGTTATTTATTTATTCAATCTTAAAATGTGTACAATCATTTATAACCACCCTGTATATCGTGTATACAATATTATGTATTATGCAACATAGACGCACATAATAATTGTTTTCAATTTTATTAAACATTGAAAAATGTGGAAATCGTTATTCCACTAATTTAACTTACCTGTCAAACAGCTATAATTAACAGAATTATTTTTTATGTCTACTGGTCTAGTGCACACTAGGCATGCATATATTAACTTAATGGACATAAATAATAGTTGGTAGTATATAGTTCCTATTACTATTATATATTGCTAACCCCTTTTACTTTCTCCACCCTATACAATACATAGTATATATAGAGAAAGTATTTTTTTCGTCCAAATTTTCGGTGGAATTATCTGTTTTGGTGCTCCCTGAACCCCCAAAATATGTTTAGTGGAATTATCTGTGTTGGTACTCCCTGAACCCAAAAATATTTTTAGTGGAATTATTTGTTTTGGTGGTCCCTGAACCCAAAAAAGTGTTTTATTGGTGATGTCTGTCCGTGTGTCTGTTAGGATGTGTACAGAGCTGGAGAACATACCAACGGTCCGATTTTGATGACATTTGGTATGTAGGTGTAGTTTTGGAATATCTCCATTCAATTTTTAATTTTTTCAAATTTTTGATTTTTAATGGGTTTTACCCCCCAAAAATGGTCAAAAAACGAGAAAAAAATAAATTTCTTAAAAACGGCTCTAACGGTGTTGATCAAATTTTGCTTACTTGTAGCCCTTAATGTACCCTCCTATATGCAAAAAAACCGCATCTTTCTACAAATTCTTGTTTAGGTAATAATAATAATAACTGATTTTAGGGGGTTTTGAGAAAAAAGGGAGTTGTTTTTTCAAAAAATTTCAAAACCTTTTTTCGTGCATCTATACAGGCCTAATTGATATGTTTGGTGCAAATTTGTTTGAAATCGATCAAATAGTTTAAATAAAAATAATATAATATTGATGAGTGTTACATGCAACTAATATTTTCCATGGTAACATTTTCCTACATTTGCAATTCTAAATAACCACCTCCTATGCTACTCTTGGGAAGGTATACATTTTCAACTGGGAGAAAGTATGTGGCAGTTATATGGTACCGTTTATTATAATTTTGTATGTCTACTGGTCTACTGCACACAATGCAGGCATATATTAACTTAATGAACATCAATAATAGTTGGTAGTATATAATTGTTATTAACCATTATGTACTGCGCCCCTTTTAAAATTTTGTACTTACTTCTACTATGAGTGATATCTTTAATAGAGGAAGTTATTAAAGAAAACGAAGAAAACGTTTACTTTTCAAATATTTTCGTGTAAGAACGTTCTTAATTGGAATTACAAATGAAAATTAAATGTTACTACTGCTCCACTTCTTTTGTTATTTACCTTTCATAGTGCAACACGCAAGAGAGAAATTGTACTGCTGGAATGTTGTGCCGGTATACCTGCGTCCTTACACAGAATTAAATTGTTAAACATAACTATGGAATTTGCGGTTGTTACTAAGCATTCTTGCCACTTAATACGTATAAAAACAAAAACGAATATTTATAAAACATAAATTAATCAGAATATTTCTACATATGTAAACTATTTTAAATTTCTATTACTTAGTCAACTAAATGTCTATTTATACTATGGAAGCATGGAATAATTTTACATAATATCAGAGTGTATGAGATAATATTTATTTATTAGCTTCGTACGTTTTTAAATGTATAATCACTACGTTAAAACTGCATAGTATAAAAACATATTTAACGCAAAACCAGTAAATATGGTAATATGAGTCCGCTTAATGTTTAAAAAGTATATTTCACATACAATTTCGAAACTAAAATATTTTACGTTATTTATTATGATTTATATATGTATTATAAAGACACTGCTGACCCGTACGGCGTTGCCCGTGGTGGTTGGTATTTTCAGTCTTTTTAACGTAATTGTATTCTTTTTAAGTGTTCAGTCAGTGAGTGGTTTTTGGCTTTTATATATATAGATCCTAAATAATAAAAGCACTATTGTCATAATAATAAAAGATCTGAAATTATGATTTTAGTAAATTTGATCCCCCCAAACCCCTCCTAAAATTTCTAAATTTTGTATACCCTTTCTTAGTGAGCACCTATGGCCCTGGAGGAAGCTACATAACAAATTTCATTCCAATCCGTTTGGTAGTTTTGAAGAAATCGTGATTTAATAACTTTGATCCCCCACAAACTCCCCCCCCCTACAATTTCGATTTTTTTTTAAAAACCTTTCTTAACAAGCGCCTATGGCCCTGAAGGAAGCTACATACCAAATTGCATTCCAATCCGTTCGGTAGTTTTGAAGAAATCGTTTTTTAGTATCTTTGATCCCCCCCTCTCTATAATTTCGAATTTTTTCAAACCCTTTCTTAGTGAGCACCTATGGGCCTAGAGGAAGCTACATACCAAATTTAATTTCAATCCGTTCATTAGTTTTTGAGAAATCGGGATGAGTGAGTGAGTGAGTGAGTGAGTGAGTGGTATTTCGCTTTTATATATATAGATACCTCTTACCTTTTAGAAGTCGTTATTACAATGGTAATTTTAAAAGTACATACTTTTTTAAAAAAGTTTCATATTTTGACATGATATAAAATGTAATAATTGCTCGAATAATAATATTTAAACAATTAACACAAGTTTGCAATTTATATAAGGATATTAATTAATTATATACTATTTTGTTAGTAAATGTTAAATGTAATGTAATAAATATACTTATGTATTTACATAACATTGATCATATTAGTACTGCGTACAGTAAAATACACATGCCTATAATGATGATGTTCCCTTAGGGTAAATTGTATCCGTCAACACTAACTAATTACTTTATAAGTAATTACACCTTTCTATATTGTATTTTCTTTGATATTATTTTATTTAACGTTCTTGCAAATACTTTTATATTTTTGCTAGTGATATTATGTCCTATAATTAGTTGTAAAAATGTTTTAGTTAAAAATAAATAAATAGAATTGCATACCTATGTACACTGATTTAACTAGGTAAAGTTGTATTTTTTTATAAATATTTATATTTATATCTTGTCGGTGGCTATAATAGTACTTACTTATTATGTACCACCAGACGTGTCCAATAATTCTAAAATAGGTGAATTTAAACAACGGGAAAATACGTTGTGAATGGTTAGGGACTATTTGAGTAGCATGTCAAGAGAATTAAAACACGTATCAGCTTGCCGTAACAATGCCAATATTGTGTGAGAGTACATCAACGTAGAGCGAATTGATTTATGTTGTGGAGCGTTGGACCAGGCAAGAGATGTGTCATTACAAATGAAAAATATTTTTATTAACAATGGTATTGGTAGAAGCCGCTTTGTAATTGTATTTGTATTTTGCTTGAATAATTACTTTGCCGTTGTCGGGTGTAGATATTGTTTCAATATACACTTGCCATGATGTTCTTAACCAACTAATTACAGATCACCTACTGCTGTGGGTCATTTATATATTAAGGATAGAGGATAACTAAACAACTGGGTCAAAAATTGATTGCATACAAATAAGGAATGCGGATATTCTCATCAAAGGTACCACTCGTTGGATGAGTAATTTAATACGTTTCGTGAAACGACAAGTAAACGGGCATTCTAATTATACGAACAATAACAAAGCAAAATGTGGCACGAGTAAAAATGTTTTGAATTGTAATACGGTATTGAACATAGTAAAACAAAGAATGCATTTCCGAGAAATGGTGGAACACGGATCCGAGCATAGCGAGGAATCGCGAGGCTCTGCTTGAAGCTATTTTGGTTGTATTGTAGTTAAGTAAGACAAAAGATTTGGGAAATTCCACGATTGTAAATGAATATCAAGGTGAAGAGCAGGGAATGACTGTTCAAGATGTTTTTAGTAGAATAGATCCATCGACTAGAGGTTTGACCGAGCGTGTAAAGTAAATATTGTATCACAAAAAGTAAAAGGGGCAGCCACGTTGTTTTTAAGCAATAACCCTGATCTACACATGGAAGACATATCACATAATTAAGTCATGGAAGAGTTTATAGATCGATTCCGAAGCAAATTTTGCTATCAATATCGTTAAACCAACCTACAGAAGTCTAAACAACGAAAAGAAGAGAGTTCCCAATTTGTTTAGGTCAGATGTAGAAGACTATACGCTTTAACTATTAGGAGAATCAAAGATCCTACAAAGCAACGTGTAGTTAATGAGGAATCTAAGAGGATACTTCTAGCACAATTTGTGTCAGGATTGATAGGTTAACAACGGACACAGTGTCAGTTTAGGATGCCTAAAAGCGTAGCTGAGGTGCTGAATATCGCGATTGCACTGTATGACGCAGGAAAATACGCTGAAGCGGCTAACGCACAAATAACGATGTTCAACACACATATTACAAGTTATAATTAATTGCCAAAAACAGGGGCAATAATTGATTACTGGTGAATAGTTAATGTATGTAACCACGCAAAAGTTATGCCAACGTAGATAGGCGACCAAGAGAACAAAACACAAGTAGCTAATGGGTTAGCGATTAATAGGAACGCTATCAGTAGACCGCAGGGAAATGATTTGCGAAGATTTGAAAATAGTTCCATGCAGAGGTATCAGAGCGAACAGAGAAACTCGTACAATACGTGGCAAGTTAAACATTACAAGGGTCACCAAAATGGACACATGGCAAACAAATGCAATGTAGAGAGTCATGAACGGTTCAAAAACGTTCGTTGGCTAACCAAAAACATATCCGTATTTTATTAGTCAATTCTGGAGGTAAAACTTAAATTTTGAAACGGGATAAGTAAACCTATAATTAGTGAACCTACCATGAATGCAACATGTATCACATGTAGATAATTAAATTTGTTCGGAACCAACAAGTATTTTTTGTAAGACGGAGTTTAGAGATTAAGATAATATTTCAAAATGAACCCGACTCCACTAAATCGCAGCACAGGTAAAATGGTGAATTGATCGTGGCGCAGAGCAAGCGATTCTCGACCTTTCCTCGCTTCGCCAGTCCCATATCTGGCAACAGCTGAAAAATTCTCACCCGCCTTAATTCGTGCTCCCTACTGTAGTCAGATTTTGCAAACAATGACGTTTACACTAAAACGAACCCTAAAGAAAGTGAAATCAAATATTCCGAAGCCGTGACGCTCGAATCAATGTCATAATCGTTAGTTGAGAGTGATCTGTTCATAACCAAGCTTAAATATGAGTTGTTGATGATAGAATCAGCGAGCGTACAAACGCATGGCTTACAGAAAGAGCGTTCGTTGTGTAGATTAAATAGGGCTAATGATGATTTAGCCAGATACAAAGTTAAAGTCCGGAACGAGCAAATTGTGAGATTTAAAAATTATTTGCGATAGTTGCAATTTTTCGTTTAGAGTTAGCTCTAATTTGGTTCAGTCATATATTAAAGAGATTTAAGTCAAAAGTAATGACTTACTGTGAGAATAAATTATGTGAAAGTTGCATATAATATTAAAAGTACTCAGTACGAGTACTGATACTGGTTGTAGAAGAAGCGATATAAAATGTGATAGTAAGGCATAAATGCAAAGGTGGTATGGGAAGTATTTAGTTCCTTAATTAACCATGGCAGGGTCGTGAAAACATAGGTCTGCCACTGCAGAACATGGTGGATAAGCGGAATGTTAGTATCAATGAAATAGGAAGAGACGGTCGAGAGTTAAATGCGTCATCGGTCGGAGTAGCTATCGGTCGAAACGGTAATTTTAGTAGAAATAATTACGCAAGTGTTAAGTGTGAACGAGTTGGAAACGAAAGTTTTAATGGTTATTTGAGGAAATGTAAACATTTTAGGATGTCTCGGATTGGGCATCATGTGTTGGACAGAAAACGTTAAATGAGTTACGATAGAGGTGTTCAAAAGGAACGTGATTACTCAAGAGAGTCACATTTACAGTATATATTACATACATATATATATACACATATTATATAGAGATAAGAGTAGATATATTACAAATGGGCAATCGTTTTTGACAAAAGAATTCAAATTAAACACAGTACAAATAATGATTTTTTTAGTGTAAAATATAATAATATAGACAAATAAATTATAAGGTTAAAGACAAATAATTTAGTTTTCTGAGATAACAACTAGAAATAGGTCGTAACAATAAATTGTCTGTCGGGAAATATTTTATATTCTCAGTTATAAAACCATTTTAATTTAAGTTCAGTATTTGTACTAAACTACTTAAATTAGATTGCTAGTTTTGCATATTTAAATAACGAGAAAACTGTAAACAATGTGTAGACCTTTTTATGGTAATAGGGATAAAAATGATAATTTTTCACACATTGGTTTTAAAGAAAACTGTAGTCATAATAAAGCTTGGTGCTCTCTTAAGATAACGAACCAAATATCATTGAGTCTATGTTTAATTATATCAATCAATCATTATACTGTACATTGTAGTTTGTTGTCTATTTTAAGTCCTATTTCACTTAGACTTCTTCGTCTACTCTCCTATCACCACACAAACACCCAACACAAAATAAGTGCTCTTATATACTTAGTTGTTTATGTTACATAGAGTGCTTCTCTTTTTTAGGATTTTTTGTATAAAAGTGTATTTTATTTTCGAATGTAAAGTTACATTTTTCATTACATTAAAATCTATTTAAATTTCTTTTTGTCTATTTAATTGTAATAAATGTCTTTATTAATATAAATCTGTAAACAGGGTAATTTGTGACAAAACTACTGCAGTTTAAAATAGCTATTTATAAATTGTAATATTAAATACAATTGAACTAGATCAAGACCGATTTATTATTATGTGATATTTTCCATGTAATAATAACTTAGAGTATACTTACCAAGTTTCTGTAACAGATTATTGATGAACAAATTCTAATTTACTTTCTAAATCAGAAAAATATACGATAGGGTGTTAGAGAATGTGCTATTTTTGTATAGGCACCAGAGGCAAGATGTGGATTTCTTAATAGTTTTATTTAGTCTCTTGAGATAACTATTTATTGGTAAACGAAACTTGTATACACATAAATACCTTAATTCCTTGTACTCTCAGCAGAAGAAGGAGGAATTAAGGTATTTATGTAAATATATCCAGTCCAGTAATGCAAAAAACTAAATAAATCATGAAACTTGTATAATTAACTTTATATAGTTGTAAGAAAGAATTCTATTGTTGTTCACCAATACGATAAGAAAATGAATACTTTAGATTGTTATAAAGTTAATTACAACTTTTGATAGAGACAATAATATTATTAGATACATTATTGTTTAATTATCATAAATAAATTTTAAGTTTAAAACTAATTTGTTTGGCCTAGTTAGTACAAACATATTGTGACAGATTTAGGACGTTTATTTTATATCGATGGAAAACTTTGTGAAGAGTAACATAACCTAGGACTATTAATTATACTAAAAGCATAATTGAGTAAAAACTATTTTGCAATTATTTTATTAGCTATCTTGCTAATACACAAAAAATTGTGTTGATTATTTGGCACAAAAATATCAACAATATATGAGGAGGTAACATGCAAACAGGCTTAAGTCACAATAATGTAAATTTTCAGTATGCTAAAAAACCTGTAGTTTTTTACAGGGTGATGATGAAAGGTTCTGGTTACGTTTATATCATAGAGTTATGTTTATTAAAAATTGAAAGAAATCACTTATTTGAGCTTGGGATATTAAAACATATTAAAAAATTAATTTTTTGCTACGGAACTAAGACGTTTTGCACGAACTTTGTGGAAATAAGCCGTTTTGCATGGAACGGTGTTAGATTTAAGCTGGTTTGCACGTAAAAAAACTGTTTCCAAATCAAAGTTTCGAACAAACCTTTTTTATTGTACAAAAAATTAGTACATCTAGTGGGTTTAAGTAGAACTCTAGGTTAGTTTAAGTTTCATCATATGTGAAGATCGCAGCGTTCGGCATTAAGGCAGTCGCACATTTCTTCATGTTCATCTCCATCTGCGGTAGGTTCATTAATCACCTGGTCGTACCATTCAAGTCGTGGATCAGAAGTTGTCCAATCGTCCCCGAACATTTTTTTCAAAAGCTTGTCTACATCTTTTTTCTTTTCTTTTGTCAAAGAGTGATGAAGTGGTAGTTTTCCTTTCTTTCTTAAAGACAAAAAACCTTCATCTCCGTCAAATCTAGTTCTTCAAACCTCTTACTAGCACAATCTTTTTGTAAGACTTTTCTGTTTGCTCTGTTTTTGCAGCTCTTCAGTTTCTTCAACTGTTCGGTAACGAATTTGAATCCTCTTCAATTCACTAATCGATTGTATGTCCTTGTAACATTTGCTCAGTTCCTTGGTATCGAGTAGTTCCTAATATTTTCCGAGTACCTTCACCTTGCCTATCTCACTGTAAATGTCATGGTGTTCCTCTTTAGTTAATATGATGGGTCTTTTGCGCAGTACTTTTTCTGCTCTTCCAAATACGCGATCGGCAGGCAGGAAGCCATGTCCGCGTACAGGGAAAAATAACAAAATCTTCTGGATAGTTGTAGTGTGTGTTTCCAAAAAATGAACAAGGGTTCTCAAGACAATGTTATTCTTGTTTTGTGATACGCAACCGTCACTAAACAACCTAAGTACCTAACATCCTTGAAAATCAGTCTCTGTTAGGTGGGTGAAGAGAGTCGATGATATTGCCACACTTCCTTTCCCAGCCTGCTCTTCGCTCCAGGTATAAAACAAGGGATTTTTTGTTTTCAGGTCAGTTACACATAAATTATAGAATCCAATTTGCCTAGCAAATACGCTTCTTGGATGGGGCTTTTTAGGAGCGGTTGAATTTGTTGAAGATCGAAGCAAAAGCTTATAGAATTGGGAATATCTGTTTTCATGTGTTCATAAAATGCCTTTGCTCTTCGGGAATGAACTCGTTTTTTAACCATTAACTGCGTCTTCTCAGCAGACTGTAATGGCGCACTTCTGATCTTCTCTTTGAGTAGGCAGCATGTACTGCAAGTATCAGATGCCGGAGACTTAAAACCGATATTGAATTCATTAACAAATATTCTCCTAAACATACTGCATTTCACTTCCAACTTATCTTCCCACTGATCATTGTACATTTTATTTAGTTTACTAATACTAAGTTCACTACTGAGATATAATCTCTTTGATTTTTTCCGGCTGTAATGTGACTCAGTACCTCTGAGCTTTGAAATGAACTCCCTTACACTTTGTTTTTTCAGGAAGTTTTTATTTCTTGTAGTATCACCTTCTCTTTTTTCCTCAACCGCTAATCCAAAATGTACTTTTTTGGCTATATTTTTTATTCTAGTCTCTCCAACACCAATTAAAGTGCGGAAAAACTTCAAACATACGGGAATCTTTACACCTGCCTGAGTTGCCAAAAAGTACTTTATAGAGTACTTGCGCTCACAACCAGGTTTTTTCTTTTCATTTTGTCCTATAGGCCTATGCCTATGTCTCTTTACTGAAGTGGGATGAATCAAGCTAGCAATAATGTTATCGTGTCTTTTCTTGTCTGGAATTTTGTTAAACTCTTGTTTAAAAGTCTTTATGTCATTAGGCCTAATTTTTACGCAAGTAAAACGTTTATTGTCATGTTTACATGGCTGAAAGACGAGAGCCCTTTTTGGAGCAGCATACCTGGCTAATTTTTCTCTTTTCCTCTTTCCTCCTGTAGTTTGTTTCTTTCGGCTTCCTACATTACCTTCACTAACACTCACACTTCCATCTGCACTATCCATTTTCAATAAAATAATCAAATATTCACTTTAAAATAATATTAAAACGTGACTACACCACGAACAAGGCTCAAAGAATCAACCATAACCTCAAATGAATAATGCCAGTTGTAAACAACTCAATTCAGTTACGTGACTCATAGAAGCTCTCTCATTGGTTGGTTGGAAACAAGATGGTTTGCATGAACAGTTGAAATGGAAACAAGCCGTTTTGCATTTAAATGTGATTTTCAACATGATTTTACAATTAGAAATAAATTTATTTGCATGGATTAGATGCCAGAAGTACATCTGGTTTTATCAGATGAATCCAATGGTGTATTTAACTCAATTTTTATTTTTTTTTTTAACTTAAGCCAGTTTGCATGTTACCTCCACATATATATATATATATATATATGATATATTTTAAACATAGTATACAATATTTGTTGATTGAAAATTATAAGTATATAAAATGCATTGCAAGATATTTGGAAAACTTTTAGAATTTCGTATTTGTCAAAAGGTACATTTTACCTTACACGAGTATTGCTAATGCACATTACCTAAACAAATTATATTTGTATTGCTTTAATTTTAACTAATTAAATTAACCTAGAGCGAAAGGAAATTGTGTAACTAATTTCCAATAAGAAAGTACATAATCAAATCAATTTTGAAATACATTGTTCTACTTCGAATGTTTTCAAACATAACTTACAGCCATAAAGGATACTGTAGAATCTCATATTTTCTACGTGGAAGGTAACAATATAAAATAACGTAATTTACAAATAATATATCTGAATTATGTGACGTTAGGAGGCAATATATTACAACGAACTGGGTCAACAATACATCTGGATTGTACAACAAAGTCATCAAACAAGGTTACTTTTACAAATAGGGACTGTATCGCATATTGTTAACAGAGTTTAATGTTGTGATTTATGGAATTATCTACATACAAAAATAAACATTTGTTAAACATTTTTGTATTACTTTTTGTTTGTTTTGTGCAATTGATTTTCGGTGCATTCACCATGTAAGATGTGTGAAAAGTCTTAATTTAGGGGCACCACCAGCAGACCCGGATTAACAGTTATTTATGCCCTAGGCCAAAGTTCTAAATTAACAACCCCTTCCGAGAGTCTGCAGGTGTGGATTTTCTTCTTTTTTCTTGCATATTTAACTGTAAACTCATGTTTTAGAACTTCTCTGTGGGATATTTGAGCCAATACTGTACTTGTAATTTGTAGTAAGCAGATATTGACTATTAACTAAAAAGAAAGCATGTTGAAAAATAAATCACACAATTAAATAATAAGTGGCCACACTTAATATAATTAAATAAACAACACTGTCATCACTGTATGTATTTACTATGTAATTTCTAATGACAATCAAAATATGTAGGACTACATAGTTTTAAAATTTCTTCTTTTTGGCTTTAGACCAGGCAAATTATTTAATTGTGCTAGTGAAATCCAATGGTTTTGTTTTTGTTACGTCCTTTCAATGATAAGAAGAGCTAGAGCTTTGAGTAACTACTGTGCTGTACTCACGAGTGTGGACCTAGATAGAACGCAACCCGCACGGCACAGTTCATCGGTTTTACCCTTCTTTTATTTTAAACGAATTTCTAAAAACATCGGTGTCCATCTCTTGTCTTGCAAACACTGAAGGAATTTCTCTGTATTCAAAATTAGTAAGAAGTGAGTTTAACCATATATTGAAGGATGTCACCGATGCAATCCGCTAGGATTTGAAAGTCTGCATTTCTGAGAAATCGGAGGGTTGATAGTAGTTTCGCAAAACATATTAGTGACATGGCTAGTACTGCCGTGGCCAACGGCACCAGTCTTAGCCCTCAGGTAGCGCTCGTGAGTACAGGATAGTAGTGGTAATACCACAGTAGTAACTATACTCGTTGTCATGCAATTAGGCGGGTCAGAGAAATAGCGGTATTGCCAGTTATGGAACTAGTCAAGCGATGGAAGGTCGGTTAAAAATGAAAAATGTAAAAACCCTTATATATACAGAGCTCGGCCTAGGAATAAGTAACATGCAAACAATCATGACAATCGGACATAGCGTTTGGCCGTAATCGCAGACGAAATGCCGTACGGTCAAGCTAAAACGTAGACCTCGCTTCGCTCGGGCAATAAATTTACATGACATATAAAGGTAAGTTTTTACAACACAAACACAAAATGTTTTAAGGTATTTGAAACTTTGTATATTAGAAGATACAATTTTCTTTGTAAACACTCCTGAAGGATAAATTTTGTGTAAACATTTTCTATTCAAAATGCATACACATACATTAATCTAATCGTATAGACAAATAGTAACTAACAAAACAGACATACAATGGCTGAGTGTCAATGTAAGGATTTACTGCAACAAGTTTTCTCTATATCTTTAATAAAAAATAAAAAAATTGGAAAACGATTGACCCTAAAGGCCATCTCTGTAACTTCCCGCTAAGTTTAATTACAAAAGTATGATGAAAGTTTGATAAACACTATATTTGGAAATTTTGAACAGCCATAACTTTTGAATGAATCAACCGATTTTTATGCGATTTGCGGCAATCGATGCAGTTTCTTAAGTCCATTGAAAGAATCAACAACAAACATTTTTGAGATGAAAAGTTTCGGAGAAATTGAGGAAAAACACTTTTTTTGATTTTTTTTCGTTCACGATATCTCACGAATGAATAAACCGATTTTTATGCGATTTGCGGCAATCGATGCATTTTTTCGAGTCCATTGAAAGAATCGACAACAAAAATTTTTCTGAAGAAAAATTTCGGAGAAATTGAGAAAAAAAAACACTTTTTTTATTTTCTTTCGTTCACAATATCTCACGAACGAATTAACCGATTTTGACCGGACTGGTAGCGATCGACGTCGCTTTTCAAGGTTAAAAGCTGATTAGATTTTGGAATTGATCGGTAAAGCCGTTATTCCAAAAAAACCTGATTTGAAAAAATTTATATCTTAGTTTTTTCGAAATTTCTCAGAACCTACCGGTCCGAATCAGTTGAAATTTTCAGGAAATCTAAGTTTGATGGAAATCTTTAGAACGCCATTTGGTAGGTTCCAATCGGTTAAGCCGTTCAAAAGTTATAAGCGGGTCACATACTTACATACACACACACACACACACACACCCACACACACACACACACACACCCACACACACCCACACATACAGACAGGGTGACACCCTCTCGGGAGTTGTCAGGGAAGATTCCTAGGACCTCGAGATCTGATGAATACTCGATTTTCGAAAAACGGGGTGAAACCAATAACTTCCCGATTTTAGAAAATTTTCAATTTTCTTAGCGGGAAGTTAATAAATATTCAAAAAAGTTCTATATAAAGGTAGAGCTTGACATCGTTTAGATTTAATACCAATGCCTCACACTACGGAAATTTCCCAAAACTTCACCTAAATACTACAAAAACGTGTTCCATAATTAATATATTATTAGTCTTAAACGTGTACTTTTGTTGAGCATTCTACAATAAATTACAAGTTTAGGAAAGTGTAAATATGAAATATATTAAAAAGAACGTACTTATTAAATTTTTTTGAACTTATATTTTTGATAATAATTTCTCATGTTTTTATGAAATAAACATTTTAACAAGTACTTCTCATATTATCTGTTAATATACATTTATTTTATCAACAGCAAACTACTTAACTTCTTACGATAGTCGGAAACTGTGTTTCTGTATTGTGCTGTTTTAAACCAAAATTATAGTTTATAATATTGGAACTATGACTATAAATTAGTATTTGAGATATTAACAATAACAGAAACAGTATTAGTAATTAATAAAATCAATTCAAATACTGATAATACAATACACCATTTTGAAAAGGTTTTCAGTAAATAATCAACTGAAGCAAAATGAGCAGGTTGCCCATCTAGATATGTGTTTCCTAAGGTCCAGGTGCTCTTTAAATTTAAGGGTCGTTTAATTTTAACAGCTAGGCTTGGATTGTAATATTTTTATCACTTGCTAAAATTTAAAAGGTTTTTTTTAACAAAGGAATATCAGTTATGTTTGTGTAAATTCATAATTGTAATTGACTTGGTCCTCAGATCCTTATTATTTATAATGCCATTTAGTTTCTTTTTCGCTAAAGTCTTGTTTAGTGTTGGCATTCAACCAAACATAATTTAGACATTGCTTTAGCTTTCCAAATGTCACAAATACAGTCAGTAAAAAGCTATAATAATATTTCAAAAATGTAACGCTACTCGTATTAAAAGTTCAACTTAAATATCAAACACAACTGTTTCATACAATTTCAATTCAAAAGTTCTATTAGGAAAAACAATTCCTGTTTCAAATGTTTGACCAATGCCATTGTAATAGAAAAATTGTATGCCATCTTATAGTGATATAAATTGTAGACAAAATTGTCACGTATTGTTTCAACTTTGGTTATTTTCGCATTTGTGTTTCTGAATATAGTTTTTTTTGTAAAAATAAAATGTATAAGTTATTTTCATGTTTGCATTTAATTATATTCAGTGATAATTAATTGTTGTATACAATTTAAATAATAAACTTCTTGTTCGTTTTACAATATACATTGTACGTGATTATAATAAAATTTATGCTTTTTATTTTATATTTGTTTGGCCAATTACTAAGAACGTAAAATAATACTTATGTGTAATGGTCTATAGTAGAAGTTTACTTAACTTTATATAATCAAAATAAATGTTGTCAGAATTAAAAAAGTAACTTTAAATGCTTGCAGGAAACACACTTTGTAAGTATTTCATGAACGTAAAGTTATGATTCTATTTATAAGAATACTTATAATGAATACTTAAACATTTAAGTATTCATTGATACTTGTAGGAGTAATGTTTTGTCGCTATTTATATATCCTTGTGTTTTAGTATTTAATGTAATACAATATAAACAATGTCGCATGTTAAAATATAAATAGTTATAGTTTTTAAGCAGCCACCATAATATTTATCAATTTAAGTTAATATAGTGCTTGCAATTTATTTGCACAGTGTATTATGACAAAATTCAAAACTTGTAAATCAAAATCCTTATTTAGCTGTTTAAATTTGTACAAACTGTATACAATTAACATATTTTATGTACAAAAAACTAACATAATCCCATTATAAACTAAACAATTATAACAGCTCTTTAAAAATAACACATTACCTTATAATAAAAAATGAATTACAGGCCTACTGTAGTATTATAGTGCATAAACATCATCCCTTCTAATTCTATAAACAAACTGGTTACAATCTAATATTTCTTATTGTATTGAAGCATAGTAGATAGAAACAATAAGACAATTTATAGATTTATAGAATCAATGCAGTAAGTCAAAAAGTGTATAAATAGTATTACAATTTAAATAAAACAGTTACAAGAAATCTCACGATATATGCATACAGTGTTGAATAAAGATATATAATCCAGTTTGAGGATTATAAAGCAAATCATAACAATTTGATTCATTGAAATAAGAATACATTGGTTTGTTTAAGGTTTTATTTAGTATAAATTATACTTGTTCTTGAAAAATATGTTATATTTCTAATAAATAAGGTTATAACAGTTTTACATTTTTTAACCTCTAACCACCAAGTTTGTTTACCTAAGTCGGACATTATTTTTCACTTAAAACTAACGATTGGAATAATATATTGCCATTAGTTACGAATGTGTAAATTTGAAGATTATTACTTACGAAATATAAAGCAAGCTTAAAAATAGTTTTAATAAATCTTACAAAACGATTTACTCATCAACTATTTAATATAATGTATCAATTCCAGTGTATTTACTTTAAACGGTTTTAGTGTTGATTATTGTAAAAGGTTTTATTAGTGTGCTTCTACAATAATTAAATTAAATAGACTCTGGAATATTGAAGAAATAGTTAACGTTAGCTAACTTGATACCTAACATGGGAAGAATCAAGTTAAGATGATATACTTTCTCTACCATTAATAAGGGATTGAAATTAAACCGATACTATTGAAATTTATAAATTGTTTTCCAACTTTTATTATTTAAGTTTGTATATAAAATATACCACGACAGTAATCAGTCGGTGTGCTGTTCTAAGAGCTGAGCGCATTTACCGTTAGTAAACTGAACATATAATTACAGTAAAAAATTTATAGCTGTTTAAATTTATAGCAAACAAATTATACGCAGTTAGGTTATTAAACAGATGCAATACACTTCTGATAGATGTAATAATTGGAAAACTACTAACAATCGCGATAGTTTAGGTAATATTTTATTATTGATGAAAGTAATATTATCGCTGATTTGTTTGTAATTTAACTTGCAGAGATCATTTTTTGATCTTAATGATGGCTAATATCCAAATACTAAATTACATTATTATAATGTATACTTGATTCCTTAGTTTATATAAAAAAAATGTCCTTCTCCTTAAATAAAATTTACTAGAGCTACTATTCAATTGACGACATAATTCACTGAAGAACCCGGAAACTAGAGCCACACAAATTCTCACAAGTGGCTAGAAAGACGTGACAGCAAACTGTCGTCCTCAATATTTGCAGTGTGCTAGAGTAAGCAAATACTCTGGGAATACTAAGGGCTACATTTCAACAGCGAAAAAGGTTAATTATAAATAATAAATACTAGAATATACATTTATTTTCACTACAGACAAATTTATAATAACGTTCTTAAAACTAAATAAAATAATGACAGATTGTATTGTTGAAATAGATGCTATCCTGTGTTCACAACTTTCTTGTTTCCTTAAAAATAACAAAAAGTTAGGAAGTAAACAAAATAAATAATAAACGGTATCAGGAAACTGACACATACTTTCTCCCTCATTATAGAAACTTAATAAAAAAATACTGTTACCAATTTATTGTGATTTTTTTATTTTTAACAGTCATTTTCCCATAAAAATCCATAAAATAATGGAAAAATTAACTTTTCTCAAAAACGGCTCGAACGATTTTGATTAAAATTTTACAGTTTATAGTACTTTAAGTCCCTAATAAACTTTAAAATTTTAATCGAAATCGTTAGAGGCGTTTTTGAGAAAAGTTAATTTTTCCGATATTTTATGGGTTTTTATGGAAAAATTACCCTTAAAAATAAAAAATTCACAAAAATGAAAAAAACGCCTGGAGATACCGTGGATTAGTACCTACATACCAAATTTCATCAAAATCGGACGACTGGTTTAGGCTCTAGGTCTGATAACATCCACACAGACACAGACACACAGACACACATACAGACACACACACAGACATCACTCCGAAAACCACTTTTTTAGGTTCAGGGGGACCCAAAACGGATATTTCCACCAGAAACTCAAACTCGAAAATTTTGACGAATACAATACTTTCTCCATATACTATGGTATAGGGGGAGAAAGTAAAAAAAATGTCAGTATACAGAAAATACGCATTTACATTTATATATTTAGTCTAGATTTAAAATACGGACGGCGCGAATAATTAAAATGTGAAGTTATTTCATGTATACTATGTAGTTAACATTATATATCTTCCTGAAATACATGTCATCTTGTTAGCAAAGCAAAAATTGACAATTATTAATCCTTAGGTCACTGTTAATTTATTAAACGTGTATGATTCGTGTTTGTAATGAATATTACGAGTAAAATCAGCTTCCTCCTAAATAAAAATTTTATTCAAAATAGTATTATTTTAGAGATCATTTGTATTTAATTTTATTTTGAATTATATCGTATAGAAAAATGTTTTGCTGATGGTATTATTTTCTTTATTATACGAACATTATGAAATAGAAACAAAACAATTGTATACATATTTGTTACAAATTTTACTTTTACGAAGTGGAAATTATATGTAATTAACGTAAAATATAAGATTTGTTATGTAATTCTATAGTTTACGAAATTATTATTAAATTTGTTATATTAAGTTAATTTATCCACAATAAAGGACGATATTGCTGGATTGATTATCAGTCAACGTAAGTGGTCCCAATGTTCTCAATTTTTTTTTGTAGTTGGAAGTACTTTAAAAAAATTTTCCTAAATGTTTCAGTAAATATGGTTTAAATAGTAACAGTAAAAACTAAAGTTTTTCTTATTGATACAAATCCAAATTATACAAAATAAATAAATAAAACATATAAACTACTTTTACGGAAATAAAAAAACATGTAACATACTTTGTTTTTGTAAATACGTTTAAAATAAATTATTGTTTTTGTCACAATGTATGCATATATAATACGTTTAAAATTAGGTACGTATTATAGTCATACCTATATGTACCTTATTATTAGCTTATAGTTGTTTATACACTACTATTAGAATTTTTCAATATACCTAATAAGTAAGTGTTTATTTTTATTTCCAAGTATATTTTCATAAAATAGGTATATAACAAAATTGTACTTCGTTTTTCCAACTTCAAGGAACAATTACGCCACATTTGAAGAAAATCGAGAAACGTGTTTGGTCTTAATGACGTAGCAACAGACAGACAAACAAAGTTAAGATATGTCAAATGGTCTTGAAACTTGACCTCGCTTACTCTCGATCAATTAACCTCGTTTTCTTGACCTAATTATCTTGCCAGTTTTCAAAATTTTAATAAACCATTAAAAACTAAGAGTGTATAAAAACCTTTTAAGAAAGGTTTGGTTTTCATATATCAAAATGTATATCAGAAACTACTGTCATTATTACTTATATTTGAGCTATATTGTGACTAAAAACATAACTCACAAAAATACTTTATATAGGATTTATTTTTCATTCTGTACAAACCTCAAAACACCAATACTTTACCGATATAAAATTACCTTCACTTAAAGCCTACACTTTAGTGTTAGATCGGTATTAATTTCTGTTTTAATTATTACACATAATTTCAAACTTATAAATAAGGAGCGTTTATAATGCATTTTATATGTTTTATACATTTTATTGAGTAATAACATACATTACACTATGTAAAGAAAAATTGTATTTTCTTACGTTTCTCTAGTCACCAGAAAAAAATTCAATAACCCTTCTGAAGTTCTAGAAACAATAAGACATGAACACATAACTATAACACATTCCTAACGCAAGTGTTCAAAAATTTGTTATGTATAAAATTAAATTCATTAAAAATATGATATCAAATACTACACTGTTTATGAATGTAACAGAAACTATGGAACAGGATATCTTCTATGTCAATCTAAAACAACGTTGTCATATTATAAATATGTTCAGTTAAACAAAGGTATCATAGAACATAGTAAATATTCAATTTAAATAGCCCATTAATATAAGTATAAATATGATTTTATTCTACACCTTTATGGCAGTTCAAATAAAAAGATTTTCCCTGAAACGAAGTCTACATACACCTTCTGCATTTACTAATGGCAATTATTTATAATTTATTTCAATTCTCATAGTAGATTCAATTACCACTTTTATTAAAGCAGAATAATAGGAACATTTACTTCATGAATACTGCTAATTTAGTTTTAATTATACATTTTATATAAACAGCTGGACAAAATTTCGTTGAGTATGCTCGACATATCTCTAACTTATTTTAAAATGCTTCCCACTTTTGTAATTAAACAATTCTTTATATTGTTGAAGATCTCTTTACAGATATAATTGTTAAGATAATAAAACAAATCTGGAGAAACAAATCGGTTTCCACATGGACATGATAGTAAAGAAATTCAACTTCCATAATAATTTGTAAATTTATCTGTAACTTTATAAACAACTGAAACAGAAGCATCTTGATTTAATTACTTCTTGAACATATAAAGGTTTTTTATTCTGACCAAAATCAATCTTGTACAGTCAAAGATAAATGTTTTAGTAGAAAGTGTTACTTTTGATCCAACTAAACGCTCATTTTTCTTTTATTTACATTTATTAAAATATATTTTCAAAAATATTATTTTTTAGATATCTTAATTACTGACTTTATATTTCTTTATCTTTTTAGACATAATATTACATTGACCACTTGGCATATATAATACAAAGCAGTACACCTGCATACATTAATTAGCATCAATTTTATATTAGGATTATAATGAAATTGCGACATAATTTAATATTATTTGTATAACTACACAAACGTATATTTTAATATTATATGCATATTATTTACAAACTAGTGAAATCACTTATTGACAATTAATTATTAAATTACATGTATATTATGAGTACATGGTCTTCTATAAAATTGATAATATTCATGAAATATAATTGGGCTAAGTTTTTAATTTTGTTGAATATTACCAGCAATTCCGTTTTATCTAGAACATGTAATGGCAAATTTCTTGGTCACAGTTCAAATGAATATTTAAATTGGGAATGTTCTGTTTAAACTTATCAGGTAAATTAAAAAAGATTGGCTTGGCTTCGAATAGTTTCGTCATTTGCAGGTTTGGATATTGTTTAGATTATTTTACCTATTTCTCTTCTTGGTTGAGATATAGGGTAAACTATGCTTCATCCATACATTTTTTAGACTTCAAAATAATTAACAAGAATGATTAATCGAAATTTGAATTAATCATAATATAAATTAACCATTACTTTATAAACCTTTTTTAATGAAACAGAAAATTGTGATGGTACAGTGTGTTATTATTTATGATATTCTTCTCAAAACCAAATAATTTGCTTAAAAAATCAACAATTATATCATAAAATTAATGTAACATTTGTGAAAAATTCAACATCTTCTAAAACTCATATTGTGTTGATACATATGTTTTGGTTTAAAGCTTTAAATATTTCAGGATAATATTAAATTTGTTTCTTCTGAGATGTTTTGGAGTTCCCTTAGGCAGTACCTTGTAGATCATACTTGTATCATGCATATTATTTCGCCACCGGAAAACATTTAAAAGTTTACAAGCAAAACTGTCACCCCCAGTCATATACCCTAAGGACGTGGTGGTTTCTTTTAACATACAATACAAAATATTGTATATCTTAGTATGTGTATTTATTTTTTAAATCATTTTGAAATAATAATGTAGAACAATAAGAAAATGTTTTGTGTATGTAATTAACATTTCGATAATAAAGTATAATCATTTTATTATAGTAGTATTGAAACACGAATTATTGTAAAATGAACAATTGTCGAGATAAATAAATGTACTGTGATTAGTGGCCTAACATTGATAGAAAAATCAAAACTAATCCAATCAAAACTATAAATAATTACTAACTCACGAAATATATTATGTGTTCGGATTACGAGTGCGACGAGATGCAATATCTTGATCCAAGAAGATGCAAGTGTAAATCTGGTGAAAAGGAATTTTTTCAGAAGTTGAAAAAATATAAAATGATGATGAAACCTATCCATGTAGTCGACCAATATGTAATATCACGCAGAGGACAACTATTAGGTTACCATTTAGACTGTTGACGGCATGAAACAATACTTGTGGGTACATAACGACAGAGGAGCATTAGCATGAATGTGAATACTGGCTTGTTCAATAATTTACATAAATTGCTTGGCAAGATTATTGCTCTTTTTCATGGAAAACTGCGGAAAGTAATCCAAGCAAACGAAGGAAAATTCAAACAGAAAATACCGATCAAATTTAATTGAAACAGCCTGTATATAATGAAAAGTGCTGAAAAAAGCTTAGCTGGTTAGAGTGTATGTAAGAAAAGAGAGACGTCGACTGTAAATACAGAACCTGGTATCTCTTTCCCAAAAATGTTTTAAAATATTTCGAGTCTAAGGTAGAAACTGAGCAAAGATTTAATATGACCGAAGATGGAAACGTAAAGTTTGATTTGTCCGAACCAGGAAGCCTAGTAGGAATTTACGGTATCAATTTTATTCAGACAAGGAAGTATTGAAAATCATGAAAATCAAGGAAGTATGGAAGCTAGTATCATAAAAATGATTTTAGTCCCAAAAGGTTAAACATGACCGAACTCACACCACACTGAAGCATTTTGTTTTAATCCAAGTAGACTAAACTTTTAGTGAAGTGCTGGGAGCTATTCGACAATCTGTACCACCGAATTATTCTAAAAAAGGAAACATTTAAAGTCCTCCTTAACTCGACTCTGATGTCAAAAACAGGAACTGCTTTCACAGTTTTTGGTAGGATATTTTAGGAAAAGTTCATACCATCTGGCGCAAAGAACAAAGTGGGACATTAAAAGAAAGGACCTGGAAAATCTGAAAACTTCGGAAGAGAGTAGTAAATAGGAATCATAGAAGTCACAGATACAAGTTTTGTATAAATAGTGGAAGCAATGGATATTATGGCTCTTATTTCTGATCGAATTACTATAATATAGTATGTATTTATACTTACATAAACTTTGTGTTAATCTAAAAATGAAGTACGTTATTATTTGAATTATTTATCTTTATGGTTTGTAAAATTGTACATAAAAGACAAAAACTATCATGAAGTCTCCGAAATCATGATGGATTGCCTTTCTTTCGACTTATTTGCACTAAGCTTCTCCCCTGACAGAATAATTTAAATTATTACAATAAATAAATAAACATTGTTCTGTTTAAATTAAATTTGGTATTAAAACCTAAGCTAATTGGTTAGCTGGCTGTTATAAATAATTAATTAAAAACAAAATCAGCCAATATGATCGGTTTGTTTATGTGTTACCATTTTCTATGTATTTTAAATATTACCAACCATAATCAAACACCTTTAATAATTATGTTACATGTAGAGATTTTGGATGTATTCTTCTAACAAATTTAAGGAACTATTAAGTAGACTTTGCTTATAATATAAACTATTTTGATATGCAATCAGATAAACAGAACGAATAAAGAATTTCGAAAAACACGAGACGAGGTAAAGTTTTAAAAGACAAATGCAATGGCTCAAGAATTACGAAGAAAGAGACAACACATTTCATAAGATGTTTTTCAACAAAGAAATCCATTTAGTACTTTTAAAATATATTAAAGTTTTAGTCAAGTCATTAAAAATTAAACGTGTCTAAATTGAAATTTTTTAAATTAAAAAAGTTACCATTGTTTGGTAAAAGAATAGACTCTCTAAGTCCGTCGAATCTAAGCTATTAAGATTATATGGGATACACTAAGGCTTAAATGAAAGTACGCCATTAGGGAGACGTAGACTGAATTTAACTAACTTGATGAATGTAGAGTGAAGTTTGACTGAGCTCTTTATGTAATTAAAGCATTGTGTTCACAGTTAGACTAATCACAAATATCTGAAAATCCGAATGCTATATCTCTTGACTTTGATCTGTGTCAATTAGTGTGGATATCTAACTTTCACTGTAAGGTCTTCTGACATTGTTCTTCCAATACTTTATTTCAATCTTTAATTGATATACTTTAATTTACGTAATACTGTTATTATACTGCAATTACTAAACATTCGTGACAGAACACTTTTATTTTATTTTTTAAAGTATTTTATTTAATAGTATTAGTTTGTTGAAAACAAACAACGTTATATTATGCTTAGGGCATAAGAACGAAAAGGTTTAAAAAAACAGAATTAATGAACTTTATTCTCGAGGAATAAACTTTAAAATGTAAAATAATCTACAGTATTTCCCGGGGAAGTTAGTTTAGTTTTACGTGTATTGTCTTTACAAACACTTATATATGTGGAAACGTCCAAATACGTTGTACAAATAATATAAACAAACCGTTATTTTAAACTCCTGTCTGAATATACAATATGTATACATATTCATACTTTGACATCACGAAAAAGAATACAAAACATGTTTTGTAATAATCATGGAACCGATTGTTTAAAGAAATTTTATAGAGAGTTTAATGTGAAACATTCTTTTGAACAGAGTGAATGATAAACTATTGTTCGTACTAACAATAGCCTACGTTACTTTTGCAAAACATATATGTTTTATAGATAATATTTAATCGATATGTACTTTCCTAATAATTAAATTGTTTGTCTTCTTCCTTATATATAATCAAGAGCAGTATAAATTTATTTTTGCAACGTACAAAGGGTGAATATTGAAATCAATATAACATCATTTTTGTGATATACAATACATTCTCAAAAAAAAAAAAAAAAAAAAAAAAATTGCAACTAAAAAACGTTGTCGCTGGAAATTTGGCAACCGATGCCGATTAGGAGAAATCATTGTAGCATTGGTGTTTCACACAGCTTTCGTCGTTTCCCCAAAAGATAGCGCCACTATCGTCCAATTTCCAGTGGAACAAAATATTGCATTGGATCGGAGTTCTTTTAGGTTATCCAAATACAATGGTGTTACTGGATGTAGTACATTATCGAGGTTTCAGATACCACCAGAACCCATCTTCAGGTGTCATCCTCAAGAGATCGTCAACACAAAAGTGTAATTGTAACAAAAAATAAAATAAATAAATACAAACAAGACATAAACACGTAACACTCTCTAATGCCTGGCATTATCGCGTAGTACCCGTACTTGGGCTGGACTAATGACATGGCTTCCCTCGCAATGACGTTTAATGCGTTATTATGTCTGGCTTTATAATAAACACAGTAATAATATTTATAATAAGTAAACAATTTGTTTGTTTCAATGTATTAAAGATAAATATTTTTCTAATGTTTACTTCTTACAATTCTAAAACAAATTGGCCTAATATACAGTTAGGTATCGTATTGCTATTTTTATATAAAATTTAAATTGATGTAACATCAATCGAAAGAGCTGAGTTGGCGGTGGAGTAGTTTTCAGTAAGTAAGAAACATTTTTTGAATCAATAACATAGTATCAGTGTGGGCGTTATACTTTCCCGAAAAAACAAATTATAAACTTTTACTTATAAATAATTGCATTCTTAGTATAAGAAAAACAATCATATTTCTTAATTTTATGAATAAGATCCTGGAGGTATGTAATAGGTACAGAAAGTATTTGTAAAGTTAGATAGCATTATTATTAATATCGATTGTACTAAATAAAATAGCTAAAACTTTTTGAAAAAACTAACAACTAATGAAACTATAGTGTATAAATTAATCTTATTAAAAACCTTATTGTTGTAAAAAATACTTTTTCACAAAACATAACAGGTTATCTCGAATTTTTTTTAAAAAATAATCCAGTGAAGCAAATTATCTATCCTGAGACCTCTCTACTTTGCATCCGTAAGCTCTAACCACTAAAATACAAAACACAAAGGATAATGCTACTGTTAGTTCGATAATTTAAAAAATTATTTAATTTGTTACAAGTTTGTTGCTATCTATGATATAAAAACATTGAAACTTACATATTTTAGTAAATACAATTTTATCAAAACGTTAATTTTTGCAGTTATATCCTTATCAAGATTTTTGAGCTTCTAAAAGGACTTAACAAAAATAGTTCTTTATTTTCAACAATTATATTTACAGCCTACTCAATTTCAAAGGGGTTAAGTCCATTTTTAAACCATATAAAAGAAAATTATTATTTTTAACGAATTTACTGCTTCTCGTTGATCAATTTACAAAAAAAATCACAAAAATACTTTCATTATATTAATAAACGATCCTGTATAAATTGTATTTTGTAACTATACGATTTTAATTAAAAAAATATAGTATTTTAGCGATGTCTACTTCTACCATAGGCTAAACATTGAAGGATAAGGAGCATGGAAATACAAAAATTGTCATGTTTCTTGTCTGTTGTTTTGGTTCAATATATATATATATATATATATATATATATATATATACAATCATTTTAAAAACACGAGTAATATGGCACTAAGATGGTTAAATATTTAAAAAGCTGCCATTTTGTAACGAAGAAAGCTTTAGAAGTGCAGTTTGCGGCATTTAATTCAGCAAGACTAGACATTTAAAATGATGTACATCTTGACCTATGCTTACATTTCAGATTTTCTTCTGACTACGTGATTTTTTTCCGACCGTCCCCCTTGGAGGTTCAGTGTTAACAAGTGCCTTGGTAAATAGACTTTTAGACCCTAAATCACTTACAAGCTCATAAAAGCATACAAATGTATTTTGTTTAGTATGCTGTAGTAGTATGAATACATCGTTATTTGTACTTTGTAAACTTTTTTGTTTGTTTTATGTTATGTAAATTTAATTAATTTAATTTTACTCTGTATGTCTGTTACGTGATTTAGTACAAATTTAATAGTTAAACACTTTATTACACATTACACCTACATATTCAAACAATTAAATATAACATACGTTCGGAGCAGAGTGGTCGATATGCTAAAGGTGCTAGTCAAACCTGATACAATTTTATTGGAACCTCCAACAAAGAATGCAAACCTTTGACATAACCTAAATTTAACCTGAAGCTTAAATAAGAAATGTTACGTTTAGCTAAATAACAGCATGCTGTTAGCAGATACCATCTCTGCCAACTAAACTAATCTTTGTGTACAGATAACTAGCAACTTTATTTTATTTTAATCAAAACTTCAGGTGAATTCGGAAGTTAAATTCCGTCAATAGGTTTATTAAAACGAGTTTCATAGTTTTAAATTTATTTGTAACAAAGAATGTAAAAGCTGCAACTATTATGGCTAACTAATATTTTAAATCTAAATTAAAAATAACAAATTGTCTTTTTTTTAAATTAATTATTATTTGGCCTTATTGAAATTTCTATTGAATCCATAAAATATATATCCAACTTAGAAAAGTACCACATTGCGTACAAAATGAATTTAATTGTACTCTTAATTGTTTCGATGCTATTTGTGACTTGACTATATATGTTTTAAATTAATTAAAATTTTAAAGTTTAAGAAAATAGCGTATACAAGCCATAATCGACATTCAGTACTTATTTCATACCAACCCTATTATTTCTGCAACTATGTCATTTTGTGTATTTAGTTTGTACTTGGCTAATAATACATTTTTAACAAATTAAAGCTGGTTTCAAGGTAAAGAATGGGAAACGCAGTACAGCCTTTTAAAAATATGTATATACTATAAATTGCCATAATCTTTTTTAAACATTAAATTTGTTGTATATTAACTGGCATATTTATAAAATAGGCAACGTGTTTAAGGCCTGCATACAACACAGCCTGTGGTTATTTCAAAAAGTACATAACAGTATTTAAAACATATTATACTTCCACTTATGAACGCAAATGTAATAATAGAAAATAATTTTGAGGAATCTATTTTTGAAAACATACTATAACAACGTGTGATTCACAATGTTTTTGCAAAAACCAAAAATTTCTCGTTAAATGTTTAACAAAATAAATGTTTACTAATAAATTACGATCGTCCCTACTCATACGACGAGTTTTAGGCAAAAACAGAAGATAGAAGAATTGCCATTAGGGGGCATATATACATGACCTTTCCTCATTTGTAAAATCGATTGCTTGTCTCGAATCAAATAAAAAAGTTAATATACTAGTGTGTATTACCTCGAACTGCATTAGAATGGGGAGATTATTTCCGTTCTACCCTCTTGACTGCCTCGTTGCGAGATAGTTGAGTACACTTTGCACGAGAACGCATAATGTTTACATTTTATTTCTTTTAGCTTTATTTCTTCTTTCTGCCTTGTACACTCACGCCTTGCTTACGTGTTATAATTTTAATAGTATGTCCGATATTACACTTACTAAAAAGAAATTGTCGGTTTAATTTATTGAGATCTATAGATCTTTCAATCCAGCGAACATGTGAAGAAAAATAAACAAACTATTATCTGGTTACTTATAATAACAATTTGTAGATGAATATACAACTAAATGATATTGCAAATGTATATCTCCACTTTTTAGGATATACATTTAATTAATCTGTAAGCTGTACTCTTAAAAGAAGAGTTATTACAAAACGAAATGTAAAATCTAAATACAGTACAAATTTGGAGTTCTATATAAGTTCTTTTAAATGTACACTTCCTTTTTATTTATTTTTTTTTCAAAAAAGAAAACTTGTTTTGTAGATCTTTATCAAGAAATCGAAGAACAGCAACTATTGTTTGTCGTATCTATTAATGACGTGTTGCTTGTTTGTAAACATGTCCTTCAACTATACATGTTAGTAGAATTCTGTTTGGAATTCTATTCCATTCTATCTATTGAACAGAGAATTTCTCACTGGCATTCACCGGCATTGAGCCATCTTCATTGATGTACAAGTTACAGCAATCAAACAATAACTTAAATTTAAACTCGGATTATTATTTGAAACGATTTAAGTTAAACATTCAACTTAAGGTGGGTTGTGTAAAGTTTCTTGTTTAGTTCGTTTAAGTATTGTTTTTTTATAATATAGCGAATACATAAGTATAATTAATGTATTCTTATAAGTATACCTATGTTTAGATGTTTCACATTACCAATAGCATGATAGCTGAAGTTTTAGTCTAGTATTTAAAGCATTATTTTAGTTGTTTTTTAAACATATTTTGACTCTACTGTTCACGTTTTCTCTATATAATTATATTATAAAACATTATTTTAGTTTAAAAACCCAACCATCTGTTAAACAAGTAAATGTTTAATAATAATAATAATGGATAACAAATATTTAGTAGTTAGAGGTAAATGTGTTACTAAACATGTTTTTTTTTAAATCTTTGCCAATTTGAATGATTGAGACTCAGAAACAACGCATTGTGCAAATAAACCAAACTCCAGTAACTAACGTATTAGAAAAAACGCATAAAATTGAATAGATTTTAGGTAAAGTTAGCATAATGCACATTAAGTTGCCACGTATCACAATAATATTGTAGAAGTTCTATATACAGTACTTTTGTGGATTAATTCAAATATATTGTATTTCTTTGCAAATTACTTTATTTAAAAATTCAACATAAAAGTAAAGATCAAGGATGTGGCAAATAAATTCAGCTGGATAATGTTTCTTTTGTCGCTCTATGTAAGGAAAGTCCCTCTACGTGTAGTGGTTAATACTGAAATCTATATTGACATTTTAATGTTGATTATCAACACTATTACTTGAACAAATTCCTATCGTGAAGAAGTTGCCACTTGCGTTTTCTTTAAACTCTTTAAGTCATTAGTGATATATCTTTTTGTACATTTAAACAGATACTTTTATAAAGATGATGATTATACTTAATCCTCACATCTGTATTCTACAACTTGTTATTTATACCCAATACTTTGAAAAATGACTGCCATACTTGCACTGAACAAGTAAACATTTACCAAATAAAGTCTGGCAATTGAAATGATTCGAGTTAGGTTATTAGATCATATAAGTATTTGAATTTCTTGGCATTTACAGATATTTGTATTGCATTATATTTTATTGTTATTTCTCAATTTAATATACTTTAGAAATTTTTTAAAATATCTCATTGTTGTAAGTGAATAAGAAAATGTTATCGTGTTTAAATTACATTATTTTAGTGGTACCTTCACTATTTTTTATTGAATCGATTTAGATTCAATTTATTGCTTTGGTTTAAAGAAGTACTTGTAGTTTAATCACATCTGTTGGTTACAGTAACGTAACTGTTGCATTTGTCAACTGTTTTAATCATATTTAACATTACGTGATTGAATATTGAATATAAAAAGTTCTAAATTAATAGAAGGCAAGTTAAATTGAACACAGAAAAAAGGTAAACTCAAATAGTTGTCATTACTAGAGTTTGAATCGTTGTATAAGCTTTTTTAATAATGTAAGAAATGTAAATTAAAATGTTTTAATTTCTTGTCTAACCAAAATTAATGTTATTGATTTTGGGAACAAACCAGAAACCCATTTTACTAATGCTTCTTAAAATTTTTAAACTTTAGGGAATTTAAGAAAGATTGTGGAGTACTATCTTGGTTTTTGTTTTAATATAAACGTCAAGCATAACTTACAAGAACTTTGTAAAAGTAAAATCTTATATACACAGATGACTAAATATTATATATTTGTCAGTATTTTCTCAAAGTTCTCTAAAAAGTTTATAAGATATTTTTGATCATGGAGTCTGTTGGAAGTAGTGAACATTTCCGTAAAATGTTTTGTCAGCCAATGGCTTGGAAATTATACATTTTTTCTAAATATTTTATCGTAAACGGTTCGAAGTATTTTCTCGATATTTAATATACAATTTTTTTTTAAACCAAGAAATCTTTTGAACTTAGTACGAATTTAAAAAAATATTATTCTGAAAGCTATCCGGATATTGCATAGTTATATATTTGTACATTGTTTTGCGTCTGTATTTAGTTTGCTTTTATATTATTATGTATTCATTAATTATTTATTTATTACTTGAAAAAAGATCATTTATTACATTTTTATTTTCCTCCTTTTCGAGTTATCTTTAAATATCACAAATAATAGCTAACTTAGAAAATAACAAGAATTATAAACTAACAACAACAGAACGCAAAAAAAAGAAAATATACAGTGAAAATTACTAATTATTTAAAGAAATAAAATACTTATCCTAGATAAAAACGCAATAGGGCCTATAAGGCTATCTGTCTAAATATACTGTATTCATTTTTCCAGTATCCAGGTCACTAATATATATAACAAAGTACAATACCTTTTATTTTCCGTCAGTAAACCTCTTTGTTTAAAACTTGTTTAAAGTCTTTGACGCGTTTCTAAATTTTATCTTATTATCAGAAATTCCCTCTATACATGTCAAAACGTTAAATACACATACACAAACACATAACACACAACACATTTTAAAAAACACAGTATGTAGATGAGCATCTTACGACTCCCGGATATCGACTATCGATAGATATCGGATATCGACTGGATAGAGGGACACTTTCTGAAAATGAGATAACATTTCGAAACTCGTCAAAGACGTTAAACAAGTATTAAACAAAGAGGTTCACTGACGGAAAATAAAAAGTATTGTTCTTTATTATACTAAATATATTGTTGGAATTTACCTATTTAGGCTATTTATTATTTCCTCTTATAAGCAGGTTTTTTTTTAATTATGTGTGTTGACGACTTTTTAAGAAACAATCCGTTCCTAATGAAAAATATAACATTTAAACATTGAATTATTATGAATACTAAACGTATTAGTACTAAACAATTATTTAATTCACCACTTATTTTACAACTTGCATGATAAATAGTTCAAATTTCCCGGAAATAATCATAACCAACTTAAGAAATCTTGCAGTTATTATGACAAGCGTGGTGTCTTGCAATAGACTGCGCTTTGATACTAGGCGGAGGACGTCAATGCCAAATTTTCGAAAAAAATGGGTTATAAAGCAGCCTTAGTAAAAGTTGGTTCAACTCCTCCAAGGTGAGACATGTGTGTAATACAGACACAGAACATTGAATAGAATAGAAGCAGCGCAAGGAAATATGATTTGAGTCGATTCCCGCTCTCTACCACCCACTCCTGCGCCCTCACTAAACACGTCCTTCTGCCGGTTTTAAGACATCCCTCACTGAAGCCGGTTTTCAATACGAGGACAAGACACGTACAAGGCATGTATAGGGCAAGTACCATACACTGTCGCCTCAGTTTTCACTACGCGTACAGGCTTCGTATAGCCTTCGTACTATTTCGTCGTGTAGAATCGTTAGTGCTTTTTCTGCATAAGTAGAATATTAAATATTTTATTATATTTTGTTTATATAATCATCTTGAATAGCTGTTATCATACATATTGATATTTATTGAATATGTAGGCTAAAATAAAATAGACTGTAACATTATAAAAAATAAGTCACCCTCTGTGCCATAACTAAAATAATTGTAAAATATGTTACAGAAAGGGAAATGTATTTCTGTAATACAGATATCAATAAAATAATATATTTTCTTTTGCCTTTATATTGTCGTAATCGCAATGCTGTAGATTGCACAAGCACTCCCTTTTTCTCTCTTTCTAACTAATTCAATTAGTAATTCACGGCTAATAAGGCAAACAAATTCATAACTCAACTAAAATGCACTAATGGAAAATCTATTTGTCAAAGCGGAAGAAAAGTTGGCTTTTTTGTATTCCTACTTTGCATAGAAAGAATTTTAGCCTTCTACAAAAAGTACGTAGAAAAAGAAAATTCCTTAAAATATTTTCCAACCTACAAAATCAGCCAGGATCACATTGAGCGCTTGTTTTCGTATATACGAAAACAACCCTAGTTGCAAGGACTATACTTTTACTTTTAAAGCCACACTAATTCACAAACAGCTACATGAAAAATATGTAACAAGCGGTAATGCCATTCCTTTAGACCGAATTAACATTTTGGGAATACATAAATCATCTTCTTGCCCAATGAAGGAAATTAAAGATACGTCTACTAGAAAGAGAATGTTGGACAGTGAAGGCGATGACGATGAACAACCAGATAAACTATGTTAACTTGTAAAATATAATTTTCTAATGTTTAATTTTTGTATTTATTAATTATATATATATTTCTTCAGATGTTATACCTAAAACTACCAATATATCAAGCTATTTTAATGTAATAAATTATGTGGCAAGTGACATTGTCGAATAGACATCAGGTAAGAATTAGGGGAACAGAATGACAATCATAGAACATTATTCATTGATCACAGCTTAATTTTAATACAAATGTTTTTTAACCATGTTTCAGGTTTCATTTAAAAAAAAACATAAACACCAACATTAAGAGCGAAGAATGCCTTGATGGAGTGCAGAAGAAAGTTGAAAGAAAAAAAAGAAAAAGGATTGTTATTGGTTAAGCTGAGAGGAGGGCTGTCACTTCCCGGAAAAGACCGAACTTCTATTTGCATATTGTGTGAGAAAATATTACGTTTGTTTTTTTATAAGATTGTTTTTGAAGGAGTGCGTGGGGAAAAGGTTTTCTTCTTCAACAGATCACTTTTTAGAACAAGAAGCTCAATGTCCATTACTTTTAAAAAGCATAAGGGCACATTATTTTAAAATAAGGATATTTCATCAAATAAATGAGATCAACGATCAAATGCACAAAAATAAAATAAGGTTGAGAAACAACAAATTAATTTTATTCCAAGGACAATAATTTTGTTGGCTATACTTAGATACCTAAATAAAACATGTAAACATAAATACAATTTCAAAAAGTTCTTTTTTATGAAACGTACCCTCCTACCGATTTTGTAATGTTAACTACTTATAAACATTCGTACAATGAAGTAAAACAAAATTAATAAAACAAAATTACGTTTTTAATATTTATTTCACTTAAACTGTCACACGGTGGACCATGGTTTAAATAAGTTATGTTCAACATTGTTACTGTTGAAACCATGGTTCACTATAAAATAAAGATAATATACAAATCTTAATAAATGTGTTTTATTTATTTTGTTCATCGTCCGAATATTAATACGTTACACAACATCGGTGCAGAATTCGTTAAAACAATTATTAATGTAATTGCATTAAAAAGGTCTACCTGGCAACGATTTGGGCTTAAGACCTTGTAAGCTTGATTTGCACAAAAAAAAAAAAAAAAAAAACATTCAACAAATCTCTTGAACAGTTCCAATTCATCAGAAAAAGTTAATTGAAAAAGCGCTTGTGAAGAAACCGAGAGGGCGGAATAGTGGGGGAACAGCTAGGAGGTTTGAATCACAACACTCCACCCCGCCCGGCCATTGGTGCTGGTTCTACTGTATTACATGTTGTGTGAATACAGACCTGCAAATCTAATAAAATAGCAATCATTATTTTGAAAGTGTCGAGCCCAAAATACTTGACGTAATCCATATTCATTCTACATAACATGTTGATTAAATAATATAACGTAAGTTAATACTTATTCAAAAATAGTGTAAGAGACTTAAATATTAATAAAAAAATAAATAGACTAAATACTAATTAATTAATAAATATAATTGACCGGTATTACTTCTATATGGCAGTTTTATTATTAACATTGTGGAATGTTGTTGTTTACTTTCCAAACTTTTATTTAACAGGCCAGTTACATAGTGATGTTTTTATAATTTGTATTAGGTATTACAACTGAGTTTAGTTACCTGAAGTTAATGTCAAAACTAAATGATTTACAGTGATAAAACTTAAAACCATGATAATTTATTAAACAAGTGAAAACACAGAAATGGATTTATCAAATACTATCCCCAACCATGCTAATTTCAAATATTCATGCATATGTATAAACAGTATGAGATAGTTAAATTTGTTTAAAGTTTATTAAACAAAACTTTGACTTATTTAAGTGGTTTAATTATTTTATAATTTTAGGAATATTTTCGCCGCTTATGATTCTATCAAAAGATTTTTATTTTACTTTGATTAAATATGCGATGCTTATACTTATTTTGTATCAGAACATTGGTAATCAATGCCAATTAAGCTATTGATAAGAGTTCCAAATTAAACGGCAAATAAGTTTGTGATAGTGTATGGCTGCAACGATGCAAAATAAATAAACGGTATCAGTTAACTGACACAAACTTTCTCCCAACTTACTGTAGTCAAAATAATATTGTTTTTAATCATTTTATTTACTACTTTTTAGAACAAAACAAAAAATAATATTCTACCTACGTCAATCGTATAAAAAAGTTATTGTCCCAGGCGGGATTCGATCGCGCGACCTTTGAATTACTGGCCGTCCTCGCTACCGTTGTGCTACCCCGTGCGGCCGTCGCCGTGATGCTAGATTGACAACATAAACTTGTTTATTTTTTAACATTTCCCCATAATTATGAAACGCCAAAGTTTTGATAATAGCGGGTGGTGTCATTTTGTTTGGCATCTTAAGCACTATAAATACTGAAAATTTGATCAAAATCGTTAGAGCCGTTTTTGAGAAATTTGCATTTTTGTCGTTTTTTATTGGTTTTTAGGGGTAAATTACCCTTAAAAATTAAAAATTCCAAAAAATGAAAAAAACGCCTGGAGATATTAGGGTTTAGTACCTACATACCAAATTTCATGAAAATCGGACCAATAGTGTCCCCTCTGGTCGTGTATACATACTGACACACTGACAGACAGACACCACGTTAAAAACACTTTTTTGGGTTCAGGGAGCACCAAAACAAAAAATTCCACTAAAAATATTTTTGGGTTCAGGGACCACCAACACAGATAATTGCACTAAACAATTTTTTGTGGTTCTGGGAGCACCAAAACAGATAATTCAACTGAAAATTCAAATTCGAACATTTTTACGAAAACAATACTTTCTCCATATACTACGTATAGGGTGGAAAAAGTAAAAAATAGCAGAATAATTTATTTATTATGTTCGTTTATTTAGTTCTTAAAAAAAGTGTTATTTAAACTTCGCGGCATCTATATTTTTAAATCATGAATTTCAAGTCGCCTATGCAATCTGTTGAGGTAATTTGTAAACCAACCGACTAGCATTTTATTTCCGACTTCATGCATTTCAAGATTATGGTAAAGCCTAAAACTCTTGTTGTCCCATACGATTCTACAACAAAAGCAGGACTGAAAATTTATTTTTGAAATGTCAATTCAATATCAAGATAAGTTCAGTAACCTTGTGTAAACTCAGTAATTTGTAATTCCTTTATTCGTCAAGCTTAAATGCTTTCACTGTCAAAATACCTTCCCTTCGTAAAATTTATAGTCAGCCTACAGCTTAAACCTACTGCAATATTAAACCAGGTATTGCAAAGGATTAAAATCGTTAGAAGCCAGAATTCATGTTATAAGCAGAATAGTCGAATTTAACTGGGCAGGGTCATATTCACGGACCACGTTTGTCCAAAGTAACAAAATAATATTTAGTAAAATATAATAAAAACAATAATTGGTTTCAGATTTTCTTAAAATTGTATAACACTGTTATAATAAAACTAGGGGAGACCCCTGCGTGCTCCGCACGCCAACCCCCAATGGAACCTTCTAAAAACAAATGTTATGTTTTATTTATAATAAAGTTATATGATTAATAATAATAACCTCAAAATTAATATAATAAATAATGATAAATATTCAAATCAAATTATTTCTTATATTTCATAACAGCAGATATAATAATAATTAAAAGGACCAGCAAGGCTCAGGTCTACACTTTAAAACCCTAACCTAAAATCTAGAAATACAAAAATAATTGCTTCAAATTTTGAAATCAGCTGTTAATGGAAATATTGGAACAGACAGCTATATTATCTGTTATTTTATTCAGTTGTTTGCTATGGTAATAAATATAAATACATGTGTTGGCTTATCATTCTAGGCCTAACCTAAGAATTTTTTCCGACTAAATTTACAAATATTGAAATAAAAAAAGGTTTTTATCAAAATGAATTATAGCCTATGTTACTCAGGTAAAGTGTAGCTTTTTTATCAGTTAAACTATTTTTTCAATCGGTTCAGTAGTGCCAGAGACTATTCCCTCCATACAAACAAACTTTCTTTACCTCTTTATGATATTAGTATAAATGTATGAAGAGTTAATAGGACAGCCATACAACCTTCCAAAAATCACACTTATACTGTAAGGTTTCTCTATGTGTGTGTCAACTTGTATCATTTATAGGTTAATAAGTAGCAGATTTTATTTAAAAATATAATTTACTTTAACTGTCATATTATTTTGCAGAACAGCTGTTTTATGTTTTTAATTTATTTATTTAATACCAAATGTTTTAATGTAAACTGCAGAACAGCTGTTTTAGTTTTTAATTTATTTATTTAATACCAAATATTTTAATGTAAACTGCAGAACAGCTGTTGTATGTTTTTAAATTCTCATGTATTTCTTATGGGGATTCTTCTTTTTTCAAAGATCTCAAAAACCCCTTAGTTTTTAATTTTAGAAAAAACTTCTATTTTTCCCTCGTTCCTTAAATCGATACCTTTAATTTGACCCCTCTCCCATCATCCTCCGATTTACCAAATTCCCACAATTTTGGATCTAAAATTTTGCTTACAGAATTATATATAAGGATTGGTAATAAGTTATAGGAAGAAATAATGTCTTGTAAATACGTGCAAAAAAACAAAGGAATTACAATTTACAGAGATAATTGTAAGGGGAAAATCAACAAATATGTGAAATGTAAAACACTAGAATCATTATAATAAACAGTAAGTAGATAATATATTATGCTAAATTAATAATAATCAATAAATACATATTAATAAATTTTAGAAGAAAAAAATAATAATTTCAAGCAGAATATTTAAAGTAACATGGCAAATTGGTATTGGAAATTATGAAGATGAGGATATAAAATGGCGCCAAGATTATCAATTTCTTGAAAATCTAAATAATTGTCATAAGGATATTGTGATATAACAAGTAAAATTATGTAACACTCAAGAAATATAATATATATATAATAATAAGTGTAATACCATGAGGATAATTTATGGGGTGGTGTATTGATAGAAAATTTACAGTGTGCAGGAAATAATTTTGAAATATAATACTAACCAAGCAAAATTAATTAAAAGAGAATGACAGTAGGTGAAAGTTGAATAACTATAGCACCAAATAACTGAAACTAACATTAGCGTTTGTGTGAAGCATGTGAAACAAAGCCAAGAAACTGAGACATCAATAATTAAAATTGGATTAGAAAATACAAAGATACAGAAATTGTTCGAAATATTTAACTAAAATCATTAGAAAAGGTTCGGTAAACTTATGAAAGGCCTAGATTTTAAAGTACAAAACTAGGAGTGGTGGTAATGACGTCAGGGTTGATATAAAGTTAAAATAAGACAAAATTAAATAGAAGGCCTATACTATTCAATGAAAAAACTTAAATCAATGGCAATAATTATCAATTAAACTAAAGTCACAGGAGGAAAAAGATGTATGAAATTAAACAAAAAAGACGATGCTTATAAAATAAATAAATAAGACAAAAAAGAATGACAAATTAAACGCATAAAGTAGATAGGTTGGCCAGACTGAAGGCAACCATTTTAAATATAGCCTTTATATATATTTTGAACTTAAAATTAAATTTTATTGCAATCAATATATTTAGCACCAGGGGAGACCACTGCGTGCTCCGCACTCCAACCCCCAATAGAATCTTCTAAAAATATGTTTTTTTTATAATAAAGGTGTAGGATTAATAATAACCTCAAAACTAAGATGGCAAATAATGTTAAATGTTCAAATTAAATTATGTCTTATATTTTATAACATCAGTTATAGTAATGGTTAAAATAACCAGCAAGGCTTACGTCTACGCTTTAAAACCCTAACCTATAAGGTGAAAAAACAAAAATAATTGCTTCAAATTTTGAAATCAGCTGTTAATGGAAATATTGGAACAAACAGCTATAGGCCCTATTATCAGTTATTTTATTCAATTGGTTGCTATGGTAATAAATGTAAATACATATGTTGGTTTACCATTCTATGCCTAACCTAAGACTTTTTTCGGACTAAATTTACAAATATTGAATTAAAAAAGGTTTTTATCGAAATGAATTATAGCCTATGTTACTCAGGGATAGTGTAGCCTTTTATGAGTAAAACTATTTTTTCAACCGTTCAGTAGTGCAAGAGATTACCCTCCACATAAACAACAAAAAAAACTTTACATCTTTATAATATTAGTATAGATAACAATCCACAGGCTTTTGAAATATAAAATAAATAACGTTCAGATCTAGAGAGATAGTGAGACGTCTTAAGGAGAGTTCTAAACACCATGATGCAGCAACGAAGCCGATAATTTTAAACCGTGTCATGTTAATTAGATACAACAAGCAATCTAATAGTAATCCGTAAAAATCTCAATTCAACTCTTACTGCAGCACGATATCTATTTCAATCAACGAGAAATAACTTCAGACCTAATCAACTTTAATATAGCACCTTTTTCGAAATTCGAGCAATATTCAAGAACAGGACAGCCGATTTCGAAACTACGACATCTCCAACATTAGTGTGCATCGCACCCTAGAACATCCGAGATCATTAATTTCAACTTTAATCAAAGGTACCCAGTGTTCATTAGTTTAAAGATACATATTACATTTTTTTATTGCAATACGTTTCGAAAAGTTATTTAGATTAAATTCAGTAAATTCATAAATATTCACTTTGGTTTCTCTTTTAGTAAAATCATGAGTAACGTCATATTGTGCACAATAATCCTATTGCTTTAAATGAGCAATTCTTGTATCTACCTTTGTATCTTTGTATCTGTCGCGGATCTCGAAAACGGCTCTAACGAATTCAAAGACATTTTGTATTTAGGTGTAGTTGTATTATTTCGTGTAAAAACGCAATTTTTTTTTTAAATCTAATTTAAAAGTCGAAAAATTTTAACATAGGGTCTTATGGATTGCCATGTTGGTTACAAACAAAACAACGAAATATTAAATAAAGTGATCAAAACAGCTGTTTATAAACAAGCCAATTTATAATGTTTTAGAACGTTGGAAATAGAGTGGAATAGAACTGAGATTGAGTACTATCCAAAATCACCTGTTCATTGGATAGTTGTTAATTACTGTTAAAAAACAAGCTAACTTATACCGTTTTAGCACGTTGGAATTAGAATAAATTGGGCCTGATTTAACAATTTATTTTGTCAAAAAAGAAGGTAAACTTGGCAAAGATTGATAAATTCTAATAGTAAATTTTTAGGCCTGGCTCATTTCTGAAACATAGTATTGAGGTTAGTGCAATAATCTTTACTATATTTAGGCCTGGTTTCAAAACTTTAGTTGACAGAACATAATTGAAGTAGGACTAAAATCGTAATGAAAACCTCTCACGTTTCTAAAGCATGTATTTGAGGTTATAATTAATCTTGCAATTACTGTTAATATATTTAAGCCTGGTTTCATAATTTTAGTTGACAGAAGATTAACGAGATTCTCTAGCGAATTTTCCAACTGTGAGCGAAGCGTCCAGGGGCAGATCCATTAGTTAAAAAATAATTGGGATAAATTATATGTTGTATTTTTTACAATTTTAGGTATTTTATTTTGTATATTGTAAAAAAAGGCAGTAAATACAATTTGTATTATTTTTATAAAAATCATTAATATAAAAAACATAACCTCTAACTCAATTACATTACTATAGCAAATTTTCTATAAATATTCTCCAGTTGTGGTAAATTTTAACTGTAGAAGTGCTCTTCGTATATGGATATTAATAAATATATTTTTTAGGATAATAGGTGAGAGTAATACACACAACGAAAATCGAAGCTAATCAAAAGTAATTTATTTTTACAAATTTGAAAACTCTAGTCGAGGGTGGAGCTAAGCAGGAACGTTTGAGTATGAACATTCATTGATTTATCAAAATGTTCCACGCTTTTCAAATGTCATTGAGAATCCTATGTATAATGCGTTACCGGTAATGAATTAAGATTGGCATAACTATGTTCAGTCCAACTCTATTCTACAAGTTCCATGAATATATTACACTTAACCAAACCTAAATGTAAACAAATTTTTAACTCTTTTATACTTTTGTAAAGTTTCATAATGCTTTTCAGTGGTAATAATGATAATGGTTTAAAAATTTTACGTAAAGACAAGTAAATAAAAAAATATTTTTCTTAACATGAACACAAGACAATGGTGCTTATTACCTTTGTACATTAAATTGCTTGAAATCAAAAGATGATTAGATATACTCTGAAAGGTTATGTGTTTAAAAGATCATAATAAAAAAGTTTATGCGTTTATAAGTACCTACTTGCATTTCAATTTCAAAGCATAATTTCAATATTCATTATGTAAGAAAGTATTAAGTAAGTTTTTATTTTTTCTTAACAGATTTAGTCTAGTTAAAAAAAAACAGGCTTAATTCTTTTAGTTCAGATTTTACCAACAAATTCATCTACAGATTAAAGCTAAATTTTCTAAACTCAATACACTATTATCAACAACCAACTTAATTATGTATTTTGTTATTGAAACTCGGCATAGTTCATATTTAATTTTATTGTTTAATTAATTGTCATTTGCTTTAAAGAAAGTAATATCAATACTATGGTAATTTATGATCTTAAAAGATCAAAAGGATTCAAACAAAACTGAATAAACTAGGATTATTAGATGTGGCGTTTCATGCATTGTTTGGCTCATAGTCAATAAGGCACGAAATCTGAGAAATTTATTTATTTTTCAAAACATACATTGTTTATTTTATAATAACAATAATTTTTAATTAATGAATGCCTTATTTTTCTTAGCTTTTGAAATGCTATTTAAATTTAGATCTCTTTAATCTTAATATAATCATAATATAAGTATAAAAACAAACATAACTATAAAACGTATTAACTGTTTATAAAAACATCTATAAATTTACACGTCATACATTTCTGTTCCATATAATATGTCTTTTGAATATTTATATTAATTTTTTTTTAATGTAGCCTTTTATAAATAATTGCTAAGTATTCACTATGTATATAAGTATATCCTGTAAGTATAAATTTAATTTTCGTTGGACAATTTTGAAAAGCTGGTAAATATTCGCATTATTTTATTTTGTCTATGTATATGTGCAATTACATTCTAAATCAATGATATATTATCGTGTTAATAGATTCTCACATGAATTTTTCGTATCCGATAAATACAAATGTAAACTTGTATCTTAACCTTGACTTTATAAAACTGCGTACTGAATTGTACGTGAAAAGAAGTTGGGAATGCTCCATACTTTAATTTTTGTATTCTGCTTCGCTATTCACTTGATTTAACTTGTTGCTCGGAAATAATAATTGAAATTCTTTGTTGTTAATACAAAGCTGTATAATTCATAACTAACCTACCAGAGCTAACATAAGTCAGTGGTATTTAGGCAACTGGTTTCAAATGCATTCTAATCTCGTTTTATTAAACAAACTGTCTTTCATGATTTAAATTCAATCAAATCCGAAGAAATAGTCACCTTAATACTTACCAATGTTTGTATTTGGTTTTACTTCGCACAACATTTTCATATTCTAAATTTAAATTAATCTGTTGGTTAGTGGGTTTTCGCTTTAGCTCCATACCCCAAATTAATGAGTTTTTTTATGTAAATTGTTTTAGATAATTAGTTTTTTATTCAGCTTACTATATAAAAATATGATTAAGAGCTAAAAAATTTAGTAATAATTATTTATAATCTCAAAATTACAAATTTTGTCCCTTAAAGCTGCCTAACCTAAAATAACCGCTAAAACATATACTTATTCCTTTTATAAAAAATATTTTACTCTAATTCTGTATTAATTATCATTTTTTTATTATACTGAGCATTACAAAAATAAATTAAACTAGAACTAAAACAATTAAAGCATTCTATCAGAATTAACTAAAATAGATGTTTTATATTACAGACCACCAGATATGTTTCATTTTATATATCAACAGATCGCAGAATACAACTAATCAAAAACTAGCCCAGTTGCAGAAGTTGTGGTTTTCCTATCTAAATATAAGTATCAAACCGCATACATTGCGTTGTTACTTTTATTTGTGCATGGATGGCTGCCGTAGCACATGCGGCATTACTAACCAACAGGTTGAAAGCAACAACTTACGTCCCCAGAAAAATTTATTGATTACCTTGGAAAAAAATAATCAAATGGCTTATTAATCCAAAAGCTGTTAGTTAAATGTTATAAAGGTGGAAACATTAATTAAAAAGGGTTACAGTTTCACATAATTCTGCTTCTACAGTTTATAAAAGTGAGTTTCCTAAAAAACACTTAAATATTTCTAAACATATTTTGTTAAATCTTGGGAATAAAGCTTAATCTAAAAGTGCGTTATATTTAAGTAGTGTATTAGCTAGAATACACCGTATAATATATATTCAGACAAGTTTACAGTTCGTTACATAATTATTTGATATTTTTATATTGATTTTAAACAGTAACATTTGTATTAAACAATACATTTTTTTGAAAGATGACCATTTATAATTTAGACTAAAATGTAATGTTTTTAACTTTCTATAATTTTGTTATACTATATTTAATAAATTTTAAATAAACCATAATTGTATACAGTTAAATCTAGTTTGATCTCAATAAACACCAATTAAAAAGAATCAAACAATGATTATTACACTTGAATAAATATAATAGTTTTTTACTGCTGCCTTGTTGAATGATTGAAATATTATTTAAAATATAAATTACTACAAATTACCACGAAAATGTAACGTATGTTTCCATTTATATATTTTTGAAAAACAAATAATAAAAATATAAATTTTTCATCAAAGTTTAAAAAAAGTTAATGTATCGGTTACGTTTGTATATATGGTTCTATATATTATTTATGTACTATATAATTTGTATAACCACAACTAACGACTTGTGGTAAGATTAAAAATTAAAAGCGATTATTTTGCTTAGAAGACAACGTGCTGAGCAATGTTTTGCTTTACACTGTGACGAAGTATACTGTGTTTGTACTTCTTCTACAAACCACAAACATTGTGCAATTTTAAACTTAGCAATATGAACAGTTCATGCATTGAACAGTAATCACTTATAAAGTGTTATTGTTTTTGGTTTATGTCTCATTCTTTCAAAAGAAGGCTAAATTACACCAGTTTTACAGTTTTTTGTCTTCATTGTTTTTTTTTTTATATTTTAAAAGGACGATAATCTATTGGAGGTTGTAAATAATACAGTGACGTCTTCTTTAGACAGTTCAAGTTTTAACGTATGGCTCAAGGCCGAAAACTGTGGAAACTTAAGTCTGATTTTATTTTTAATGGTTGTTTTATTTTTATTATTTAAGTGTTTTTTAACGAGTTTGTCAACGACAATTGTGGTTTATTAAATGCTGCAAATATTGAGCTACCAGAACATACAGACTTGAAGAATGTTTCATTGACTAACTGGGTAATAGTTTACTAAATAATTATACTGTTAAAACTAGAGTCAACGAATGCTAACGGATCGTTCTCATTAACAGAGATCTTCAACTAAAATGCTAAAATACCTTTCTCTAGCAAAACTGCTAAATAAGTATAGGTAAGTTAAATGAGTTATAATTTTAAATAGAACTAATGAGCCATTTATAACATTGATTTTTGATTGAAACACACCATTTCAATACCAAATTAAATAGTTCTATATATACTCGAAGGATAAATTATATATAGGTGTTTACTGTTAATTACAAAAATCAAAAAAATTAATTAGCAAATTATTTGAAGTGACAGGAACAAACATGGTGGTATGTAGAGCTTGTGGTTTGCAATGTCAGCTCACTTAATGTCACTTGCAGATAGTAAAACTAATTGTGATACTGCCAAGTTAGGCGACTTTACAAACTGCAATCTGTGTTGAATGTTATCATTATGTTTTGTAAAATGACAGATATAACAACAATTCCATGCTGTATTTATTTACTATACTAAATAAATATTTTCTTTGCGTTTGGCATTATTGTATCTTAAAACTCATATTTGATGTATTGTATATGTATTAAAAAGAAATAAATAGCGTGTCGATGTTATTTATTCTCTTGTATAATTTCATGTATACGAAGAAAGTAAAACAAAGACAAAATATAAAGTTATAGAATAATTTGTTAAATATTTTAATACGATTACCATATTTTATCCACTTAGTAATACTCATATTGCAACTTATGATATTATAAGGTAAGATAACATTGAAAAAATATAATATGTGCAGTCAATATGATTATTTTAAGACAATAAAATAATGTGAAATAACAATTAAAATTACTATTAAGTTTTGCATGTTAAATAACTCAAAAACTTTAAAAATTTGAAGATATTTATGATGCGGTTTAAAATGTAATTGATAAATATTATATTTTGTTATTTCGTAGTTAGCAAAAATAAAATACACCGATCATTATTGGCTACATATTGCCCCGCCCAACCAATATACTGATTATACTTTTAAAAAAAGTCTCCACAAACTGCCTGCTCTATAGTAGTCTAATTATAATACACTAATTATAATAGACCAAGGACAAATTCATAGCTATTTTTAAAACTAAGAAACATAAAATATGACAGTAGCCTGTAGTTATTTTGACTCGGTACGGGCGCCATAATTGATACTGTGGAATTTATTGCCTTCTATTACTTCTATATGGCTGTGTTGTTATTAACGAAATGTTGTTTACTTAGATTGTTTTCCAAATTAATATTTACTCTGCCGTAACATAGTCATATATATATATATATTTAAGCCAAATCCACTGACACGCTGATCACGATTTCTCAAAAACTGCTAAACGGATCGGAACGAAATTTGGTATGTAACTTCCTCTAGGGCCATAGGTGCTCACTAAGAAATGTTTTTAAATAAATTGAAATTTTAAGGAGGTTTGGGGGGGTCAAAGTTACTAAATCATGATTTCTCTCAAACTACTGAACGGATTGGAATGAAATTTGGTATGTAACTTCCTCTAGGGCCGTAGGTGCTGATACGAAAGGGTTTTAAAAAAATTTAATTTTTGGGGGGATTTGGGGGGTAAGAGTTGCTAAATCAAGATTTCTCCAAAACCACCAAATGGATTAGAACGAAATTTGGTATGTAGCTTCTTCTAGGGAAACAGGTGATCTCTAAGAAAGGTTTTCAAAAAATTCGAAATTTAAGAGGGGGTTTGGGGGGGGGTCAAAGTTACTAAATCACGATTTCTCCAAAACCACCGGACGGATTGGAATAAGATTTAGTATGTAGCTTCCTCTAGGGCCCTAAGTGCTCGCTAAGAAAGGGTTTCAAAAAATTGGAAATTTTAGTGGGGTTTAGGAGGTCAAAGTTACTAAAAAAAACCCCGAACGGATTGGAATGAAATGTAGTATGATAATTCCTCTAGAGCCCTAGGTGCTCGCTAAGAAAGAATTTCAAAAAATTGGAAATTTTAGGGGATTTTTGGGGGGTCAAAGTTACTAAAAATCCCATTATAAATACATAGTGTAATTTATATTTATTGATATAATATAATAGCCAGCTAGTATTTATCCGTGCAAAGCCAGATCCTGCCAGCTAGTATTTATTATATTTTTTAAAATTTGATATTCAAACTGAATTTAGTTACTCATCAAGAAATTTACATATGATACATGAAATATTTTAATGGATACTACACATTGGTTACTCCCAGTAATTAACAGTCATGTCATTGTCTAGCCTGAATCAATCAAATTCAGTATACACCTCTTAGCAAACGTCTAACTGCATTACTAGTGTCCGGCAGTCGGCGTATCTCATGATGGAATTGTAGGAGATGAGTTGTCCATGTTTTACTGATTGTTTAATTATTTCTTAAGTAACTAGCTGAACCTTAAGATAAACATGCCAGTTGTCATTCCTCACATACCATTAAGCATTGACCATGCAACTAATTAATTGGTTTTTTAAAATATCACTGTATTTTATAATGGTCTTTCTCAAATCCCCCAGATTTGAATTCCATAAGTCCAGAGAGGTTTCAACACTGGCCGATACAACAGCAATTTATTATGAATTGTCTTTTGACAATGCCTTAATAAAAGCCAAACATCTTTCTAAATTTTGAGTTTAACTCTTGTTTTTTTTTTCATTTTTACACGCTTCTTCCACTTAAATTTGGCATCAAGATACAGCAAGTACTTAGCAGTGTTTGAATATTGGAGTTGGAAATGTATTGATTACCGCCGGTAGGTATTTTTCAATATTAAGATTTGTATAGTTTACTTGGATTGATTTTGCTTCGTTTAACCTAATATGCCATTTCTTAATCAATTTGATTATAACAGCAGGCACTCCTTGAAATTTTATTGTTACCTATTCAGTTTGATTACCAATCACAAGTATTACTGTGTCACCCACGAAAATATCTATTGTCATACAAATTATTTACGGTAGATCCCTTGTACCCTGCTGATAACACAGTCCCCTGAGGAAAACCAGCTGCAGTTGTCTTTAGTCTACAGAATTATTCTTAATTTGTTTTGTTTTATTAAACGTAAACCTTTTCCTGTCAAATTAGAGCTCAATTATTTATTTTAAGACGTATAAACACATTTAGATTTATTGAAATAAACTCAATCCTTTCATTTAGAGTCAAAGATTTGTTTTAACGTTATTTCGAGCCGTATTCGATTCATCTTGGGTCGTTTCTTTATATTGCTTCTGTTATGAGTTATTTAATGTGATTATTTACCGTTACGTAAATATTGCGAAACAAGCAATTATCGAGACTCCTTTTAGTAACTTTTGATTGACATTGCAGCTCATATTTCCGTTTAAGATTTTTTCTTAATATAACAAATTTAAAAATAAATATTTATTCATGAACAAATAAATTATATTTTGTTTTTAGAAAAAAAACATTTCGCAAACAAATTACTAGCTTATTTTCTTGACAAGACTTGACGCATGAAGGTCCATTGTTGTAACAATACAATAGCATTTTAGAAATGAGGGAGTTGTCAGAAAAGAACAACCACTCTTATAAAGCTGAAAATGTTATATACAGGTTTAAAGAGCCAAACGCTTTATGACGCATGTTATATCACTGATTGTAACAATTTGGGATTTGGTTAGTTTTAATTATTTACATCTAATATTACAGACGATCACATTTAGGGGGACAAATATTATTGTAACTCTCATTGTTTAACAATACGTACTTACTATTCCTGCCTGCAGTAAAAACGTAGTAGTGTTGCGTATACAATCGATCCTAACTCTATCTGCTGTAAAATTAAATTTACAGTAACGTTCTCGTTGTTCGTTATCAATGGAACTCTCTCCGATGACCATTCTACCATATTTTGAGGCTATAACTCAAAGTGTTTAATATTATGAAAGCGACGGATACGCTAGGATGAAGGAATACACGGGAGCACCAATCAGTAGTACAACATGCATTCAAACTATGGAGTAATCGACCGTACATTTACCGCGATAGTCTGAACTCTAATACAGTACTATAATTTCTATGAGACTGAGCACATGCAAATAGTCAGAGGTAGTAGGAAATAAATTTATAATATTGATGTTCTCATACTTAATATGCAATTAATATTAAATTGTGTTAATTTGAGCAAGATTCTCCTTGGTGTTTTCAGGCATGTTTGTCTAGTTGTAACTTATTCATGAAACAAAGTACACTATAAATAGTCTTTGATCATAGTTTTGATTCCACTAAAATTCAGTAGTTTAAAAATTAACACAAATTTACGAATAACAATTTGGAAATGAAATCCGTTATGTCGGGAAGAGAACGGAATACCAATCCAGAGATAATAAGAGACGTTGCATTGTTTACCACATGATTTAATCGTTTTTTATCAGCAATCCAATAAGACGTATTATTACAAAGTAATTCTGTTTACACCATTGCTTACCCCAATCTACAATGATGGTTCACGTACAGGAATACTGACTGTATTAAAAAGGAATGTTTGAAAAGCAAATACAGTTTTTATAACAGTTTTCACACGATTATGTTCACTTTTCCTTTACGAGCCATACCCTTTTACGCAAAAAGAGAGTACATTGCATACTTGGGTACAGTCGTTGACCATTACGACGGGTCACTGACAAATAAATGAGGAGTCTTATATATTTTCCTTTTTTTTATTTATATCGATTGATACTAACAATGACTAGAAAGTTAACAACAGAACAACGTGTATTTGTTTTGCAAACATGGTGGAAACATGACCATAGCTATAGTGATGTGTGCGATTTATTTAGTGAACGTTTTCCGAATGTTGAACCTCCATCTCGACACGGTATTCGCAAACTAAATTTAAAATTTGAACAAATTGGCTCTGGAGCTGAACTTCCACGTTCTGGTAGGCCAACATTAATTTGTACAGAAGATAATCTTAATGTTGTGGCACAGTGTTTTGTGCAGTCACCAACGAAATCGCAAAGGAACGCGTCCAGAGAATATGAAATATCAAGAACAAGCCTACAACGTATGCAGAAAAAACTTAAATTGAGACCACATAGGCTAACTTTAATTCAAAACCTTAATGTTACGTTACCAGCTGTGAAGCTAACACCAACTTTTACAAAACCATCCTTTGGAGCGATGAAGCGACTTTCAAGGTTAATGGAAGAGTTAACAGGCACAATTGTGTTTACTGGGATTCTGTAAATCCTCATTTAACAATGGAAAGAGATTTAAATTCTCCTGGCGTTTGTGTATGGGCAGGGATTTTCAACGGTTGGCTAGTTGGGCTTTATTTCTTTGATGGTACTGTAAATTCCGAGAGTTATTTAGGGTTGCTTAGAGAAGTGTTGATTTACCTTGAAAACAGTCCACAATTTGAACACCTTCAGCCAATAAAAGAAAAAATGATATGGCGAAAAGATGGAGCGCCCCCTCAATATGGAACCATTGTAACAGACTTCCTAAATGAAAACTTTGATGGATGGATTGGGAGATGGGGTACCATTGAGTGGCCAAAAAGATCCCCTGATTTGACACCGATGGATTTTTCTGTATGGGGAATTCTCAAAAATAAAGTTTTCTCTATCAAGATTCGTGATGTTCAACATTTGAAGATGGGAATCACATCGGAATTAGAAAACCTACAATCAAGGAACATTTCTGGCAGAATTTGTAAGTCGGTGTTGAAAAGATGCGAAGCATGTATAGAAGAGCGTGGACACCACTTTAAACACATTTTGAACTAAGATTGGGCATAGTTTTTGTAAACTTATAATATTTTAAATATTGTTTTTGATTTCTGAATTAGTAATACATATTTATTTCACTTTGTTGTGTATTATTTCATTGGATGCATATTTGTCAACTGACTTATGGGCCATCCAGTAGATTAGTTAAATATGATCAATCAATTCCATTGCAGATTAATTGATTTTAAACAGTTCCATCTTTTCAAACATAGTTTGACACATTTGGCTCCTATTTCATACTAAAGGTTATTGTCAAAATACAATAATTTTTCGGGGTAAGTACCTAAGCCTATATAAACGAAATCACATAGCGTGTTTTCCGGGACAGTGGTGTTCCCAAAAGGAGTTTAAATACTTTAATAAATAATTTAAAAAGGACAGTTTAAGAGATATTTACAATTTTTGAAAATATTTATGATAGCAACTTTAAGATTGTGGGATTGGCTCCGGGGTAATATACATAAGTATATACAGACCTGAATTGCAGCTCAGGATCTCCAAATTCGCTAGGACTCACATTTTCCGAGATTTAACTACTTATGCGTTTTAACTTTTTATAAACAATTACCACACTATACAATTTGATTTTCACATTTTAAAGTATCTTTTACTCTATGTTCAAGCACATGTTAATACTAAATCCGTTATAGAATATGTACAATTTAGTACAGTTTTGAAAGATTATTTTGTAATGCTATGCCGTATCCTTTGCTCCTTTTTAACAGTTGAATAAATAAATAAAAAGATTCTATCTGTACCTAAAAATACTACTGAAATTAATTAAAACCTAGTTAGGACAAACTTATATCTCAGGAAAGGAAATGTAAAGCCATTCTGTTTTAATAAAACTGTAATTTTCACTCTATGAATAAAAACTAATTAGTGAATGAATACCATTCATTAGAAAATATAAAAGAGCAAAATATCCTTTCAGCCCATGGCTTTTTCTTTTTAATCAAAGGCAAAACAGCGAACTGACTGAAATAACGAGCAAGACTATGACTTTATGTTTTTAATTAAAGCAATTATATGTGCAAATATTTTACCGGATATAGTTTATAAAATATATCATTATCATTTAACATGTTGTATGATAGTAAATTGTGTAAACAAAATAATTAAACAACAAAATAAATAAAATGTTTGAGATATTTTATTTTTTATTTAATAAAAAAATATACATTTTAATAATGTACCTATTTATACAAATTTTCTTCAAATGGCTTTCTCCTATTTAAATTTTTCAATATTTACAACTCACTATCAACACGTTTTCTATTGATTTAAAAGTATTTATGGTCTTATTTCTTTAGTTTAATACAGTCACATAATAGTTTTCGTATTGAATAGTAATTTAACGAACACATAATAATCTATTCACATGACGTTAATTGCAATGGTTTAATTTTAATAATACTTTTTTTGTTTTTTACTGCAACTAGTTCTACAAACTAACAATCAGCATAAATCTAATAACATAACATATATTCACATAACAATTCAAATAACATGTACAAATTTAGTCCAGGTTAACATATCGGTGATCCTAGTAGGTTGATCGATGATGTTAGCTCAAAAGACTTAGTTCTCCTGAGTATTCTATGAAATTCATCGTTATTGAGAAGCTTACACACCTAATCATTACTGTGAATTTTTAGCCGTCTTTTATGGTTTTTAGCACATTTTGTTATTTCTTCAGCAACAGTGGTCACTTTTAAATCCCTATGCAGATCGCAATTATGAACATACTATGTTAGCTATAATTCGCAAAGTTCTATTTTAGAATCTCTGAATAATTTGCCTATTAACATTTCTATCACATCCCCATAGCTGTATGCCACAAGTCCATATGGGGTGACAGGCCCATACTGACCACTATACTTACGAGGAACTTTAATAATACAGATATAATATAAATTCTCCTACGATATAGCACTCTGTGGAAGTAAATGTATAGACAGAATTGCGCTTTATTGTTAAGTGTTCACATACACACCATGTATATAACTACTGATGTTTATATGCTCTCTCTCTCTCTCTCTTCCACCCTTTTCTTATTATTACTTACGATGTATTATTTAATACGAGAGAGAAATAGTTACACCTCCGAACGAAAAAGCAATAAACAAAGTCCTCTTTTACCCACTCCCAAAAGAATAGTTGAGATACAAATGTGAAGTTGGTTGTAAAAGTGGAAGATAAATTTAGTGATACTGTCTAAATCCTCCACACTCTAAATCTACTACGGATTCCTCCTCACAGCGTATTTTTAAGTTGGGAGTAGCAATCGTTCTGCTTCGAAACACCCTCCAAAACTTTTCAATGGCACCAAACTTCAGATGAAGGCCTTGTACAAACATTGGATCACATGTTTTAAGCCAAGAGAAACTGAATTTATTTGTTTAATTCTGTTAGTCTCATCAGGTTAAAAATTGTAATAAACGGCTTTAATTTAAAATTAAAGTATGTTTTGCAGTGAAATAAACAAAGAACAAGCTCAAACTTGAAGATTTGCTGGACTATTGTTTTCACACGGCCAATTGTATAGTGAGCTTACGGGACAAATTATTCATACTGCAGAATGAGGAACAACCACTTCAACGAAGTTCTATAATGTTTAGATTATTTTTAATTTCTATTAACACAACGTTGTATGTTTTCTTTAATGACGGATCGGGTTTAGTGTTAAATTAAAGGACTTATATCAACAAAAATCACAACAATTATAAATAATATGTACGTCTTATGTAAATATATTATCTAAGAGTATTGGCCTTTCCGCGGCGAAACAGTATATCTAATATTACACTGTGGTATTAACTGTTACTCGGTACCATAATCATGCAAGGCAAAGTATATCTTAGTTTTGTATAAACGAGATAATATAGAGAACTAAGATCAATCTCATTGTTATGAATAACATTTGACACTTATGTAGAACTTGCTTATGATATTTTGTTACTAATAAATAAGTTTTACTTACCTCAAAGTTAAGACATTAGTTTAAAATTGTCAAATTGATATATTCTATTTCCTGTAGCGAAGCACGGGCACTTACAGCTAGTTTTTAAACTTATTTAACTTCAACGAAATAAAATTACATAAGACTTTTCGATACAATAAAGTTTAATTTTGAACACGATCATATGTTGTCATATTAAATAATATAGGTTGTAATATTTATATCGTATGTGCAATGTCGTTTTAATATATTAACCCATGGCGTTTGAATTCAACCTCTTTAAATTAAATCACGTCAAAAACCTTTCATTTTGGTTATTATAATTATGTGCCGGGTGTATTAAATGAACGGTATTTTAAAATAAAAACCATATATTATGTAGAGAGGTGAAAGTTTATTCTAAAATAAGGTCACGTTTAAAATTAAAGCAATATTTTTTTAAAATGTTTTTTCCTAACAGTACGAAATAACAATTATTGTATGATTGAAATTTTATATTTCCTTGGTTCAGTTATATGTGAATCTTTCCATAACTAATTCATACAAACCTCATACTTTTATGCACCTTCTCATTAATTAAAACACAGGAAATTAAAGGTATTTAGTTAATCGCGTTGCATTCACAGTTATAACAAAATGCTTGCTTTCCCCTAACCATTTAACGCTGTCTTATAAATAGTCTATTGTATATTATAACTGTTAATGTCAAAATTCAAAATAATAGCAATGAACTCGAGAGAAAAAACTTTACAAAAATAATAAAATTAGGTTTAATCTGTTTAAATAAAAGATTCATAAATTATTTTAATTAGTATAATTTTTTTTTACATGATCATTTGGTTGTTGTTTTGTAACAACACAAAATACATTGTTTGGATTATTTTCATTACATAATTTTTATTTTTTTTTTTAACTTTTTGTTATGTATGATATTACGTTTATTTTGTATTTTCGTTATTATTGATGCACAAAGAAGTTCAAAATTTATTTCAATAAAAAAAATTTGTCAATAGAAGTAGCCTATATTGTTCACGTAGGTTATTGATTTATAAACGATTAAAAAATCGCAATATAAATTTAACCTTAAAATAAATAGTTCATAATTAGTGGCTTTCTTTTTCATAAAGGACAATATTGTCAATGCACTTTCGTACTACGAAAAGATATTAAAATGATTGGTTTATATTACTAATAATTTCCATCAATATTGTTTTGTAAATTAGTATACTAGGTATATTTGGTCTTACAACACCATCATTAGACAGTACACCACATAATAATTGTAACGTCAAGGTTTTAAAATTGGTGTTTATGTAATTGCGTTGATTTTCGATAGACCAGTTTATAAATCAAACAGTAATCAAGTCATTAAAGATCATATGGCTTGTTATAAATCATTACAATGTAAAAGCTATATAAAATAATGTTTAAAATTAAATTAAAATTCAATGTCACTTCAGGTATACTTTTAAAAACTGGTACTAAATATTATGTGAGCTACTTTTAATACGTTTATTTCTCAAACGGATATACTGAAAAAAACTAATTTTCGTACATTTACAACTAAACTGATTACATGGAACGTATTGAGATAAATTGTCAGGCTATGATATCAGTTTTAAATTGTCAATGTTGATTGAGTGTATTAAACTACATGTTACTTAATAGAAAAAACCTTGATCAGAAAATGTCACAACTAATACGATTATTAACTCAAACATATTTCAACGACAAAGTCGCCATCTTCAGTAATGCACGAGCTGTATCACTACTACATCTCTAAAAAAATCACGAGCTGTATCACTACTACATCACTAAAAAAATCACATCGTAGCTCATGCATCGCTAAAGATGGCGACTTTGTCGTTGAAACGCGTTTGAGTTAATAATCGTATTAGTTGTGAAATTTTCTGTACAAGGTTAATTCTATTAAGTATACCTTCTTAGAATTGAAGCTCAATACTTATTTATATATATATATATGTCCCTTATGTGAATTCATAAAAAATTAGGCTTCCCAATATTACTTTTAAATCCATATTATTTGTTCGTCGCTCAAGTCTATAAGTAATATAAACTCAATACACAGATGGCATATACAAAAATCCCTGTATGTAAAATATGCTAACAATATTATTTTAAAAAATTAAAGAATTCGTGAAACACTACTCATAAGTGATAGTGAAATATTGACAGAGTAAAAAAACTGGTATTATATTATTGTTTAGATAAGCTTAAACAGACATGACTGATGCGTAATTAAAGTTTTAAAGTTTGTGAGACCTTTATATTCGAGGGACCAACTAGTTTTATACAAGTAACCAGATTGAAACGAGAACAATTAATACTTTATTATATTCTTGTCTATATTATTGAAACTTTAGAATTGTGACTTTACATTTTCCTACCTTGGTTGAAGCGAAGTATTGTAGATTTCAGTAGGACGGTGTAGGCCAATGGCGTTGTTCGTAAACGTGCGCACAGGTACCTGGCGAAGACACTCGACACAAATTAATTATAATAAATTGTCACAAATCACACTGTTCACAAATAAAATATCACTGTTCACAGTTTATAAGTACAAACCATAGGCAAGGTTCGCTAATTAAGGTTTCGCGATATCTTTGGTTTTGCAAAGTTAGTTAACAGCACATGAGCGAATGGAGTATAATTCAGCAATATGAATTATGGATAAATGACAGAATAAAGAGGTATAAAATGGTTTGCGACCAAATACTCGGAGCGTACGATTACCAACGAGAATAATTCGTAGTATCGTAATCACTATTCTATTAGCGGCGTTGTACGGGTTACTTACAGCGTGTATTAACCCATGCATATGATCACGACCGATGTAAAGCGCGTTGCTTGTCCAGTCTCGTGGTTTTTTATCAAGCGTTCTTCGGCCTTGTTAGCCAGAGACCAATCAAAGGTCACAAAAGTTAAACATACATAAAACTTCTGTTGCTAAGCGGTGAGTTATGCTGATATATCTTGGTTTGTGGCGGGAATACAAAATAAGTACAGAACATAGCGGCGCCCTTGAAACAGTGTTTCAATAGGAAGACTGTAGAGTTATTAAATTAAACAGTAGGTAGAGATTAGGTTAAATTGATAGTGAAGTGATGTGTATTAAATTATAGTGACCGATCGCAGTGGATGGGTAGTTTAAACACTTTGATTGCAGGGCGAGAAAGTGTTCCTGTTGAGGTTCGCACAGTTACTACGCGGACGACTCCATCCCGACCAGGATGAATGTCTTGAATACGACCCATTGGCCAAGAAAGCGGTCGAGTTTGGTAGTCATGTATGAGAACTAGATCACCGACACCGAGGTTTTCCGATGGTCGGGTCCATTTTGAACGATGCTGGAGAGTATGAAGATAATCTCTGCTCCAGCACTTCCATAGTCGGTCAGTAAACGATTGGACGTGTTGCCAGTGGTTGAGACGATTATGGGGAATAGATGTAATGTCTTCTCCTGGAATAGTTACTAGTGACTGACCAATAAGAAAATGACCTGGTGTAAGAGCGGCGAGATCTGTGGGATCATTGGATAGTGGTGTCAATGGTCGTGAATTTAAAAGAGCCTCGACTCTGGCTATCAGAGTTATGAAGTCCATGAGGAACACGCGTTGTTCGCCTAAGATTCTTAAAAGATGATGTTTCGCACTCTTGACTGCGCTCTCCCAAAGACCTCCCTGATGAGGTGCTGCTGGAGGTAGAAAGTGAAAATTTAGGTTATGCTCAGTAGCAAAACGACTCACATGCTGTTTAAATTGGTCTTGTTTCTGTAATTTGGACAAGATATTAGACAATTTTTATGCGGCGCCCATGAAGTTAGTTCCACAATCTGAGAATATGTCAGAACAGAGTCCTCTGCGAGATATGAACCAAGTAAGTGCGGCGATATATTCGTCAGTTGATAAGTCAAATGGACAGCCTTTGTGGCGAAACATATAAAAATGCACAAATATACCTTTACAGTGATTGCCTGGCGCAAAGTATGGATTTTAACATGAAATGGACCCGCATAATCAACTCCGGTTTTCGTGAATGGTTTTGAAGGTGTTATGCGGTCCTTGGGAAGATCTCCCATTAGAGGAATCTTGTGAGATGGTTTGGCTCTAAAACATGTCATACATTTAAAAATACAAGTGCGAATGATACTTCTTGCAGAAAGTATCCAGTAAGTGTGAGATAATAATGACTGTAACAACTGAGGTCCTGCATGTAAATATTTAATATGGTAATAATTAATAATTAGAGTAGTTATATGATGGTTTTTAGGCAGAATATAAGAATGTTTGGCGTTGTAGTTCAGTGCTGATTGAGTAACTCTTCCTCCTACGCGTAACATTTGATTACTGTCGAGGAACGGTGAAAGACGTTGCAAACGGGTGGTACAAATTTTCTTATTATTTAAAAGTCGGATATCCTCAGAAAAATGAGTGTGTTGTATTATTTTAATTATCTGTTCTTCAGCTGTATTGATTTCTTTCAATGACAGTGATCCAGTGTGTTTAACTTTATTCCTGCAGTTATGAGCGAATCTTAAAAGATACGCACAAATGCGTTTAAGTGTTGTCCAATTTGAATATTTATTTACTAGGTCCCAGTCTGTTGACTTAGATAAAATTCCTATGTGAATTGGGTTAGTTCGGATTTCGGGAAGCATGTCCATCACTTTAATTTGTGATTTTGGCCATGCATGGTCAGAAAGTCTCAGCCAATTTGGCCCCGACCACCATAGAGTGTGGTTAACAAATGAAGACGAGGAAATTGGTCGCGTGGCACAATCAGCAGGATTGTGACTTGAAGAGACATGAGACCATTTTTCAGGTGAGACCCAATCTTGAATTTGAGTCACCCTATTAGCAACGTATACTTTTAATTTATACGAATGTGTTCTTATCCATGCTAGTGTCACGTATGAGTCAGACCAACAGCGTGTAAGATCAATTTTGTATTGCGATGCAATTAAGTTGGTACAGTAATGCATTAACTTAGCGAGCAAATGTGCTCCGCAAAGTTCTAGACGTGGTAGGGAAATGCGTTTCAAAGGTGCGACCTTTGATTTTGCAATTAAGATTTGCGTTTTAACCTCGTTGTTAAGGTGTGCGGTGCGTAAATATACAATAGCTGCATAGCCTTGTTCAGAAGCGTCGCAAAAACCATGAAGTTGTATATTAACTGCGTCATGTAAGTGGGTGTAGCGAGATATTTCAATCTTTTATAAATTGGGTAAGTCTTCGATAAGGGCTTTCCAAGCATTAGTAACATTGTCAGGTAGCGTGTCATCCCAACCTACTCCGATTGACCACAACAATTGAATAGTACATTTAGCATGAAATGTAATTGGTGATAGCCAACCGCATGGGTCATACAAATGTGCGATCACAGACAAAATAGCTCGTTTTGTGTATATTGGTTCTATTTTGTTAATCTTATATGAGAATACATCAGTAGATGGCGTCCACTTTAAACTTAATATAGAGAATAGAGGTTGGTCAGGCGCTTTGAAATACAAAGACTTTTCGCGATAACTTTCAGGAACTGCTTGTAACAACTCAGGTGCGTTTGAAGACCATTTCCTTAATTCGAATTGACCTTTGGTGAGAAATTTGATAAGTTGTGTTTGTAATTGTAACGCAGTAGGCACGTCATGTGAACCGGTTACTATATCATCGACATAAATATTGTTTTTTATGACTGCGATGCGAGTGGGTACTGAAGACCCTCATCGTGCACTAGTTGATTTAGTGTACGAATTGCGAGATAAGGTGCGGGCTTTAAACCATAAGTAACTGTTGTTAGGTTATATATTAACAGCGGTTGTGAGGAGTGTTCTCTCCACAAAATTAGTTGATAAATTTGATCAGCGGGTGCGATTTTTATTTGCCGGTACATCTGTCTTATATCACATGAAAAGACAGTGTTGTAGTGCCTAAATTGAAAAATTATGTCAAATATATTATTCTGAAGCTTTGGACCACAATGTAGCGTATCATTGAGGGAAAGTCCGTTTGTAGTTTTTGCGCTTGCGTCGAAAACAACACGAAGTTTTCTTGTTGAACTATTTTCCTTAAACACTGCGTGATGTGGTAAAAAGAAATGTTGATTTTGTAAAACAGATTCACTGATTAATTGCATATGACCGGACTTGAGATAATCTGTCATAAATGCAGAGTATTCGCGTTTTAGATTGTGATTTGTATTGAAAGAATTTTCTAGACTTAAGAACCGTCGTTTAGCTTGCACGAAAGAATTTCCTAAAGTCAAAGGGTTTACTTTAAAAGGAAGTGCAGCAACATATCGTCCACTAGTTTCCCGAGTGATATTAGAAATGTAGTGGTTTTCACATTCCATTTCTTCCGTGTGGTTTTGTATCAAGCGTTCTTCGGCTTTGTTAGCCAGAGACCAATCAAAGGTCACAAAAGTTAAACATACATAAAACTTCTGTTGCTAAGCGGTGAGTTATGCTGATATATCTTGGTTTGTGGCGGGAATACAAAATAAGTACAGAACAGAATATACAGAATATATATTCTGTAGTTCTGTCAGAATATTTCTTATCTTACAGATAACTATCGAGTAGATTTGATTCAAGTAGACCTAATCAAAGTACGTTGTGGGCTTAGCATGGCAAAGAGAGAAATCAGGTTTCAAGAAGTGATCGTTTTTGTTCATATTGGTTTTGAAGGTATAGTTACACGCTGTGTATTACGATTGCATAACAGTGCGCATTCCAACTATATGGAAATTATGGATTGAACGTTGTCAAACAGTTGTAATGTTTTTTAATAATATAATTCGAACTATTATTAACGGTCGTCAGTATCCGTTAAACTAACAATATCCTAATATCTTAATTAATCTGTCCATGCTGCTCAGTGCCCACGCATACCGTCATCATAGTTCCGAAGTTACGTTGCTACCAATACGGTAGTTTTGTAGGTTTGAGGTTCAGACAAGAAGAACATGTTTCTTAAAATAATTATAAATTCATTTATTTTGTTTAAATTAGAAAGGTAAAGTTAATTTGAATGATTTGTAAAGGAGCTCCTCTATTAACTGCATATTTTGTTTTATTAAAGTTGTATTGTGTAACCAATTTAAAGTTCTTTATAATATATACATTTGTGAATACATAATTGATTCAAGGCTAATTAAATCCTTCCATTAATCCTAGTAACGTGGTTAGGGTGATAAGCTCACTAATTTAATACTTTTTTAAACTTTCTATTGCTTCCACTGCTTTGACTTTGCATTTTCATTATTCACACGCCTAAAAATTGTAATTAAGAAAATAGTAACGCGAACCCTTGAAAATATATGATTTATTTGGAAAATATTTAAACAAATATTGACTTATTTATCAGACACAATAGCAACACGTATGACAGTCGCAACATCACATTTTTGTGAATGGTAGGGAAAATTATTATGTTAAACCCTCTATGGCGGACCTAATGTTTTAGTGCATAAGGTATGGCAGTTATGTTTGATATTCTTTCTTCGTTTAAATAAACATTGTTTGACAAGTTAGCATTGATCAAAACACTTTCAATATAATACAATGAATTACCTGATAAGGTCCGTCTTGTGACTTCAAATTGTTTTGATCTTATTCGTTACTACATGTTTCGAAGTATTTCCTACTTCATCATCAGGTACCTCTTGTTATTTTTCATTCACTCGAGGAACTCGTCATACATTAAAATAGTTAAAACACCAACACTTACAAGAACACAAAAAAAATACACTAAACAGTCTTGTCCGGCACCGGTGTGCACTCTAATAAATCCGGCGAAGCACTGACGGTACGAGCGGTGCGTCCTACTGATTCTAATCGCTATTAACCTTAGAAAAATGTTTGAGAGTTGTGTCATATAAAAGACGTGACTGGGAAGACAGCTGATCATTTAAAATGACATCGGGTTTTCTTTTAAACGCTCTATAAATCTCAAACTCCTCTTTTGCGCTCGTTATTCCGCCTTTTGTGCATAAGTGTAATGTCTCCACACTGGATTGGAAATGCCCTGGTCCGTGATTGTTTTCAAACAAGTGGCTAGCATAATTAGAGTTGGAAATATTGCTTTTGTTATTGGGAAGGTGTTCTTTGTATCGGCAAAGGAACTTTCTCCCTGTTTGACCAATATAATACTTTTTACAATCAGGACAAGATATTTTATAAACACCAGATTAATTTTTCAAAGGAATCTTATTTCTGCGTTTAAGAAAAGATGAAATACTATTACTTGTGCGGAAGGTGATAGTGATATTGAGTTTTTTTTAAATATTGCATAAAACATTGGGCAGTAGGTTGGTATATCCTTGTGTTCGTGTAAGTGTTTGTCTTTTAACTATTTTAATGTATGACGAGTTCCTCGAGTGAATGAAAAATAACAAGAGGTACCTGATGAAGTAGGAAATACTTCGAAACACGTAGTAACGAATAAGATCAAAACAACTTGAAGTCACAAGACGGACCTTATAAGGTAATTCATTGTATTATTTATTTGTGACTTGGTACCGAAAAATGCATATTAACTTACAATATGCTTGAAGAACTCAAATCTTATCAGATTTTGTTTTACGATTATCAGCTATTTAAGTACAATATCTTGTACACTTAGTGTACTAAGTATTTCAGCTAATAGGTACAGGAACTTTCATAGCGACTTAAAACATTGCACTTAGGAATCATACTATCTCTAATGGAACTTTTTAATTCCAAATCATAATCTAAAATTCGATCGCGAGACGGTCATAGTTCATAGTTCGTTTTCTGGCTACACTATGATTGTTGATTTATATATGGGTTTGTAACTTTATAAAATCATATACATTTTTATTCACTGGATGTCAGACTATTATTAAAATAAGTATGTTTAAATATATTTTTTTTTTTTATCCGTGTACCATAGTCACTCAGACGTTTTAGTTTGAAAGAGGCAACCTTATTAAATCATTACATTATACAAAATCTAGTATTTGTTTCTAAGCTACAATATTAAATACTACGTTAAGTAGAACATTTAATACAAATTTACAAAAATACACACAGTTGTAACAAAAATTTTCTAGGGGTAGGAGCATCTTTTGTAAATCTCTGTAGTAGGAAGGTTTTTAAAATTATGAATACCATTATCGAAGTTAATTTTTGTCTTCAGGATGAAAACGTTTTATTAAAGAATTAATTACTGGAGTTTAGACAAAGGGTTGAGATTAGACTTTAAAGACTTTGATCCTTTTCATTTCAGAAATTAATTTGTGTTATTTAGCAAAATTTATTATTATATGTGAATCTGATTTGATAGTTTTGTTTACAATTATTAATTAACATTTTCGATATTTTATTTGTTGAAAAATGCTTTTCACGACCTTTTACTTTATATACTGTATATATATGTAACACAAGCTTAGCAAGTATGCAAATGTTACATAGATCACAGAAAAAAATGTTTTACAAACGAACAATTTTAGTAACTCTAACTAGTTTAAAAGGAAAATGTTCCTTAGGAAAATGTCCCAAGGTACATTAACAAAATTTTAACGAAGGTGTTAAAAATGTTCTCGAATTACAAATAACAATGTAAAAATCCGGTTAAAAGTACATACATTTTCAGAGTATAATGCTAAATGAGAGAATGAATAAATATTTGTATTGAGATATTGGAGTTAAATAATTTCTAAATGGATAGAAGGTAGTAATCGGTCTAGAATAGATCACTATCATCTATAGATTTGCATTTACAATTCGTTTTGTATCTATAAATGTATGCAGTATTTAGTTATATATTTTAAAACATTTGTTTTTCCACAGAGCCTCTACTCCATCCACCATGACACCAAATCGTATTAAATATTAAAATATTTCCAATTATATATTGCATTGTTCACTTTATGTTTTTTTTTTTTCATTTTTAGTTTCAATGCTTATGAATGATAATCTTGAAAAACAATATAAAAATTTACTCAAGTGTATCGCCTTTTAAATACATGAGTCATAGATCTACTTTTGTATTTTTTAAAATTTTTTATTACAAATGATTGTAAATGATTGTTTAAAATCCGGATAAATTAGAAAAAACTGATAGCTAGAAAATAAAATCTGTAAAAATCACTCTAGCCTACCAATAATACTAGAAATTATAATTCATATTTAACACTAATGTATAAATTTAGCAAAAATATTGAATTAATAGACAATTTGTAACTAATTTAAAAAAATAAACTAGTTTTTGTACATTCTAATAATAAACAAGAATATAATATCTATGGTTCAGTTTCCTTGGTGTATATTTTCTTATAAAGATTTATTCAGAAGCAATTAAAAGTAAGTGTTTTTAATTTCATAAAACAGAAGAAGTCAAATTATCTAAATTTATATATCTATCAAATACATTTAATCGCTTACAAACAAAAGTTTTAACGCCTTATAGTACAAATTATATGATTTTTAAACCGAGTTTTGTACAGAACTAAACAAATAATTAAATTATTTTAATATCGTTCATATTGTGAAACGATTTCACATATTAGGTATGAATCTTGTTCTTTTCAAAAGGTTCGTCACTTACAACGTATAATTTCTTCCTAAATAGCGTTACAGAAACGAACACTAGCTTGCCTGACAATCCTCTTAGAGATAAATCCTGTGATTTCCCTTGAGACCTCATTTGCAGTATATTGTGTGTTATTAACGTTTTAGTTTAAACTCTGTTAGTTTAATCAGTATTTAAGCTTGTTAATTACCTTAGTTATAATGCTTTGTAAAACAAGGAAAATAAGAAGACATAGTAGACAATGTAATCACAATCCATTACATTACACTTTTATATGGTATATTTATTTTAAAATATCAACCCTACAACTGGCAATGTTAAAGCTAAAATTGGCCAGCCCGTTTTTAGCGTTTTGCAAGCATATTTTTACAAAATCGCCAAAAATAGTAAATGGACCCCAATCCAAAAGTGTTCAATATTTTTTTTTGTAGAAGAAACTTCAAAGAATTCAAATATGCCACTAAAAATTAGTTTCTTTTGAAATTGTAAAAGTTATTAGCTCAAGAAACAAAAAAAGTTCAGTAACGAAAGGAAAACGTTCAACTTTAGGCCTACATAAGAAGTAGTAAACATTTTTTTGTATTTTTTTCGTAAGCTTAAAAATTTTTCGTAATTTAGTTATAAATAAAACTGTATACAAACATTTATCATTTTCAAATTTCTTATTTAAAAAAAACAAACATTTTTATATTCCAAATACACTACTGCTAACAAAACTAGGCCTATATTCACACTTGATTTACTAATATATGCTTTGCCCAAAACAGAAATATTATTATAACAAAGTGTAGAGGATAAATCAAAGAAAAGAACGATATACTTGTCTTTCTTTAGTTCACAAAAGTGTTTGAGTTATCTTTATTTCAATAACAAAATGACATCAATCTAACGAAACGTCGCCGGGGTAGAAAAGGTAACTTGAATACCGTGGGAACCCATGCGCCAGACATTCTCACTACAATGTCCTAATTATGTACTTTTCATTATAGTCTAGACAAACAAAAAACCGGTTATTACTAGATCAATTCCCACCGTTAAAAACGTCAGTCTTTTCTCTACAAAATGGTGTAAAGAAATTTCTCAAAATATTTAATAGAGTAGGTGTAATATCGCTTGACAAATGGGCTGTTTCATTGGTTGAAAAACTGTCCAATCGCAAGGTTTACAGAAATCGTCGTCAAAAATAGTGTAAAATAGTGACATCTGATTGGAAGGCACCATTAGAAAGATAATGTCTTGATGAATCCAATGGTAGCTTTATAATTTCGATATAAATACTTCAGTAGGTGGGCTTGGACGTTGAAGAAGTGGGAAATAACAGTACCATTGTGTACAGATTCACGTGCAGAAATACTGTAGCACAGTATGCATATTTTAAAATGATGATTACGTATGTAAATATATACGTTTTACGAAAAAGTTGTAAATACAAAAATTCAAGTTTAAATCGTTTTCTTACCAATGGTGCCAGTTTTATTACAATTGGATGTTTTTAAGTTCATTAAATTATATATTATGCAAATATATAAACATTCTCGCTAATGTTCGAAATGGTTGCGTTCTGCGCCTGAGAGAAGGTTATAAATGACCTTCTGCCAGTTCCAGGGTTTTAAAATGTCATTGAAACTGATTGTGTCAAAGGTCAAAACAATAAAATATGCAGCTGTATATGCTTAGAGGTCTTGGCTTATAATGTAAAGCTAATGAACCCATTCAAAATTGTGTAAAATATCACACATAAAAATAACATGCCAGATATATTTTCCTTAGGCCCAGTATTCATGCAGAACTAAATCAGAAACTTCAAGCAATTAAGTTATCACTCAGGAGAGGAAGATCGATAATGTTTGTTAAATACACTACATAATTACAGTACTGCCTCTATTCCAGAATTGATAAATAATTTAATATTGTATAACGTTTTTTAGTATAATTATACATAATATATAACACAAATTTTCTCCTGTTTTTTATTTACTCGATTCTGTGAAAATCCATCTATAAGATTACAGATTTGAATGTATAGTTATTAGGAAAAGATTCCATATGTCAAAAATTTAAGATTGATAATAGAGAATGCAATCTTGTTTTCAAGATTTTTATTGTTAATGCTATTTAATTTCTCACTAGAGTGATAAACTTAACAGCTAAAGTAAAGTTAAATGACAAACTTCTTTAGACAACTTTTTCATACACTTCATTTTAAATTATCCGTTTGAAATAATACATTATTTCCCAGTTAGTAAAATATTTATATTTTATTTAACATTTTAAATATTTCGAAAAAATTATAACTACTGAATAGTCTTTAATATTTGTCTTATATTATATTATATAATAATCATTACCATATTATACCATATATTGACATATGATAATGTATTATATTATATTACATTGCATTGCATTGAATTGTATTATATTGTATTGTATTGTATTATATTATACTATATATACCTCTACATTATTCTCCTAGTGTTAAAATGTTTCCTATATTAAACTGAAAAAATAAATAATGCGTTAAAATAGAATATTGATTTACCTTGAACATATAGCATAATAAAATTATTTACATTAACTCATAAATGCAATATGCTGAAAATAATGCAACAATTTGGAACACTGAAGCCAAAACCACAAGTTCGGTAAATAACACAACACAAATAAACTGGTATACATTTATTGATTTATCGAAATGTACATCAGTAAACTAGAATAACATTAATCAATAATATTTTTAACAGTTTATTTGTGTAGTGTTATTTACCGAAATTGAAGTTATGGTTTCAGTATTTCAAATTGATTACTGTTCATATTTAACAAACAATATGTATAAAATATATTTTAAATTGTTAAATATTTACAGTATATTTATAATAGCTTTCAAATATTTTATTTAATCTTGATTTTTAGTCAATTAATTAATATTTCACCTATTTTAATACAAACATAACCACTATACAAGTTTAAATCAGAATGTAGTTGTTTTCAGTTTGTATATGCTAAACAATTCTAATTTGCCAATGTAAACTTATGAATGCATGGAGAATGTTTTTATATTTTAAGTTTATAGTTAGAACATTATCACTGTGCAGTTAAAAATTTTGTCACTAACTTTTTCCCAAGTAATGTTTTTAAATTGAAAATGAACATTTTTAATAAGTGAAAGAGCTACATAATCGATGTAAGATCAAGTTATTACAAATAATTAAACGTCATCAGATAGGTAGACTTAAGTAACAGATCTGGTGTAGTTTATATTTAAACACTTCTAGTTTTATACATTAATCATGGAAAACGAAACCAATAATAAAGTTTTTGAAAAGTGTGTTCTAAATGAAATAGTAAAACAAAAAATCTTAATTTTATTGACAAAATACAAACACCAATAGTTATTGAAATTACTATTCAAACCATCATAGTTCTGTCAAAAAGAATAATTCATTCCTTACTGGATATAACCTACAATATTTGTTTTAATAAAATCAGTTTTAATCTAAAACTAACTCGTAAGATGCAAATTTAGTTCATAAAAGATAACCTCAATCCATTTTTCCTTAATTTCAATAAAATTAATAATTAAAGAGAGTAAATGATGAAAATAAATCACTAGCTTACATGACCTATATTTACATGTTGGAAATGTATAAAAATAGGCGCGCTGTCAGAAGTACTTGTATAAAATATGTACCGACTTTAAAATGCAAAACTCTGTTATGCAGCAGTTCATCCAAACCAAATCTAAACTTAATCTCTCACTGGATATAAAAAAAAGCATTAATTGTATTTAATGCGATTGTGATAGGCATAACATTGGCGAGCAAAATAAATTGTATACTGTATAGGCCTAAGTTATGTTAAAAGAGAATACACAGAATGCACAATTAATTCTAGTAAATGAATATATATTTACAAAGCAATATTTAAAAAAAAACAGAAATTTATAATAGAAAGAGGCATAAATGTACAAATAAAATGTATCTTATACAAACCTAAAGTAGTTGTAAATAAATTTACGGACAACAATATCAACCAAAGAAACAAACAATGAATACTGGTTTATTATTGCTCTCATTATATAAAAAAAGAACTTAAATTAGTTAAAAATAACACGAATAATGTCAAAACAGCTGAACTTTCACCTGATGTGTCCCAAATAAGAGTTGTAACTATATCCCGGTATAGGATAATGAAAAATATAAACAATATGGCTCTCACTCTGCATGCGCCATTCTGTGTTCTGACCTTGTCTAACAACACCGGTTTGTGTTCAGTAGAATGTATTTTATTGTTTGACATATATTTATAAACAGGCTTCTCGGACACAGTTCTGGTATCCACTACGTTATTTTTTTAAGCTTTAGGCTTCAATCTTACCCTCGGAAAGTCGTGTATTAAAATGTATGTTTTATAACCAATATTTCATTTTAAAAGAATTTCCACCTTTTATAAAGTTATGAAAATAGCCTAATAAACTCACGAAGTCAATCAAATCTGCCAATCTAACTACGCGCTACCACGATCAAACCAATCAGAGAAACTGTGTCCACCTTTTCAATTATAAAGTCGCGAAACGTTTTTACAATTAACAGTTTGTATTCCTTCCACTGAACCAATCTCTAGAATTAATCACATTTAGAAGTATGGAAAACCTAATGTCATTAATACAAATATATAAAGTGGTTAGATTTAATATTGGCTGTTCTAGTTGAAATATTGAGATCTGATGATTGGAGCTTAATTAAAAATCTTACACTCGTTTCGTGATAAGTGGTGAGAACTAACAGAATAAAAATGTCAAATATCGTTTAGCGGTTGAAATATGGCACCAAGTCAATTAGAAGAGGAAGAGTATTAAAAAAAAAAGAAAAAAACACCTACATTTTAAGAAGAAAATTAAGCAGGAAAAACTCCAGCCTGAAAATTTGTTATGTTCTATCTTTGACGCTAAAATATCTATATTGATTAAATTACACTTATTTCTCATACTGTAACTATATTTTGACGTATTTGTACCTTAAGTATCTATAAATAAGAAAAAGAAATGTATATTTCGATAAAATACATTAACCGGAAAAAATGATGTAACCAACATCTAGCAAATATCAGTTGCTGCTTCTCATAATGTCTCTTGAAGCATGCGAGATTAAATTTGACTCGAGCATCTCTTCAAGTGATAAATAGAAAAAAGAACCAATGCACATAACGATCAAGAGATTTTTAACTGGAAAAAATTAAGGACATAATAAATATACATTTTTAGAACCTCTCTCGAAGCTGTAAAGTGGAAGTTTGCTACATTTGCGGTTATGAGTGGAAAATAAAGAAGCAAAGATATTTAAATAAAAATTATTTCAAATAGGTAAAATGTAACCATTCTTGCTTTATTAGAAGTTTATAGTGCTTGTATTTATTGTATAGGTTCCAATTTCAATCCTAGTAAAAAATTAAATATTCGCGTGCCCCAACTGGAATGTTTCTTACTTTAAATAATTTAATGTCATAAACATTTAACGAAATTAACCGAAATGGAATATGTTTAAGTTTTTTTAAACGTTTTAAGATTCGTTCTTGACAAGGTTATTAGATTGTTACAGTAGATTTATTAAAAGTAACATTTTACATTCGATCAAGAAAATGTAAGATTAATTAAGTCTTAAACGTATGCAACATTAAATTGTATCAAGTGAATGCTTATATTTATATTATAAACAAACTATTTTTATAATACTAGACTAAGGTTAGTAAACACTAAACTTGTTTACAACAGTATTTAGATATAGTTAATACAAAGAATAGAGTTGTAGAATCTGTTTTTTTTTTTTTTTTGAAATAAATTGTAATGTATTTTTATAAGTTACACATTATTTTTTACAAGTTTTTACAATGCTTAACTACTTAAATAATTTCCAGTACGTTATATATTTTGTAAAACTCTACTACTTGAAATATATTTCAAAGGGATAATGGTGTTAACTAAAAATTGTGTACAGTTTGTTTAAAATGAAACTAATTTAAAATTTGAAAGTTCAAAAATATATGCAAAACACCTCAAGTAGTAAAACCAAACTACTAAATCTTTCAGAATAACTTAAATTAAAATTAAATTCAGGTACAAAAGTACTTTTTCGGAGAACAAATGATAAGTGTTTCCTAACTAAATGCAATCTGTTTAGTTTAGTAAACTTTTAGAAAGTTATAAATTATTATTTTTTTGTTTTAATTTTACAAAAAAAAAACTATTTAAATTCTTCATACATGTCGTTTCTTGTTTCGTTTAGTTAGTTTTGTTTATACCGTCTAAATTCCACAAATTAATCGACAAAATGTATACCCTTATATTTTAAAGATTAAATTGACATAATTAGTTGGTTTCAATAAAAATTTAGACTTATATTTTTAGCGAAATTTTACCTGCTAGTTATATCTAATTTGCAGTGATTAGTGCAGGAGAAGTTACTCTTGAGATTGGGTGTTATATTGGCAGGTCTCAGAGAGATTAAGCGAACCCTCGTACTTAATGTTTCTCAAACAACTTAGTTAAGCCATTAAAGTGTAGTTATACTTGTACAAGTATGCTCTAACCAAGTTTAGTATTGCACTAACACTTTGGTTTCTCAGAAGGAATATTTGGGTAATTTAATCAAGAATAAGTCTTAACTTGTACAGTAACAAAATATTATGTACATACATTTAGAAAACATGATATTAGTAAAATTGGTCGTTTTATCTGATCTGTAAAGTTTTCCAATCTTAATCTATAAAGAATGATAGGCTTAAATGTTTAATAGAACCTTATGCATGATCAGTTGTTATACTCAATTCAAATGTAAAAAGAAAGATTATTGTTTATACATTTTAAGGAATTAAATGTAAAGATTAAGTCGACTGAGTGGTCAAATTTAATTAAAAACTAATCTAAACAATCGAAATAAAATAATATCAAAATTACTACTTTACACAAATAATACTACAAATATTGTTCAATGTTTTAACTGTAACATAGTAGGCCTATCACTGTGATTGTGCATTAACTTTATTATAAACTAAGTATTCAAATAAGTATGGTTTTGTATTAATAATAACTAGGGCTTGTATTAAATGAATACCATCCAGAATCCAATACAACTGTAACCTGAGTCCTACAGTATTAAGTTAATTTATTCAGAACTGCATTGTACGCGGTTTCTCATCCAAATCAGATTCAAGTTGAATGGGTATCGAATTAAACTTTTATGTTTGGTATTGCGTAAAAAAATGTACCCAACCCGCCATGTTTAACTTCCCTATCACAAGCGTGATGTATACAACTGCTTTACTTCACTCGGTGAAGTAAAGTTTCAAAAACTCACTCGGTGAAGTAATGAAACCCATTCAAATAACATTGAGTGCTCAACTTAATAAAATATACCTCTATGGAGCCAACGACGTTCAACGCTAGAAATCAGCTGTGCGCTTGAATGTTATTGTTATGCTTTAAAGTATTTTCCTAACCTAGCTTTTGTTTGTAAAAGAACGTTACTGTTAGAAGATGATTGAAATGGATAGTTTGCCTTCAGATATAGAAAATGAAGCAACTAAAGTTATTAATGGATTATTACCAACAAAATCAAAAGAAAGATACGAAGCAGAGTTATATAAATATGAAGAGTGGTGTGGCAATAGAGGAACAACACACGTAACTAACGAAAAGGCAATTCTTGCCTATTTCAACAGCTTATCTAAAAAGAACAAACCATCTAGCCTTTGGTCGTTCAACCCCCTGTATATTGTCGGGTCAGGTAAAATCTTGTCCGTTACACGTTACGCAAGAGCGTGTTTACATCACTTAGGTGAATTATGCAACTCGCTTCGCTCGTTGCACAACATTCACCTGCGTGATGTAAAAACGCTCTTACTACACTTGTAACGTAAATAGCTATAAAACATAACCAACACAGGTTTACGTAACGAAATTAGGTGATAGTATAATATTAAATGTAACGAAGTGCAGCGCATAGTTATTATTAGTGTATTTTACCTTTCCTTGTAAAATAAATACACATAGAAAACAATAATACAGATAGAAACTTCTAGAAGTTCAAGTAATTCATTTAAACAGGTATTACCAGATATATAAATCATTAAATAAACACATTTTCCATTAAAAAAACCCTGGTGGGCGATATCGTAATAAACCTCTCAGCGTTACAACTTATACGCAATGTTGTTTAGGTAGTTTAATGCTGTGGATTATCTTAAATATCTTTATCTGTAAATATTAGTATAGCAATACTTGAGCTTAGTATCATTTCATGTAAATTTTGAGTTTAACACTATTAAATTAATAGAGGTGGATTACAATTTATTTAGAAACTTTAAAGTTTCATTGTTGGCCTACAGATAATGGACTGAGATAATTCAGGGGGTGTAAACATCTTTCAATATATACATATATATATTGTTAATTTTAACCTATTTTTATGAACTATGTCTGTCCATTACAGAAACAATCTGTAGGCTACACTGAAATTCTTAAGTTTTCAAACAACATTTTAAATCTTGTAACCATTGAGATTATATTAATTTAAAACGAAAATCTAATTTGAATAGCTAACGTTAATACAAATATTACAAGTTATATATTTTTACATTTAATTTAAAATCATTTATTTTAAAAACTATTTCTTAATTTAAAAAATGGTTGTAATAATCAAGTTTATCAAGTTTGTTGTAACTTGTAACTTTATAATAATAGTTTTCTTATAACTAAATTATATATTATGTCATATGCTTTTAGCATTATTATTTGAGATGGAGACGGGTGTATATTTTATTTTGAATAAAGTTATTCTTTTTAGCAATTGTTTTAGTAATTTAGAAATACTTAACAAAAGACTACTTTTGTAAACTAAAACATTATAAGTTCTTTAGGAAAGCAAAATATAATCTGATTTTAATTATATTTTATATTTCTTACAATCTCCCCTCAAATCATAATATTTAACACAAACGCAGTACAAATTGCCCAATATGCAGAGAAACCTGGATTAGGCGCCAGGCTAGATTTGTCGAAATTCTCGTATATACAATTCCTATATAATCATTTTAAGAATCATTTGGCAGTTTATTTGCTGTGCATAAACTATAAAATGCCGTCATTTTTGTATAATACAAAACATATCTATTGGTAGGCCTACTGTTTTCAAGTTTTATAAATAACCGAGCATACGAAATTTTGTATCGTCCAACCTCAATGGACTTCATTTGTGTAACTAAATATGATTATGAATAACTTAATAATTGATTAGGCCTGTAACAGAAATCCCGAGTATTAAACAATGTTTATATAAATTAAATAAAACATATTTTGTAATAAAGTACATATGTATACATTATTTGCAAGGCCTTATATTTTAATGGTGCGTTTAAGAGAGTTTATAGTCAACACACACGGAAGCAGCTTGAGAGAATCAAAGTTCCGCTTTAAATGGAAATACTCCGTTTGTAATCTTCTTGAGGAAAGAAATTTTGACGAATGAAGTTCTATAAAAAGAAATTTTATTTCGTCTTAATAATATTTTATAATTTTAAGAAACATGAATTATTACTTTTAAAAGTTACATACAATATTTCGATCATAGAATTATCGATACTTAGATTGTATAAGATTGTTTTATTATTACATGCTGCCTAAAACATAGTTTTTTGTAGTTTTTCACAATAATTAAATGAGTTCAAAACAATCTCTTTCCTACACCTTATAAATGAGTCCCTTACTTTAGCTATGTGCTGGCGGTAGAAATATATAGTTTTAGTAGATAAACTCTTTACAGTAAGGGCAATAGGTTTATTTCGGTACTATAATCTCCAGTTATACCGAATAGCCTACACTGGGTGTGTGTTTCTTAAGCTGCTCAAATTTCCGTAGGAATCTTCTGAAAACAGTATATAAGAAAGTTTATGAAGTTACACTATGTTTTAAAGTTATTCATTATATATACTTACTCGTTTGAGGCCACGTAAATAGATATGACTAAGTAATTTATATTTTGGGTAAATTATTTTTATATTTTTTAACGTTTGTGGAGAACATATTATAATACTGCCCCTTTACCAGTATTAGATTGTCACACAAGTATTCCACAGAACTGAAAGGGTACAACTTAAATGTTATTTAAACAAAGCAATTAGTAGAGTGTGAGTAGAACTGAAAAGAACATACATCTAATAATAAATGACTAAAGAGCTTGACTTGTGAGAAAGTAACTACATAAAATAAAACCTGAACACAAAATCTCACGATAAATACGTTTACTAACTTCAAACGAGTTTCAACGACAATGTCGCCAACCTCAGTGATGCACGGGCTACAATAACCAAACTATAACTAATCTACCAGTGTGACAACGCACCGTATATAAACCTAACTAGAAGGGGCGTGTTTTACAGGGGGCGTGTCATAAACCTATGCTAAGGCAGTAACCACCACCTATCGTTAACCAAATAGCTTAACAATATAAATATAACTTAAATAAAATTACTAAACTAATATTAATATTTAACAAAACGTTACATTATTACATTAATAAAGTATTCTGTAAAGGAACTAATTCATTATTCACAATTATTTTACGGTATAACTTTCCCAAGCGTCCAATGTTGGGTTTAGTTACATTTTCAACAGTTTAGAATTTTGTATTTTAAAATGATGATTTTCATCCAAAGCATATTTGTCTGGCCTATTACACTTTAAATTAGAAAAGTGTTCTTTACCTCGTATCTTCATATTTCTTATGGTATGACCTATGTATTTTTTAGGACACATTTCGCAGTTAATACAATACATTCCGTATTTGTCGTGTTCTTGAATTTTTTCTTTAGAATTACCCAGCATCTTACCAAGATTATTATCAGCCGACAAAGCTACTTTCAAATTAGCATATTTCGCTAAAGATTTTCTTACATTACATAATGGTGGGGCAATCTTTGTTTTAACCCATCGTTGTTGGGGTTTGTTGCTCACAAGAGTATACCTAGATTCCTTGATTTTCTTGAAATTCATTTTTCTTACTATGTTGTCTATTAATTCTTTTGATACCCATTAAAAACCGCAGCACCATGTATATATTTCAGTTCTTTTTCGTAGTTATCCTTAGATAACGGAGAGAACCAATCAGTGAGCCATAGAATTAAAAGTGGCTCTTTTATGCGCTGGAGAATGGTGTGAATACTCCGATATATATCTATCTGTAGGCGTGGGTTTTCTATATACAGATATTTGTTTTAATTGTAACGAATCAAATTATTGTAACTATAAAAATATATTTCCAATTATTATAATTATGGAGTAAAGCTGAACATGTTTATTAGAGGTTCTTCATGTTTTAGCACAAGATGACTAACAAGCTAAATTTTCTTTTAATTTACCCAAATTGAATTAAATTATCATTGAATACGCGTGCCTTACTTGCAAAAGTAATTCTTACTGATTTGAAGCCGTAAACATTGATATTAAAGTAAGCAACATTTCAAGCGTAAGCAAAAACAAATTCACTGTCAACTATGTTATAAAATGACAATTGTGTTATAAAATACAAACTACGGAGATTGTGTTTTTACATAGTCAGTTTTATGTAATAGTTAAACAAATATATTGCACGTTACAAGTTTTGTATTTTTTTGGTATATTTTTTCTATAATAATTATAAATAATTTAAATATGCTTCAATTAAAAAAAAATATTACATATATTTTTCTGTTTTCAGTTTTAGTTTAATTTATATCTATGTTACCGGAGAGATATAGTTTTTGTTTTATAAATATTACTTATATTATATTAAATTATTAAAAATGTGTGTCATGTTATCTCTAGTTGTAAGTAATATAATCTGTTATGATAGGTCTTCATAAAACCATTTAAATTACTATATTTGCATTGTTACAATAACAGGCTAGATTAATTCCCAAGAGAAATAAGACAACTTCCAGCGAATTCATTAAATTTCTTATTGCGCTAGGTTGTTTAATGCAAGTTAAATGAAATTGTAAAAATGTAGGTTTCTATGAATTTAAATATCGGTTCGTGGTTTTACATTACATGTTACGTATCAAATAGCTCGTTTGGTGTTTATTGCGACTTTTACCTTTGCTCTAGGCTTAATATTATTTTCCTTTTTTTCGACGCACAATAGATACAAAAAGTACAAATATTTATCAATATTAGAACACATAGAATAGATATTTATTGACAAAAATTTCTAAGAATTATTGATTTTTTTTATATTAACAATGAAAATCACGAATTTAATTATGGTTAAACTACAGTCACGCTTGTATTAATTTTCGGTGAACTATATAGTTATCGCATCATAAAAATACTAAATAAATATTAAATTAAGGAACATTTTTAAATAACATATACATCAAATATTAAAATTGTCCTTCACAGTTAAGTAATAACTATTATTAATTCAATACTAATTTAACAAATTTGTAAAGTACCTTAATGATAAAGTATATATTTTTATATACCCCAATTTAAAAAAATCTAAATAAAACATTATATCGTATGAACAAGTACACTTAAGAATGCCTTCTTTTTTCTTCTTTAGATAAGTAGTTTCCATTTATAAATCAAAAGTAAACAGTTATTTAGTTGAGTAGAATAAAACAACCTTCATTAGAAATTTGTTTTTTCTAATTCCGGTTTAAATTATATTAGATATTATAACAGCTTTAAAAAAAATACTGATCCCAACATTCTATAACGTTTATTTTCAAATATAAGGTAAATTAATGAAGTATATACAAATTTATACAGATAATAAATTAACGTTCTTGTCAGGTATAAAAAAAAATTATAAACAGCATTAAAACAGATATCATACTTAATTATTTGTTTATTATTTATTTTTAAATTAATTGTTTTAGACACGAAAACTTGGTTCTTAAAACTTTTAAAAGTAGAGTCATGTCATTTTTCTTTTGTAAAGTTAAGTGTAAGTGTCAAGTAGTGAAAATGTCAAGTGTAAGTGTCAAGTTTAAAATGCAACTGCAAAAGGCAAGTCAGTGTAAAGTGTAAGTGTGATCGAAAAGAGGTAATTGAATAATTAACTAATATACAACACTTTTTTTTTTTAGTATATAGGCCCCAATGAAAAATTGAATGTTTAAGTCTAACTAAAAACTATAGATCTAAATAAACTGTTTACAAATAATATGTAATCTATAATAAGAATGATTGTGAAAATTGTAAGTCCTGATAAGAGATTTTAAGAAAAAAATTAAATATTTAATGATGTCATAAAATAAATTGATACTTAAAATCATGTTTTCACTAATAACAGAAATGTTTGTAACAAACTTTGCTTGTCGACCAACATTATTTAATTCAGAGGTTTAGAATATTGTGGTTTGAATAAGGTTAACACTTATTAAAGCTTGTTTTTCATAATTTATTAATACAATAATTTAACTTAAAACAATTATTGCATTAAAAAATTGTTTTTGTTAGAATTTCAATTAATATGTGTGTGTATAGCATACCAGGGTAAAGGAAAAGTGGAAAGCCCGGTGTGCCCATTTAGCGATTCCGTGTTGGACGATGTTGAGCACACGTTTTTCTTCTGTGTCAAATGGGCGGAAGAAAGAAGGGACGTGGAAGAAAGAATTGGCTTGCTTACACCGGCCAATATTGTAACAAAGATGATAATAAGCGGGGACTCGTGGAACCAGGTTCAGCACTATGCCAAACGTATTCTACGGCAAAAGATTAGAGAAGTCAATGTATAAAACTGTCTCCAGGCAGTAAAGAAATGAAGAAGCCTGTTATGGTCATTTAAAGGCACCCACTCTGAAGTAATGCTTAAAGCGGTCCCAGAGTGGAGGTACTGCCTGTACAGGATATGGAGGTTATGGTTTAGTGGGTAATTACCGGATAAACCAGGCGTCCCACACACCAGGGGCACGTGTTGCCTGATGGTGCCTAATGCATTCCCCCCTCCATCAAGAAAAAAAAATATATAGCAAACCAGGAATTCTACTATATTATGATGCTTAATTTATAAATGGGTATTATTATAGTACAACTTGTGGCCTTTAGAACTGTACTATTTGCATAATTATCAATACATTTTAGATAATATAGAGTGTATTTTGTTTCTGTGCCTGCATGCTATTTGCTTCTTAGATCAACGAAAGTACGTGATTTAACTAAGTCCAATAGAAGTCAGTTATTTCTAAAGTTTTTGTAAAGTTATTTATAATATTGTCGATTTTTAAGTTGTACAACTTATAAGTATATTCGCTACAGTTAATAAGTTTACAAATATAACGTTTTTAAAATATTTCATAATTTTTAACTTTTTTTTACGAAATCTAATAATATTATGAGTAGTTTTAAGCTGTAAGAAATTAGTAATATTGTTTCAAGGTTGGTCAGATTATGCAATAAATAATGAAACCGTAAATCGTGATGCTAAAAGGTTTAAAAAAACAAGTTACTAAGCACGTTACTCATGTCATCCTGCAATAAAATGGATATATTGCCCCCAATTTAAAACAAATTTTGTGCTTATTTTTAAACGATAAAAAGTTTTCAATTTAATTGTTATCTTGAAATACAATAGCAGTTTTGCCAAGTTATTAACAGATTGTTCACTATCATCAAAAAACTTAATGGAATAATTTTTTTGTAGGTTTAATGGACTACCACCTATTTTAATACATAGGCCTACCTTTGATGTACTCGGATCAACCAACGCAATGAATTTTCAGGCGATGATGGCTGTTGACTTTGTTTTTCCTTAAAGCAAACAAATAATAATAAATGACGAGTAAACATCTTTACAAGTACCCCGTTTAGTATTATTTATAACGATATTATCGCATCTAGTTTAAAATTATACGATTATTAAAACAATGTGTGCATTGTGAAATTGTGATCATTAAATTAAATGTATTATAATTGTGTTAATTAAATTGTATTGTAGTTTATCTCAGTCTGTATATTTTATTTATAGACTAGAGCTCCACGAAGGGTTTACCTTCACTTTTACTTAGGGGAGTTTACAACCATTGCTACCTCTGTAGTCAATATAACATTGCAGTACTCCCCACAGACCAGTATTACAACAAACTTTATTGTAAGAAACAAAATCCACATTTACAATCTAAAATAAATTTAGTCTTTTTAGTAATAATCTTTTCCTTGTATTTGTATACATACCAAAAACACTCTAAGTTTGTTGTTGACGGGATTCGAACAACAAATAAAACTAGTTATTGGGATTTTATTCACACCTAATTATATGTTCGTATCTCTTTCAGTAGTAACACTTTTTAAATAGTAATTAACTTTAATGCATTTCCTACTATTACAAATACTATGAATTTTAATCTAAACTTCATATACATTACTAGGCTATTTATATTAATTTGCAATCGATAAATAAATTTAATTTTACTTGAAATTATTATTTATTTAAGCAAATGTTGTAGAAAATATTATAACAATTACCCAGATTGTTATGAACTTGCTTAAATGTAACACACTTTTTTTTTTATCCTAGACGTAAACTGTTATTTAAACTACAATAAAAATTATTAATTTATATAAAATAATTGATGAAGTTATGAAAAGTAAACATTTCCTTAATCCATTAAAACGGAGCCGGCGCAGAAGATGTATTTCGTTCATACGATGTGAACACGTACTTGGTAAAATATATGTTTACCTTGCCTTAGACAACCTTTAGCTGCACAAGGTTTATTAAAATATAAATTCAACTCTTAAAAGGACGTCAGGGTATAATACTGATTTACTGAATTACACATTTGCAGCAATTTCAGGACGGATTTCATAGAGTGTTAAAGAAGAATTTAAAATACGATACCAACATTTTTTGTTTGATTGCTATATACAAGTCCTAACTAGATTATCAATAAATTTTAATTCTAAAAGTTAATTTAATCTTATAAACTGTATGTTTAACAAAAGGATCCTCTTTTTAACAGGACATAACATACAATAAGCATGCACATAACATATATAACAACATTTTAATACGAATAACATTCCTTTAAGTATACTTCCTAAATGATAAATTATTTTAGTGTCAGTTATATAGTTCGACTATTACTTACACAATATAATTTAAAAAAAAAACACTTGTGGCTTGAATTCAGCTAAATTTTTATTTATAAAAAAATCATTCAAATAACTTTAATATTGTCATAACATAAAACAATACTAATGGTTAAACTCGTTTCTGTTTCTTTTATACAATATACTACATGAAGAAAGTAAAAAATGTAGATATTGATTGGTACAGAATTAAATTTGATTAACATGAATGAATTAAGTGTTGGACAGTTAAATACATAGAACACTAAAAGAGGTTAATTGTTTTCTCGTATTTGATGTACCAGTGTGTTATGTATGTAAAACAGACTTGTAGGAAGTGTTAACAAATTTAGTGGTTTTAATAGCTACAATGTAACTTCTTACTCGTATTGTCATGTGAGAAAAATCACATATAAATGGAGTAATAATACATTTAAAGACATGTATTTATAGACTAATAGTTTCATTTGTTTTTAAGAAAGGTTTAAATATAAAAGTTAAAAGCAAAAAATTATATGATATTTTTATATATTTAACTTAATTAGTCTGTGTATCTTTCTATTACGGATTAAAGTACCCTTCTTGCTACAGTAGTATTTCTCATTTCCATCTCTAAATTACAATTTTAATAATTATAATATAAATAGAGCTCTCTCCTGCTAATTGCAACTGTCCAGTGACTAATTAGTGGCCGATTATTAAAACAAAAAGATATATCTAAACCACAGAGGAATACATTTCAGTTCATTTTAATTTATAATAATTAATTAAATATTATACGTTGGCTTATAATTACAGTCGCTTAAGTTTGTATTTAATATTTTAATACTTACATTGTTATTCTTACTATAAGACATAATAAAATAATCATTCAATTACATGTGTATCTATGTTACAATTTTTGTTTGAATGTAATGTATAATATATCAAAAATAAGAAATACTTGTACTCTACTCCCCGATAAGATACGTTTTTGGTGAGATATATTTTGTGTTTGTGTAACTATGGAAGAGACCCTGCACGTTGTGTACACCAATCATCTTAATTCTGACTCTAAACTTATTAATTAATTGCATCGTATAACAGGAGTAATAAAGATGTTCAAATTACCGCACAAATTTACTCACAGATAAGATTTAAAAAATTTACTAATCATAGAATCCGCTGTTAAGAGTCCTTGGAGATTAACCGTGCCCCGCGAACGACTCTAGCGCTTCTCTTCTCTCGGTCAACTAGATAGAGAACTACGAATGCCCGATAAACATGCCGTTCGGCGCATAACGACCGACGTAACATTACTTCATTTAAACGTATATTACCGTTCAATCTTTATTCCTAAAGCATTTAAAATTTAACAGAGTTTTAAGAACTAATTTACTAAGGGAACTGTGAAAATTAAAGTCTAAAAAAAACATTCTTTTGTAAAACATATTTGTTTTTAGTATAAATTGTTTACTCATAAAGCAAAAAAAACTACAAACAAAATTGCTTATCTCATAGCGTCCTAGATATTTAAATTACAATCACTATAGTATGTGACAAAGTATTTTGGGATGGTGAATAACTCTTCAGCGGTTGTTTGAAATTAACATTGCTCTTATGGCGGGCAAATCCAAGATGGCCGTTAGCCTCCAAAGACTCTTAATGGAAATGCCAGTGAGATATAACCTAATTATAATTTCTGAAGTACGTTAGAATAAAAAGTACTCTAATATAATGCAACAACACTCATTATATTTATTTAGCTGATTAATTGTCTCGAGATCAGTTTGTGATTATCTCTTTCTGTCTTTCAAATTATATGAAGATAACAATAACGTTATCTTATAACCTTATCTTATAAGAAAAGATGACGAATAAATTACAAGATAACACTTTTAAGCTTAGCGTATGAACGCGTTAGCAGATTATTATTTTTTTACCTGATAAATAAATGGGTATAAAGGGGTTTAATTTGATGTATCAAAATATACGTAAGTTATCAAAATTTATGAAATTGGGGTGGTTGGAGGGGAAGGGATTTAAGGATTTTTTAAATAGGTTTTCTATGGTTCCCAATGACGGTAAGTATCCCTAGATGAGATTTTGAATATGTTTCCCGACATTTATAAATAGAGGTGGTAAGTTTTTAATCCGTTTTAATTGCAATTACAATAGCTGAAAACATCATAAATTATTGCTCATGACGGAAATTTTACACAAAATTTTATGAAAAGCTTAGTTATTGATTTTATGGTAAGGTTTAAACCGGAGCAAATCGTTATGATAAATAGAAATCATGTCAACTTGATCTTGACAAAAATACTATCGAAAATCTACATTTCTATTGCTTAAGCTGTTTAACAAAATTACGTGAAAAATGTGCACTTAGTGCTGCTTATGTATTTTCTATACAAGGTGACAATTAAGTCTGGAAACGGTTTAATACTTCGTATATAAGGAACATTTCAAGGTAGATGTGATTGAGGACCCTACTTTTAGATGTGATCTAAAAAATACTATTTTATTAAGATTTCAAAAAATGTATCTGCCATCTTGGACCCGCGATTTTAAATGTAACTTGTTTTCTGTTTTTTTTTTTTTTTTAATAGGAAGGTGGTCATTTAATTTATAATTTCTGTGTAAAATTTCAAGACAAAACCAACGGTGAAATTTGCACAACGATATTTGGTTGAACCACTCGAAATCAATTTGAAAACCTCAAAATGGCTGAAACTAAAAAATGTTAAATACTGCCGAATATCGTTGGGTAACACATCGTTTGAAAGCTTATTTATTATAAATCTAAAAAGAATAATAATTAGCATTAGGGTAAACAAAATAGTGCAGCAAAATCGGAAAACACGATTTCGTTGTTTTTTAGCCGCCATTTTTAATCGGTTTAAGATATGTTTTTGCAAATTTCACCGTTGGTTTTTTCTTGAAATTCTACATCGAAATGATGTATCACATGACCACCTTACTGTTTAAAAAAACAACGTTACATTTAAAATGGCGGATCCAACATGACGGATAAATTTTTTTGAAAGCTTAATAAAATAGTACTAGGGGAGACCCCTGCGTGCTCCGCACGCCAACCCACCACCCCCCCAACTTCCTGTTGGGACCCGTTGTGTGCCGTTGGAACCCGTTGTATAGTCAACAAGGCTCAGGCCTACACTTTAATAAAAACCTAACCTAAAAATTGATTTAAAATTTGAAATAAACTGTCAATGAAAATATTAGAGACTACAGCTGATTACTGAATCAAAAATCAGGCTGAATCATTTTTATTCATAAGGCTCAATAACATACCGTAACTCAATTAGGTTATCAGCTGTTTAGAACCAATAACTTCCTAGTTTTAGTTGTAGCATACTGATGCGATTTTAAAACTCTGAATATAACCAAAACAAAAGTGTAAGTAAAATATTTATAACAAAAATAAAAAGCCTATAGTTCAATTACACAGCAACAAATCAGACCTAAAACACACCAACAATAACATAACCTAAATCATATCATCTGTTGACATTTGAGTAAGTTTAAAGTAAACAACTTATTTATTTGAAACTCAATTAGTTTATCAGCTGTTTAAGATCAAATTACAGTATTTCCTATTTAGCCTAGTTGTAGCATAGGCTACTGATGCATTTTTAAAACTCGGAATAAAACTAAAATAAAAGTGTAAATCAAATATTTAGCTTCACAGTGACTTAGAACTGGAAATTATCTTTTAAATAAAAAAAGAATCATCAAAATCGGTTAAGTATTAACTTCAGGAAGTGAGTGAACTAAAATCAGGAATTTTTTTAAATATATAGATTTTTATATAGAGTAGGTTCCTCAATCACATCTACTTTCAAATTTTCCTTATATACGAAATATTAAACCGTTTCAAGACTTAATTATTGTCAGCCTGTATATAAAAGTGTATTGTCTCTATTTGGTTTGGTTAAATTTACAAATAATTTAAATAATGTTTAGGTCTACCTATAAACAATTTTAAGATATTTTACCATTTAAAAAAATAAATAAACCAAATAAAAGGATCAATAGGTGTATTGATAGGTTAGTGTTTGTTCCTGAAGGAATTGCATATGGATCGATAACTAAGGCAAGAGTAGATTCTAGGTTTAATGCACCGTTGCGGTACTGCATTGGACATTACAAAGGGAGAACTGCAATTAATTTTCTGGACACTTACTTCAGATAAAAAAGTGGTACTAATATCTTATGTTAGCATTGAAAATACACCGTACACAATATAAAATATTTAGAACTAAAAAAAACTAAGTAATTGTTCTATAAAGTCAAGAAACACTATTACAAATATTAGCTGATGTGTAGGAGCTTTACAATCATTAAGTATATATCAATGACTGAGAAGTAAACGGGATCGTAACCAAGCACAGGTAAAATATTATAATTGTAGTTTTTAGGTAACTGAAAAAAAAAACGTTATAATAACAACACGTATTTACCATTTTATATTTAAAAGTAATGTTTTGTATTACATTAATTTCAGTTTTAAAATAAAAAAACAGAATTACATTTAGAAGGCTGACAGATATAATATTTAGTTTTTCCTATTTATCTATTCCCAGTATTAAGTTTTTAATATCACCCGTTAAGTTTACAATGTCAAACTTTCAGCAGGAAATTTTTCTTTGTAACTAATGAACTCATTCCTTCCTCTTTTCTATATTATTTAGATTTAGGATATTGATTTTGTAAGGAGCTATTTATGTTTCGCATTGTTTTAGATTTCAACTGCATATGTTCCATTTTAATAACCATAACACAACGATGGCACAAATAAAAGGTCATACATCAAATTTGGCGGTGAAAATTAATTTTATCTCGAATTGGCTTAGATTTGTTCATTAAAGATTTTTGATTTTATAAATATGTTCAATAATTCATAAACCAATAACTTAATAAATCAAGTCTAAATCTTTATATCAAAGATTTTTTAAAGTTACTTGTGATACTTATGTATCCTTTACTTTTGTAGATCTTATTATTATACTTCCCACAGTTTATAAAGTTTACAAATATAAGGTCTTTAAAATATTTTCCTAATTCTGATCTTTTCATTTGAAATTCTAATAACATTGTGATTAGTTTTAAGCTCTAACATACAAATAATATTTGTGCAACTTTGGTCAGATTGTCTATGCAATAATTAATGAAACAGTAAATCAGCGGGCAAAAAGGTTTTAATAAACCACGATCATCATGCCTGGAATAAAATAAATATGTTGCTTCAAATTTACAACGCATTTTGTGCTAAGTTGTAAAACGATTTAATGGTAAAAAATTAAAGATTATCTTGAAACATTAGCAAAACCCCTTTTATGCAATATATTAAGCACAATTGTTTACCACCCACATAAAAACATTACTTAATGTGGTATACAATTATTATTTTTGTCTCCATAAAACGGTATTGACAAAGAAATTCATTCTTGATAATCAAATTTAATTCTGTACCAATCAATTTCTATATTTTGTACTTTCTTCGTGTAGTAGGCTATATTGTTTTAAGTGATGGCAGTATTAAAGTTACTTGAATGATTTTTTTAATAAATATAAATGGAGCTGAATTCAAGCCACAGGTGTTTTATTTTATTATTTTGTTTAAGTAATAGTTGAACAGATTAGGCTATTTTTCCTTTTTACATTTCGATAAGATTAAATGGAAATTGTGCACTAATTATTGCGTTTAAGTATTTATTAAATAATTATTATTATAATCTGACACTAAAATAATTTATCATTGAGGAAGTATACTTAAAGTAATATTATTCGTATTAAAATGTTGTTATAAACGTTATATAAGGTTATGTGTATGTTTATTGTATTATGTCCTGTTAAAAAGAGGATCCCTTTGTTAACCATACAGTTTATAAGCTTAAATTAACTTTTTGAATTAAAATTTATTGATACTAGTGGACCGGGCAATGCTTCGCTATTGCTTGATTTACCTAACCTAAAATTATATTCAGTTTTTGATCCAAATCAGTTGTTGATCAAAATCAGCTGTTGATCAAAATCAGCTGTTTTAAGCTTTTCATACGAACAGCTGTTTTTTGTGCCCCTGATAAAATCAAAAGAAATCTTTCTTCTTCTTCCTTAAGATTGACCTTCCATAAGATTAACATGGCAACTTTGAGGGCCACTGGGGCGAAGCCCTTAACATACATTGAGCTCATTTTAAGGGAAGCACAACTTCAGAGTGAGCTCTGTAAAATGACACCAAAAACATCAAAATCGGTTAAAAACTCTAGGAGGAGTGCTACTCACAAAATAACCCCTAGCAAATTAATAATGTATAGATAGATTAGGAAATTTAAAAAATTTTTTAGGAAAGATGAGCTGTTGGAGTAGACCTTATGGTGAGAAATAAGGTCGGGAGTGGCATATGAGCACCGATCATGGTTCCCAGAACACGGTTGGGGTGTTTATAAAAATTATATACATATGTGTGTGTGTGTGTATATGTGTTCACACTCTAACGGCTAATTTTAAGTCCGATTTTGTTCAAATTTGGTACACATATTGGTTGTCTACGTCGCTCGGACGAGTTCGTTAGCCAGACAAAATCCAACAACCGGAAGCACGTTTTTGACCGAAAGTAACCATTTTTTTAAATTTTTCATACGAGAATGAGTTTTTTTAGAGTTTTATCTAACAAAAAAGTGTAGGATATTTTGCTGCACATTTTGTTTTTTTACACTACCTTCTAGCTCGCTTGGTTCCCCAAAAACCTATTCTGTTCAAATCCACGTGAGGGTTGTACCGCGGGACTTCTTCCGATCCGAGGCCCAACGGTCAAGTTTGTACGCTGCGAGCGAAACAAAGCAGCCCATAAGCCGAGGCCCCAAGGGGGTGGCAAAGCGAGTTTCTAGACTGCGATTGGCACGAAGCAGCACGTCAGCCAGTGCTAGAGGCTGAGTTACATATTCTACTAATATAGTATTTCGTACACACTGGCAGCTATTCAGAACAATTTCCCAAATATTAGTTGGTTGAAACTCTAAAACATATAAAGTTAATTTTGTAAATTGGCTCAACTTACGTCAGCAATTCAGCTGCATGGTCGATTTATTTAATTGCTGTTATTGTTTAAACATAATACATTTTTTCCCACAAATTAATGACTTCGTGTTGCAACAATTACACAATTACTAACGAATACAATCAATCAATTTACTGAAGGTACTGCAATTCATTCAGCTAATTAGCGTAACATTAAATAATAAGAGTCACGCTTATAAATACAATCGGTATTGTGCGTTGGTTGATTTGTCGCAATGTCGAGAACGTTCTTTATCGTGTCCGTGTTGATCGAGATGCTGTTGGCTGGCGGCTCTAATGGAAGAGACGAAGGAACCGGAAGATTCAAACGGTCCTACAGCGCAGGCCCATTACTTGAGGCCAGGGCAGAAGAACAGGAAGTTATAAGGTATCCTTTCACTTCAGTATGGGAAAAATTAGCGTCGCAAATGAGATTAAATGAGACTGAAAGGCCTGAACGGACTTGGAGTCCGTACTCCCAGGAGTACTCATAGGAATAATTAAGTGACTTGTTAGTTGAAAAGATAAACAGTTTAATAATTGCAGGAGTCTAAAATATATATATTTTTTTAATGATTTGTATATGAAATTAAATTCAACGGAAACACTCAGCAGATCAGATTTGTTTAGAAGATGTATTTAGGACTAACACATATTTGTATTTAACTCTCTTGTCTCAATAAATGTTCCTGTTTCCGAACTCGTGAGTGTTTATTAATTACTTAGAATTTAATGTTGGTAAAGTCCGTTTAATGTTTACATGACTCAATAAAAGTTTGCTGAATTTACTAAATAATGTTTGTTTGTGTTTTATGTATTGATATTATATTTTCAACAGGTGCGCCCACGGATTGGAGAATTTTATTGATTAACTACGGTAAACACCGGCGTGCTTCGCACGTCAACCCCGTCGGAACCTTCTAAACTCATAATCATGTTATGTTTTCTTTATAATAAAGATGTAGGATTAATAATAACTCCAAAGCTAAGATGGTAAATAATGTTAAATGTTCAAATCAAAATATTTAAATCAAAGGTTAAAATAACCAGCAAGGCTCAATTCTACAATTTAATAAAACCCTAACTTAAAAGTTAGAAATACAAATAATTTGCTTCAAAGTTTGAAATCAGCTGTTAATGGAAATATTACAGTAAACAGCTGCTTTATCTTATGTTATTCATTTGGTTGCTGTGGTAATACATGTAAATACATGTGTTGGTTTATCAGTCTAGGCCTAGACTAAGATTTCATCCGACTAAATTTACAAATATTTAAATAAAAAATGTTTTATCAAAATGAATTATAGCCTATGATGCTCAGGGACGGCGTAGCTTTTTATTAGTAGAACTGTTTTTTTTTTTCAATCGGTTCAGTAGTTCTAGAAATTACCCCCTACATACAAACAAACAAATTTTACCTCTTTATAATATTAGTATACATTGATTATGTACAATACCTTCTTCTTCTTGTATCCAATAATAAAATCACTTGGTGATTACCGTGGTTTTGGGTGACCTATGTACCCATCTTCAGATCACACAGAAAATGAAATAAATCCCTTCATTAGGCCGTAAAATATATTAGAAGTATCACACAAAACAAAAATCACAAAAACATTACGAAACACATTAAAACACTTTTTTTTTAAACATGGATCACGTTAACCGGTCACAGTAAAACGTTAATGCGTCTGCCATGGCTAGGTTTGCAGTCTATCCCTTCGCTTTGCCTCAGTTCTTCATCACTGTTAGGTTTAGAAGCGTTGCAATCCTGCAACACAACCTCGCCACGTCAGACGCATTAAACGTTTTACTGTGACCGGTTAGCGTGATTAGGCCTAATCCATGTTTTTAATGTTTAAAAAAAAACGTTTTAATGTATTTCGTAATGTGTTTTTGTTTTGTGTGATGACTTCCAATGTATTTGACGACCTAATGAATTGATTTATTTCATTTTCGGTGTGATCTGAAACACAGGTTACCTGAAACCGCGGTAATCACCAATTGATTTTATTATTTTAAACAAGACAAAAAGCAGGTATTTTACCTAGTTAATTAATTAATTTAAATTTTAGATATTGTTGCAATAAATCTATTAAATTACTTACTACACTAGAAGACATCCCGCCCCTTGAACCGTAATATGAGCTCTTATGGAACTATGTTGTTTGCACCGAGTTGCGACAAATGATTATGCCAGCTTGTTTTTGATGACGTAATATGCACCGTCTTCCGACTCCCAGGATTATGCAACGAGTTGCAACGACGCCATCTTGTTTTGATGACGTAATATGCACCGACTTCCGACTTCTGGGTTTTTGCAACAAGTTGCGACAGATGACGACGCTATCTTCCCAACTCGGTGCGAATAACGTGGTCCCATAAGAGCCCATGTTACGGCTCAAGGGGCGGGATGTGTACTTACACTGCTCACTTGCATTTTTACATTAGCAATGTTTAATGCAGGACAGAAAACTAGCGCAATTTTTCTCGCAGATGTAAAGCCAGCTTCACGTTATGCTTACGGGTACATATACAACTGACCACAAACTACCCAAACCAACATATATGATGTAATTTATAACACACGTCTCTGTTTGAGGTTATGTTTACACACACAGATTCAACTTACCGTAGCCTTGCTGTAGAGCCAATCTCAACAATACTTGAGACGGAGTGACCCTGTGCTTCTCTGCAATCCGTTTGACTACAGTATGTCCAATCAGTACAGTGTTGTCTGTCCCGCTCTATTCCGACGTGGTTTCACGGCGTGGTTTCACTGCGCAATACACTGCTTTTAATTTCTAAGCAACTTGTTCTTGTAATTGTTGTGAGATATTTAGTGTACTTATTATTTTACTTATTAACATAGGACATATTATTATTTTTATTTTATTTAAATTATTATTTTACTGTGTATACTTAACACTATGG